>CM031234.1:685450395-686050395 GCA_018340775.1 Taxus wallichiana var. yunnanensis | reverse complement strand
TTCTTTGAAGTGTTGACAAAACAGATAGGGTAACGGGCGTAGGAGGAATACCTGTTCAAATGTTGGTTGATGGGTTGTTGTGCACGTATGACTTCTAGATCCACAGCTGATCATGAGAGCTTCCTTTTGGCTAGGAGGAACTACCTGTAATGAAAACAAGACCACTAGAAGGAATTAAACAATATGGGCAGTGAACTGCCTAGCGTATGCTAGATCCGAGAAGTGTGATACTTCCTAAATGGCTATCACTCCATTGTTTTAAATAATTTAATGCTGTAAACAAAGTAAATCCTATTGTTATTTAAAATGATTTAGGTATCTCACTTAAAACACAATAAGAAATAGATCTAATCTAACAGGCTAAGCTAGAATAGAATCCAAAGGTCAAATGATTGGTTCTGGGTTCTACAGTGTCCGATAGAGGTCTCGGGTAGATTACGAGGTAAATGAGGGTTAGATAAAATTTGGTGGGTAGGTCTCTATTTAGGGTTGTATGAGCAAATACAGAGACCTGTTATCACCGAATCACAGCACCCTTATGTTTATACAAGTGCATAAACTTGAACTCATGGTGTGATTGGATAACATGGGTACTATCTCCAAGTTGTGGGACCTGCTACTTGAGATAGAACTCCGAGAAAAGCTGGTTCTTGCTCCTAAACTACCCGCCACAATCTACTCTAATGAAGGGAAAATAACTATTCTAATCTAAATTTCCAAGGACCAGAGAGAGAGAGAGAATGCATAAGATGAAAGCCTACACTAAAGTGGTGATACACCGTAAAAGGAGGGTGTGAGAGTATTCTCCAAATGTGTGAAATACAGAGGCAAAGTGCACACTAGAGGAGGTGATGACAGCTTCTCCATAATCTAGCAAAATGCATTCACAACAATATTACGAGCATACAAAATGATAACGAATCTCTGCAAGAACATAATAATAGACACAATATTCTTGTAGAAAGATTAAAGGGGCAAGAAGAATGCAAGAAAACACAGCAGGGGAAGATACATCCACAAACTGATATTTTATTGCTTCATGATATGCACAGTTCAATCTATTACAAGATAAGGGCCTGGATCACCATGCAAGGAGTCCACTACAAGGGCCTGCAGCACATTGGCTTCACAAAGAAATTTTGATAGAGCTTTGCTATTTGAAAACTCTCCCCCTTACAATGAGCCCAACACTCCAATTTATAGAGAAGAGAAAATGGAAATCCTGAAATCTATCCTTCAACCACCTATAAGAGGCATTAAATGGAGTAATATGATTATAAATTACTTACAGAAGGCTCCCCATACTGTCCCATGTGCTACAGCAGAGAAAGAATGATGACCATGCCTCTTAATTGCACTCCCAACCACCAAATGAAACACTGTTGTGAACGCGGCCACGTTTTCTTAAAAATATTCATAAATTTCTCATCTAATATAGAATTTCTTGATTTCTATGCATCAGGCTTGGAGCCACAATTCCAACGGTACCAATTTTGTGTGATTTTGTTGAGAAATGCAAAAGTTATGGCCTTTTGAGTGCGGGTAGCTATTTGGGGTCTGGCAGGCGTTTTCTTAGTCATTTGACAGGAATGAGCATTAACTGACTGGAGCCGAACACATTTCCTTTATTTAAATATACCTACCCTCATTAAAAATAAGAATCTAGTTCTTGTGGCGTAGAGGACATCGTGCTCGTTCCAGAAAGTCCAATTTTATGAAAATCAGAGCTCGGAGTCAAAAGTTATGGCCGTTTGAAGTTTCCGGACCAAACGTTGACTTTTCTTCTTTGCCTTCGGCCGCTTCGGCTTTTCGTGTCCCACGCGTCCCTTTGGCCCGGATTTCCTAGTATGAAAGCCCTCTGTTTCACCTGGTTTAGCTTGGTTTGCATACTCTTGTCCCGCTTGTCCCGGACTGTTTGGGACAAATTCTTCCGATTCACCCGGTTCGGCCGGTTCGCGTACTCTTGTCCCGCTTGGCACGGACTGTTTGGGACAAATTCAGCCGATTCACCCGGTTCGAAGGTTCACGTACTCTTGTCCCACTTGGCACGGATTGTTTGGGACAAATTCGGTGATTCGGGTGGTTCGCGTCTGCCGCGTACCTTCGCCCAACTGCTTGGGGCTACCTTAAGTCTTTTTCTACGACCCGTGTCCTCCACGTACTAATCTGCCGAGATGTCCTGCATCGCCTATTTCAATAGTTAGTCAATTTTTTCCACTTTTCACCCAGCTTCAGATTTTCACGTCCCAGCATCCCAACTGTCCCCAAATGCTGCACAGAGCCACTGGCGGCCTTTCGGCCGGTTCACGCCCTGACGTCCCAACTGTCCCAAGGACCGCCTGGACTAGGACTTAGCCATTTTTCGTGATTTTTTCTGCCCAAGCTTGTTTTCTGCAACTTTTTCACATTTTTAAAACTTGCTGGGTTTTCCTCTTGGACAGGAGAGTTAGAAAGAAGCCAAGGGGACCCTAGAGACACGTTTTTTTGCCTTGAATTAATATAATTGCTTGGGACTAAAGGATTTGATGCATGTTATCAAAATTACCTTAGGGGTGAATTTTGGATAACAAGACCTATATCGGTCGTGTGTGACCAACGCAGATTAGGTGTGACCGGTGCCAGTTACTATGAGATCTAGAAATATCACAAAATAAGCTTTTGGTCTCCTTTGTGATTGCACAAAGGACTTTTGTGAGTCGGGGTGAAATATTGGGTTACTGGAGTAGGCTTTGGCAAGGTTTTAATGGGTATATGGAGGTGAAAAATGTTGGAGAAGGTCAATAGGGGGCAAGATAAACAATGGATGATAAAATGATAATGAAATGAAATAAACCACGAGAGTATGATGTTATACTTACTTGGATTCTGGTCCCGAATGCCTCGTGTGAGGGATGGAGGTGTTGATTCTAGTCCTAAAGGCTACAAGTGATCACCGTTGAAAGAAAGCTTCTACATGGGCTGCATGTACACTTCTCTTTACTTGGATAGATCGGATCATGGTGGGATGGTTATGCGGAGAAGATGCTCAATCTCCTTCCTTGCATGTAGGTTTTAACTAGAATTTACTCTTTGAAGATGTGTTATCTCTCTGAGATGTGATCTTGCTCGTCAACCTTCTCCCAATGTTTTCCAACCTTGAGAATAATGTAGTTTAGGGGTTAAAAAGGGTAACGATAGCGGTTTGGCTTAATCGGAGACGGTTAGGGGTAATCGATGTCACCAAGGCGGGATTTCCTAAGTTTACTAAAATAGGAGATCCTCTTGATTTCCTTGGATCTCATGTCATTATCCCACTGATTAGACTAGAAGATTCTTATGAGCATGCCGGGATGTGGTTAGAGGGAATGTAGGCATTGATTTTTAGGGTTTGGGTAAGTCTTAGTTAGTTATGGCAACTTACTAAGAATAGGTCTTAGGTTGAGTTGGCTTGGTGAGGTGTCTAAGAAAATCAGTATGTGGGGATATTATTTTAATAAGATATTTAAATAATAAATATAGTGAGGGTAATGATTTAATTTAATTAAATTAATATTAGTGGGGTGAAGGGGGTTCATGGCTAGGTAAATGTAATAAAGGGTGCTTATTGGTCACAGGACCAAAGGGGAGTGTGACCTAATTTTAGTGTTTACATTTTTCCCCTTTTTGTTACGTAGCTTGTACTGGTAAGCAACGCTAACAAAAATAAGATGTGGTTGCCCCATGTGTGGGTGAAGGTGATCCCCCTCAAGCAAGAAACTGACAAGGCAGCAGACTAAAGTGGTGAGTGGTTAGATAAAACGAAAATGTGAGGAAAAGGCAGGTGGGCATGGGGGATTAAAAAAAAGGTGAAAGGTCTACTCAGAAATCTAGGTTATGGGTCAAGGTCAAAGGTAGCAATAGTCAAACACACGCACACATATAAACTACAACACACTACCGAGTTGAAGAGTAGGAAAACTCTACATCGTCTAAGGTCGATAGGTTTATCCAAACAAGGTTGAAGTGAATCTGGTATCCAAGGTATATGATATGGTCAGGAAACACAACGTAGGTTAGGTGTAGGAACGTTTAGGTATGTTCTAGTACACCAAAGGTAGGGTCAGGATAAATGGTCATGGTAATAGGCTAGGTAAGGTCATCAGGTCAATCAACATAGGTAACAATGCCACAAGGTATAGCAAACACATGAGGTCAAAGGTCACTAGTGATGGTCTAGGGCCAAATATCTAGGTCATGACATGGGTAAGGCCAAGGTAGGGGTAAAATAATAAGAAGTCCCCAAAGGAGGACAAATGGAGGTAGTAAGTGAGGAGGTCAGGAAAGGTAAGGTAAATGGGTTGGGTAAAGGTGGGGTGGGGTAAAGGATGGGGTAAAAGGGAAAAGTAAGGGAAATGTGCAAGTGATGGTGACCGATGGTGGTCATTGATAACCGACGTCGGTATAGGAAAACTGCCGATGGTGAGGTAGGGCACACGACCGATGCCGGTCAAGGGGAACCGACGCCGGTTAGGTTGGATTTGTTATAAAAACAAAAATTTGAGTTTTTATTATTCATTTATTATTTGCATGAAGTGAAGAAATTACAAGAAAGAAAGAGAAAAGGAATAAAAGTGTCCTGAGGAAACGGGACAATGAGCTGCCGCTTTGATTTGACAAGGGTTGGGTTGGTGAGCAACGGGTCCACAGGAGCAGGGTATTTTATTGGTCTGAGGTTTTGGGAGCTATTCAGTGATGGAAGAGGTCGAGAGGGGACCGGGCAGCGCATTGGCATAGTGGCCAAACATTCCACCGAGACGGCGGCAACGCGATGACGTAAGCACCTAACTCTATATTGGTGATTAGATAGATGAGAGGTTTTGGTTATTGTTATTGGTCATGGTTTTGTGGTTTTTGTTTTTGTGGGTGGGAAAAATAAAAATGTGGGTATGGGGAGAATAACGGGCAAAAAAGAGGGGGAAGGTAGTAAATTGTATAGGTGGGGTGGGTAGAGGTCCTGGGGTAGTGTAGGTCATTGTAGGTGGGGTAAAAGGGACAGGTGGGAGAGTTTTAAGGATTTGGTGACCGATACCAGTTCTACCCAACCAACACCGGCCAAGCTTGATCGACGCTAGTCACATCACGGAAAATTCCGCGACTTCCCAAACCCCCTTTATAAAACTCTCCCACTGTCCCTTTTACCCCACCTACAATGTCCTACACTACCCCGGACCTCTACCCACCCCACCTATATAAGTGATAACCGTGGTCGGTAAAGGTGAACCGGTAGTGGTCACCAAATAGGTGATCAATGCCGGTTTAAAGGTGACCAAAGTCAATTAGAATAAACCAGTATCGGTCAAGATTTTAGGCACAAGGGTGCAAAAGTGATGTAGGTTAGGTAGTTGAGATGGGTAGGGTAAAAATAGGGTGGAGGGTAATGATAATTGGTGAATATGGTCATGGTAAATGTGGATTAATGTCGTGTTTGGATTAGATGCAAGGGAGAGCGCAGTTACACATGTGGGATAGGGTTCCACCTCTACTAGTGACAATGCGCGACTTAACAACCCCTTTGGAGCTACAAAGATTTGGAGGCGATGGGCTTGAGTGGTATTCACACTACCAACATGTTGTTCGAAGCCCAGCTTCATGGTCATGCTCATCAATAGATGGGAATTCGTAACCAACACGTTCCACCTTCCGACGAGTGAGATGACTATCACCCTGGAGGACGTGTTCTAGATTTTGCGGTTACCCATATTGGGTGCCCAAGTTTACTCTATCTCCTCCGAGGCCTCAAAGGAGCTAATCGGGATAGTTTTTAGTGAGGGGGCGGCAGATATGAGATTCCATAGCACCAGTTTGAGCTATGGAAAGATGTACCTAGCCCATCCGGATGAGACGAGGCTAGTCATTCTATTGATGGAGGAAAGGTGCTGCTATGCACTACCAAATGCAGAGGGTGGACACTTTCCCCGATCACTAATGGGGTTTCTCCATGATATGATGGTAGAGGAGACCTGGTTTACCTAGGCACCAACATTCTTGGTGTAGCTATACTAAGAGATGTGAGCATATGGGTGGTTACGCGAGGTTTAGCTTTGTGTTATACATTTATATTGCACTACTAGGCCTATGAGCACATAGTCTATGTTCGACCTATAGGGATGCCCCAAGTAGATGCATTCCCCACAAGATCTATGTGGGTGGGATATAGGAGATGGGTGCTGGTTGTCAAAGAGCAGAGAGATCGAGATAGGTTGATGCATGATGTGGCCCATTTTTGGTATTTGTTGGAGGGGTTGTCTGGAGTGGACATTATTTAGAGGCCATATGTGGGATTCCCTCATATCGGCACATGCACGAGGAGCTAGCTGAGCTCCTACTAGAGAGGTGGATACAGGGGTTGTTGTGCTAGGGAGGATGAGATGATCCCGGTAGATAGGGTCCGAGGACAGTTTGGTCTTGACAGACATTCCTCCGTCTTTCCCACAGTATTAGAGAGATGATGTGGAGAGGCCTCTACCTCTACCATAACCTACATTACCTACGGGGGAGGAGAAGGAGCTACTAGATCGGTGGATAGATGACATCGGATGTACGGACAAGTACAAGTAGTGGTGTGTGGCTTAGTTACGAGCCATACAACGTGGTAGAGGGCAGCCGACCTAGCTACCATTATAGTGTAGAGAGATGCCCTATAGGGGTAAGTAGTGACGTTGATTACCTAGATATGTATAATATTGACACAATTAGAGGGATCTGAGGCAGAGGTAGTAGAGCTACGAGTAAAGGTGACTAGTCTATAAGTCTAGATGGTGGAGGAAGAGGATAGAGGAGATGGAAGAGATGGAGATAGAGATGGTTAGGTGGCAGCCTTACTGGCTCAAGTGGTAGGTTTACAGGGCCAGTTGCCATAGACCAAGCACATATTGGGGCCTTACATGCCCAAATACGGGCATAGGGAAGGTTGTTATAGGGCAGGTCGTTGTAGGGAAGGTACAAGGGCCGAGACCTATGGGACCACCATAGACCGTCCTTATATCCAGGTTATGGGATGCCCTAGGTGAGGTGAGATATTATCAGGAACAACTCATGGTGGTCGGGATAGACTTCCTATCATACAAAGAGTATAGGGCATAATAGGCATCGAATGAGAGGATGAGATCCCACATGCATAGTGTGAAGAGCACAAGAGGTTAGCGAGCTCGAGGCCCGATCGGGAGAGGGCACCAACGCACGGCGATCAGCATTAGTTGTGGTGTCGGCGGGGACATGGGAGGTCAAGGGTGCGCAGTGACACGAGAGATGGAGGACATCCGTTGAGATGCCTGATATGCGGTCACCTGATGTTTGATGTATACTAGTGATTTTTTTGATATATATGCCGACTGCGTGTTGAAGACAATCATGATGTATGAGTGATTTTGTATATTTTGAACATATACCAGCCTGCGTGTTGATGACATTTTGTATTACATATCGGTCTATGTGTCAACATTTTTGAGATGATGGACATGATGAGATAGACATGTATATTAAGATACACATTTATTGATTTATATGATGAGATACATGGTATTATTTGAGTTGTTGATGTGTTTATGAGACATTGGTTTATGGCTTGTGTTAGATGAGATATGGATTTGTTACTTTGATATGGGTGGAAATTAGGTGAGTTAGGCATGGTGGAGTTAGCTTGGTTTAGGCATGGATCAAATCAGGTTGCTTTAGGCATGGATCGAGTCAGGTTATAGGCATGGTTGAGTCGGGTTATAGGCATCGTTGAGTTAGGTTTCCTTAGGATTCATTATTTTGGCAATGAATGATACTATGGGTAATGTGTGAAATATTGTATAATCTATGCATAGTGATGATAAAGAGATGGTAGGTGTAATAAATGTATGCTATGGGAAGCAAATTATTATGTATGTGGCTTAATTTCCAATTTTGTTATAAGAGGGGAACTAAGTGAAATGTGATGTAAATGGTGAGTGAGGCATGGTTGAGGAATTGTTTTAGGGTAGAGAATGACCGAGCTAACCTCCAAGGGCCCCATGCCCTCGGAGTGCTGCCTACATAGTCTTGGTGAAAAGGGACCTCAGGCCAATGTAGTTCTCCCATGAGCTAGGGAAGAATATGAAAATGAGTTGGTAGGTTTTTGGGCATGTTTTGGGTTTAGGTTTATTAGGTGTGGGTAGATTATAGGTAAAATGATGTAGGGGAAGGTGATTATGGCAAAAGGGGAGGAGTACCCCAAAGGTAAGTGTTGAGGACCAAGTCCTATATAATGTAATAAAAACGTAAACAAAGCTAGTTAAAAGATAAGAGGGGGGCAATAAAGCCACCTGATTGGGTAGGATCATACTAAGTAGATCATACCGTGGAGGGGGTGATGAACATAAGACCCTAAAGACATTGCATGATTGACTATTCTATGATGAAATTAGTCACATGATCACCAAATGTCTAAATTCCAAGATGTCCCTTGAGGAAATTGAGGAAATGAGAGTGGAAATGGTAAGGACGGTGAAAGGTAGCTAATTTTATATGTTTTGAGTAACAGGGCCTTTGGGCAAGGGGTCCTAGGTCACAATGGGCAAGTCCATGACTAAAAGATTTTTTGTTTTGATAGAATGATCGATGCGGGAAGTCTATATGGGATAAATAATAGGGTACTCCTTGAGGTCTTCATGAAGCTGATCGATACAGGAAGCTTTAGTTTCTCTTGTTTTTTGTTAAAATATTCATATACTTGTCCTTCGAGGAGCAAATCTATTTATAGAAGCAATTTGTCGAGAGGAAGATGCCCTTTTGAGGGAGTCATATTTTTATTAGATGTTTGACTCAAGGAGTTTGGTCCCATATGATGTCTTTGAAGTCATGGACAAGACGAAGGTGGAAGGTAGGAATCTTGTTCAAAAGGCAAGGTGGAATGACCATAGGATCTCATCTAAAGGTAGATGAAAAGTATCCATGAGAATCATGCTATGTGTAGTGTCGTGGTACACATATTCAAGAGAAGATAACTAGTGATGGGTACTCACATGATTTTTGTTTAATCGTTATGGAGGTGTATGGAATGGATTACGCTCAAGGGACGAGCCTCAGTAAAGAGACAAAGGGTAAGGTAAGGTACGATGGCGACGAGTCAACAATACAATGGCCGAAGATGGAATGTGTTAAGGGGCTCAGGTTTGGGTTTACCATCAAGTGAAGATAAATGATAGGCACCTGATCCATAGGTATGAGTTATGATGTATGGTCCAAGCCAATTAGGAGCAAATTTTCCCCGTTTACTTTTTTCTACTTTGGTTACGTGTTGATTTTCTTTCAAGACAAGGTCACCAAATTGGAAGGTTTGTTCATGAACACATTTTTCATAAGCACATTTGATACGTTCTTTGGTAAACTTGAAGGTGATCCAAAGTGTTAAGATGACATTCGTCTAATAACTCTAGTTGTGCTAAGCGGTCCTGACGAAAGTCATCATCAGTGAGCATGTCATGGAGAGAAATGTGGAGTGAGGGGATCTGGACTTCGAGAGGCAGAACATCCTTTGTACCATAGACCAGCAAGAAGGGTGTGGGCCAAAGTGGAAGTGTGAATACTAGTGTGGTATACCCATAGGGCAAAAGGTATGTGCGTATGCCAATCCTTCCCAGATATTGTCAACCACTTTCTCAAGAATTTTGTTGAGGGTTTTGTTAGTGGATTTGGCTTGGCCGTTGCTTTGTGGTAATAAGGTGATGAGAAACTAAGTGAATCTTTGAAGGTGTCACAAATTTTTGCAATGTTTTGTTTTTGATATGTTTTCCATTCTCGGTGATGAGGTGATGAGGGGCACCAAAGAGAAAAAATGATGTGAAGGTTAATGAACTCACATATTTTCTCACTTTTGTGGAGATGTGTGGTATGAGTTCCACCCTTTTTTTTAGTATTCGGTAGCAGTTATGATCCATTGATGGCATTGGGAAGAATGGGGATTGATTTCTCTGACAAGATCCAAACCCCATTGAGAGAAGGGCCAAAGGTCACGAGTGACCTGTAAGGCATGACTAGGTGTATGATGAAGGTTAGAATGTTGTTGGCATTTTACACAACATTTGACATAGTCACAACAATCATGGTTAAGGGTCGGCCAGTAATAGCCTAGGTGAAGAATACACTTAGCAACAACAAGGCCACTAAAGTGACCTCCACATATGCCATCATGAACCTCCTTAATGGTATAAGGAATTTTAGAACTTGTGAGGCATCATAAGAGAATACCATCAAAGTCGCGTTTATAGAGGAGTCCCCCAGAATGATGTAATGAGAGACCTTTTTAAGGAAGGCACATTTTCCATTACGGGTGAGATCAGGAGGTAAGATGGAGAGATAAAGGTAGTCGGAGTATTGTTTATACCAAAGTTCACTCGGGTTCAGGTGTTGGTTCGATAGAGTAAACATTGTGAGGTAAATAAGAAGGTGAATGGAGGTGTTGTATGGTGACAAAGATTTTGCAATCAAGAAGGCCATGGTATTTGTAAATTTGTTGGTTGAACGTGAGATGGTTTGAAGAGTGTAACGATCAAAGGTTGTCAAAAGTATGTCGACATGTTTTTTATACTTTTTAAGTATCTTGTTACGACATTGGTACTTACCATTGACTTGGTTTATGACCAATTGTGAATCACCAAAGACGCTTATAGATTTGGCATATAGGGCGTAGGTGGCTTAGAGACCTAGTAAAATCACTTCGTACTCGACAATATTGTTGGTGCATTCAAATTCTAGTTTGAAATACAAATTCATGGGTTCTCCATTAAGAGGAATGAAGATAATACTAGCCACCCCCCATACGACACTTGGAACCGTCGAAGAACAAAGTGTCATTTGGTAAGGAGGTTCGTCTATGGAAATGGTAGTGATTAACTCATCTGGAAAGTCAAAATTAGAGGGCTAATCCCTGGAAATAGGTGCATCAGCCAATTTTTCGGTGATAGCTTGGCCCTTGATGGAATTTTGATGAATGAATTCGAGGTCAAGATCAGCTAAAAGCATAAGCCATCGCGCGGCATGCTAATTTTGATAAGGTTTGGCATACATGAAGTGTAAGGGAGCAGTGTTAGTCACAAAATAGGTTTTGTGGTTGAGTAGGTAATGGCGGAGTTTGGTTACAACGAAAACTAAGGCTAAGAAAAGTTTTTTGGGATGGTTGTATCGGGTTTCATAGTCCAAAAGAGTATGTCTTATGTAATAAACCGCCTGCTCCCTATGTTTTTCATCACGATGAGCGAGCATGGCTCCCAAGGAATGATCGGTAGCGATATGTATAGGTAAAAAAATTGATCGTATTTAGGTGGAATGAGTATCGGTGGTTGGAGAAGGTAGCACAACAGCTTTGTGACAGTCATCATCCCATTTAAAGGAGACATCCTTCTTAAGCATATGATGAAATGGTTGACACCGATCGATAATTGTGAAATGAAATGACAAATGGATCGCAATTTACCTTGCAGCTACGAGAGTTAGCAAAGGTTAGTAGGCGAGGCATTTCAAGGATGGCCTTGACTTTAGCAGGTCAACTTCTATACCACGAGAGAAACAATAAATCCCGGAGCTTTCCTAAGAGGGACGCAATATTTAATGAGGTGGTAAAAGATTGTTTTGAGGATGGCGAGGTGCTCAGAGTGACATTTAGATTTGGCCAAGAGATCATCCACGTAATCTTCTAATATGTGATGCATGATATCATGGAAGATGTAAGTCATAGCACGCTGATATGTGGCACCGGTGTTTTTAAGGCCAAAAGGCATGACTTGATAGTAGAAGGTCCCCCAAGGGGTGATGAATGTGGTCTTGTGTTGATATTCAGGGAAAGCAAAATTTAGTTATAACCCAAGAATCCATCCATGAGTGATAGCATCTCATGACCAGTGGTGAGGTCAACTAGTTGATCAATACCGGGCAAGGGAAATTCATCTTTCGGGCAAGGCTAGGTTGAGGTCACGAAAGTCCATGTAAATACAGAGTCCCCTTGTTGCTTTAGTAACAGGGACAATGTTAGAAATCCAATGAGGATAATCAATGGGTAAGATGAAGGAAACGGAAAGAAGGCACTGAAGTTCTTCTTTGATGAGAAGAGTAATGCAAGGGTGCATTTTCCTCAACTTTTTTGATAGGTTTGGCATTGGGAATGGTTATGATATTATGGACCACTATGGTGGGGTCAATACCAGGCATGTCTACATAAGACCAAGCAAAAGCGTGGTTATGATCTCGGAGGAAAGAAGTGATGGCTTATTGTTCAACAAAGATCTAAAGATTTTCTGATCTTTAAGATGTGTGGGCCATCTTGAGTATGAATTTTTATCTTGATAGTCGATTCATTCAACATGGTTTGTGTCTCGAGAGGGTAATGAGCTATGAATATATGAGTCTTCGCACCAAGGTAGGTGAGTATGGATTAATCTTCCTTACATTGAACGACATTAATTATTGGTGTGTCGGCATCGATTAGTTCAGATACATGAATGGAAGAGTCGAAGGGCCTTACCTTCACATTGATAAGTCAAAGGCCCCAATGAAATGGTGTTTATGAAAAAAAATTTAGGAGGGATAGATTCGGGATCCATCGACTCCGTTGATGAAGGTGGTGATGAATGTGGAGTGGGTGAGGGTGGTGATGAAGATGAAGGTGGAGAAGGGCTAGGGTCCTCAATGAGTTCAATGCAGGCCTTTTTGGTAGGATGCTCGGGAAGTATATACCACTACGGTCGTTATGTTTGCGGGTGGTACATGGAATAATAGTATGGAGGCCTTTCTCATAAAATACAAAACAAAAACCCTTCCACACATAGTGGTACATGAAGGTGTGGGAAAAATGGTGATTGGTAAGTGATTGGAAGTCAGCAGAAAATGGGTGGGTTTGTGATGGTGGTTCAGGTGTGTAATTGGTAGTATCAAGTCCCCCACAGGTGAGACTAGTACGAAGATGAGGAGGAGGATAAAGGAGGTGTTCTCCTTTACATTGATCATATCGAGGGTGTTGGTGAAGGCTTCCATACTCCTATGGAGTAAGGAATGTGTTGACACTATATAGGTGGTACTCCCCCAGAGTGAGGCATTGAAAAACACCTTCCAAGGGATTAGTGGTTGGTATGTAGGTATCTCAAATGGATGATGTTTCGAAGGTCAATGTAGAGGTGGAGTTAATGGACTGGGAAGTTAATGGGTCAGTCGTGGAGGTTATAGTAGCGGTAGGAATGGAGGAGGTATGTGTAGTGAAAGTAGCAGCTATACTGGTAGGTGGAGGTGTAGGTGAAGTGGTATTGGTTGCGGAGGTAGACAACTTGACAAGTATGAGCACATCATTGGGTCGGTAAAGCATGTTGCATGTTTTGAAAGGTGATGGGTCAGCTGGAATGGTATAAGTGTGTCCTTTGTGTTCAAAATTTACACAATGATGTAAAGTGGAAGGAACGCAACCCATGACATGGATCTAGGGTCTACCAAGCAACAAGTTATATTGGAATTCCCCCTCCAAAACGTAAAACAATTTTGGAATAGTGTGGGGACCCACGTGAACATGAAGGATGACAGTTCCTAGTGTGGAGGTGATAGCATCGTTTAATGAACACAACATGACCAGATGTTTATGCATGTAATTTTCAGGTATACGCATTTGAGAAAATGCATGGGATGAAATGATGTTAATGCTAGCACCTCCATCAATCATCACATGGCATACCCGTATGTCATCAATGTGGACAGAGATGAAGAGGGTTGGGTCTAGGTCATCATTATGGTGTGGCGCGATCTCTTCCTCTGAGAAGCTAAGGGAGGCCACTTGGTAAACAAGGTGGGGTGTAGATGAAGGTGGTAATTTGGTGAGAGAGGCTACGTGATGGGGTGTGATAATGGAGGCTACGGGTGTAGGGTCATTGGGTAAAACCTCAATAGATTGAAGAACCTTCACGAGGGCTTGACGATGGGATTTTGAGGTTTGGATGAGGTCATATAAGGACATTTTGAGGGGGATTGGTGTAATTGTTTGAGCATGGTGTGATGTGTGACACCATTAGAAATGGGGTATATTGGGCCACGGATAGTTATTTTAGGTATGGGTGTAGATGGTATGTTGGGTATAGGATTAGTTAGTAGGTCAATTACCTTTTCTTTTCCCTTTTGCGCATGTGTAGTGACGTGTATCATGTTGATTTGAGGGGAGTTGGCAAATGGAGAAGGTGTAGGATGAGTGGTATAACGACATGAAGGAAAAAACCTACTAGAGGAGAAAAGCCTTGTGAGGTGAGCTGGGTGCAACGACATTGGGGTGGTGGCGTGGCAAGTTCTCTAATGCGAACCATGTTAATTTCAAATCTTGGGAGTGGCTCTAGGAGCTGTGAGGGTGGAGGTTGTGGTTGTTGAGTGGGTAGTGTGGGAATGGATGTTAGTGAAGCAAGATCCTCATCAAGAAGGTCATTGTCATCAAAGTTGGTTTCGATGGACGCAATTAGATAAGGACGGTTTTCAAAGCCTTGCGAGCTTCTCCACATCATGCCCTGGCATATGATGGTATGCGTAAATTTTAGTATCATCAAACCCTTTTGGCTTGGGTTTGAGGGGGTCAAGGTCGAGAGGCGGTAATGTGATAACAGAATTCTTGAGGAGGTTGGTTAAAATGTTGGTATAGGACTCTGCTAGTGGATCACAATGGGAAGTGAACGTGGGTTTGGGTGAAAATGTAGTTAATTGTCAAGGAACTATTTTTGGAAGAGTAGGAATGAGTCAAGCTAGGGGTTTAGGTGCGGTGTAGTTTTAGGTATCGGTCGTGTTTATTTGGGTAGGGGTATAGTAGATAGACGGGTAGGAGGGTGTGTGGTTGTGGGGTTTTGTGTTTGGGTTGCACCTTCTTAGGTAAAGTTGATGTAGGTGTACAAGGTCTAGAAGGAAAATCGATGGAGGAAGAGGGCGAGTTACCCATGGGGATAACAGGGGTGTCTTTGTGAAGGTAGATGACGCAGTCATGCTTGGGCCATGTGAGGGATAATGACCGAAGTGTGGTGGGTAGTGAAGTAATGGCCGAGGGTATTAGAGGTATTGGTGGTATTGGTATTAGAGGTATTACAGTGCGGGTGTAAGTCATGTTGTGCACTGGGTAGATTAGAGGTTTGTGAGGAAGGAATGGGTTGTTGTGTTATTGGTTTATGGATGGGTGGAGGTTTCTTGACCATGTTGGGAAGCCGAGGTCTTAAGATAGATGGGACAAGTGCTGGTGTGATTGGTGTAGTTGGGGTATGAGGTCGATGGGTTTGTTTCTTTGGTTTGGGTGTCGGAGTAGGTGTGGTATTGACGTTGGAGGATGTAGCTAAATCTAGTTTAATAGGTGGATGAGTAAGGCTGGTGGTTGGGGTGACCCCTAAAGTGGTAATAGGTTTAGTTGAGGAAAATATTGTAGGTGTGGGTTTGGGTTTAGATGTAGGTCGGGTTATGGGTAAGGGTGTGGTTTGAGTTATAACAGGTGTCATGGAAGGGGTTGTGATAGAGGTGGTTGTGTTTGGTTTGATTGGTCGAAATGTGTTTGGGTAGATAGTGGAGGTATCAGCGAGGGATCTCTGCATCTGTGTTGAGACGGGGAGTAAGAGGCACCCCATAAGACTTCTAAGTGATCGGCCAAACGGGAGAACGACACGTCTGTGGGTGGAGTTGGTGAGGACCTAATGGAAATTCCCATAAAATGTGTCTTAGAGATGGGGAATTGGCTAACGTCAACTTCCATGGGTAAGAGAGCCGAAAGTAGGTCAGCAGGATTCTGGATAGTTGATGGAGAATGCTCACCAAGAGGAAAAGGTATCTCAACCGGGTCTATATTGGAGAAGATGATCGAGCTCCTTTATAAGTGGAGGAACAAATGGGCGCTCCTCTATGGGTGGAGGAGATAATGGGTGCTCCCATATGGGTGGAGGAGGTACTATGGGTAAAGGTTCTCTAAGTGGTGAAGTCAGGGGTGAGATGGTCTCAATGTTAGTGGAAGACCCCTCAGTTGGTGATGAAGGAGATGAAAGGTGTTCCTCTATTGGTGAAGGAACAAGGGAGGTTGGTTCCAATGCGGAAGGAGGATTTCGAGCTAGAATCTCCTCTATAGAAGGAATATGGGGTTATTCGGAGGTGACATGTGCCTCATTAAATATAGCGTGAACCTCGCAGAATGGGTGTCATGAGTTGATGTCTCACCAGTTGATTGGATGAAGGGGCATGGTTGGGAAATGGTTTTTCAAGATTTGTAGATTTTGGTTATGGGTGGTGTTGGGGTTATCCACAACTAACTTTCATTTCTCGAGCATCTCTTGGAAAATATTTTTGAAAGTGATGTAGTTGTCATCACTATGACCCTTTACTTGATGATAGTTGAAGAAATCATGTTCTTTATACCATGCGAGCATGGGGCGAAAGGTGGTCAAAACCAAAGTGTGTGGTTTTATAGGTGGAAGGATGATGGCTCCAGCTTTGATAATCTTTTATAAGGAGAAAGAATAAGGTTCCCCAATTGGGGTATATTTTCATTGCTCTTGTATGAATTGAAAAGTCTAGACAGGTGAGAGATTAGATGAGGGTGTATCCTGGTTTGACAGATGAGTCAGGCACCTTGAGTACCACTACATTAGTGGTGCCCTTAGCTTTTAAATAATTGGTTTGTGTTTTGGAAGAAGAAGAGGTATCATTCGACTTGAATGCTAAATTATTATTGCGTAATTGGATTTTCTTCTCTTCGATGGCCCGAATCTCTAAATTTTGTGCTATAGTGAATGCCTCATCGAATGTTCGAAGGTTTAGACCTGTAAGGTTGGGGAGATATGTCTAGCGCAAGCTCATGTGAAGAGCTCAATGAGTTTAGTTTGTCGCAATTACAAGGTAATTTGATTGATCGATCATGCGCCGAGTGAAAAAATCTGCGATAGATTCATCCTCATACTGATGTGTGGAATATAGATCAATCATAGTAACCTTCTTGACGATATTGATAGAGAAATGATCCAAGAAGGCTTGGGATACCTAATTGAATTAGAATATAGAGTGTTTAGGTAACCCACTATACCAATCTAATGTAGGTCCAGTTAGGGACATAGGAAAGGTTCTCAAGAGCAAGGCATCATCATGAGCGATCAGATAACACCCGTGTTTGAATGACCGCAAATGCTGCTGCGGGTTTTCTTTGCTATTGAAATGATTGAATTTAGGCATTTCCCAATGCATAGGGTATGAACAGATAGGAATGGATTGCTAAATAGGCTTGTTAAGAATATTGTCGTAGGTGAGAGTGTTGTGGGATCCGGAAACCGATGCCTCCAATGTCTGCATCTTGTCCAACATCAATTTAATTAGGTCATTGGTGGGTTTTCATGATTGGATGCCTCCTATAGCATGAGAAGGTTGGTTTTGGGCATATAATAGAGGTGGCACTCCAGTGTATGGGGTTGCCATGTAGGGTGGCAAGAGAGAAGAGGGTAGTGAAATAGGGGTACGTACATAGAATGAATAATGAATGAAACAAGAGGTTATTGGTAGTATGTATATGGGGGTGGAAGGGTCGTGGTAACCCTAGTGGCAATAGGGGCTAATGATTTTGGAATGGAAAGAATCATGTTCTGAAATGGGGTAGGGGTCACCGACATTGGAGGTGGTAATGTAGCTACAAGTATGTGTGAGACATTAGGGGTGGATGAGGTTGTGTTTGGGGTAATTGTCAAGGTTACAATGGATGTAACGGTGTCATAGAGGTAGCATACGTGGCAGTCATAGTGGGTATAAGACCTAACTGCGAAACGACTGGGGGTAAAGTAGATGCGGACAACATGGATCCAGATGGGGCCAATGCGGGAGTGGGTGCGAGAGTTGGAGGGATAGATACGAGCATGACGTATATCAACTGAGCTGAGGCATCTCGAGTGGATGAGTGGGAAAGGTAAAACTTCAAGGTGGAAGGGTTCTGGTCAAGGAGTGGTGTGAACTCCTCATCTCCGATAACGATACTTAATAGGGTGGATGGGATCCATGGCCAGTGATAAAATGAAAGGTGGTGAAGGACTAGGTGGGAGTGGTTGATAACTTGCATGAAATACAAGGGCGCTTGCTTGTCTTGGTCGGTACCATGTGAACCAAGATCTTGATCAAGTAGGGTTGCTTCTCTTTAAATGACACAGAGAATAGCAGGAACAAGTGAATCTGGTGACAAAAAGTGGATTTATTACCAAATGGTGGCTGGAATGTGAAACAGGCTAACCGATGCCGGTTAGGGAAAATTGACGTTAATTAGCGGTAACCACCGCCGATTCTTTTTGAGAAAATGAACAGTGAGTGAACAGCAAGATAGAAGGTAAAATTTGACAGGTATGCCAAATCTTATGATGTTTACAACGTCAATGGGAATACTGACAGTGACAAAGACTGTGAAAAGTGGAAGAAAGTGAAGTAAAATGTCCTTTTGAGTAGGTTAGCAAAAGGACTTGGAACCGATGTCGGTTGGGTATATAACCGATGACGGTTAGAGGTAACCAACGGCGCTATTCTTGTGAAATTGAAACAAGATGAAAGAAAGAGGTTGTGAATTAAAATCTAATGTAGAATCGGACCAAGAATTCTCGAGAATGATGATGATATGGCCCAGCACACTCGGTGAAGCTAGAATACACCAAATGCTATGATGAGGAGCGTGCGAGGATGAACAAAAAAAAGTGACGAACGTGATATCTCACCTCAAAATGTAAGCCAAGCGAAACACTAAGAAAATGCGATCCTAGAAGTGCATTTTCTATTATGTTTATTTAGCTTATGCTATTTAGGGACCGACATATGAATTGTGAAATAGATTTTTGGTGATGATGGCTACCTACAAAGAAGGAGATCTAAAAGGTGAGGTTTCGTATGTTATGGTAGGGGCAGGCTTCGCTCTGTAGTATGACTCGATAGAGCAACAAACCGGTGCCCACTGCCATGATTATGCCATCACCTACAACTTCTTCCAGATAGGATGTTGTTTAAGAATGTATGTATTTTGAATTTTTGTAAGGTTTGGTAAGACTCGGAGAAAGATAAAAGGATAAAAGTGCTTTTCTACGATTTTTTTTTCCACCATCGATTGGCCATGATTTTTAGCGTATAGGTTTCCCTCAATTAATGTGAGCTAATGCAATAAATCAGAATGGAATGCACTTATTTTTAAACCCAAATAAAAATGTGAAATTGTATGACACAATAAGATGAAGAGGAAGAGGGACGATCTTTCACTACAACACGTAAAACATGAAGAAATGGTTCCTTTTAATTACACCAAAAGAAAAAGTTTCCTTTAGAGCAAATAGAAAGAAGAGGTGGATTACAAGGAAGAAATTTAGTGTGTATGCTTTTTAGAAGGGAAACAAACACACAATTTTTTCCTAGAGATGAATGAAATGCAAGGAAACCCAAATGGGTCCCACTGGCGTGCCAAAATGTTTCACCTGATTCTTAGATCATTTCTTTGAAGTGTTGACGAAATAGATAGGGTAACGAGTGTAGGAGGAATACTTGTTCAAATGTTGGTTGATGGGTTGTTACGCACGTATGACTTCCAGATCCACAACTGATCGTGAGAGCTTCCTTTTGGCTAGGAGGAACTACTTGTAATGAAAACAAGACCACCAGAAGGAATTAAACAATATGGGCAGTGAATTGCCTAGCATATGCTAGATCCGAGAAGTGTGATACTTCCTAGATGGCTGTCAGTCCACTGTTTTAAACAATTTAATGTTGTAAACAAAGTAAATCCTATTTTTATTTAAAATGATTTAGGTATCTCACTTAAAACATAATAAGAAATAGATCTAATCTAACATGCTAAGCTAGAATAGAATCCAAAGGTCAAATGATTGGTTCTGGGTCTCTACAGGTCTAATAGAGGTCTCGGGTAGATCACAGGTGAATGAGGGTGAGATGAAATTTGGTGGGTAGGTCTCTGTTCAGGGCTGTATGAGCAAATACAGAGACTGATATCAGTCAAGGGTGACCGACGGTGGTTAGGTGACTGGCCGGTGCTATTCTTATGAGATCTGGAAATATCATAGAACAAGATTTTGGTCTCCTTTGTGATTGCACAAAGGACTTTGGTGAGTCGGGGTGAAATATTGGGTTACTGGAGTAGGCTTTGGCAAGGTTTTAATGGGTATATGGAGGTGAAAATGTTGGAGAAGGTCAATAGGGGGCAAGATAAACAATGGATGATAAAATGATGACGAAATGAAAAAATCTAGGAGTATGATGTTATACTTACTTGGATTCCGGTCCTGAATGCTTGTGTGTGAGGGATGGAGGTGCTGATGAGGGGTTTGAAGGCTACAAATGATCACCAGCTAAAAGAAAGCTTCTGCATGGGTTGCATGTACACTCCTCTTTGCTTGGATAGATCATATCATGGTTGGGATGGCTATGCAGGAGAAGATGCTCAATCTCCTTCCTTGCATGCGGTTTTTCACTAGAATTTGCTCTTTGAAGATGCGTTATCTCTCTGAGATGTTTTCTTGCTCATCAACCTTCTCCCAATGTTTTCCAACCTTGAGAATAAGGTAGTTTAGGCGTTAAAAGGGGTAACCGATGATGGTCCGACTTAACTAGCGATGGTTAGGGGTAACCGGCGTCGGTTAAGGTGGGATTTCCTAGGTTTACTAAACTAGGGAGATCCTCTTGATTTTCTTGGATCTCGTGTCGTTATCCCATGGATTAGACTTGGAGCTTCTTGTGAGCATGCGGGGATGTGGTTAGAGGGAATGTAGGCATTGATTTTTAGCGTTTGGGTAAGTCTTAGTTAGTTATGACAACTTAGTAAGAATAGGTCTTAGGTTGAGTTTGCTTGGTGAGGTGTCTAAGTGAATCAGTATGTGGGGATATGATTTAAATAAAATATTTAAATAATAAATATAGTGAGGGTAATGAATTAATTTAATTTAATTAATTAAATTGTTATTAGTGGGGTGAAGGGGGTCATAGCTAGGTAAATGTAATAAAGGGTGCTTATTGGTCATGAGACCAAAGGGGAGTGTGACCTAATTTTAGTATCTACAATTCAAATAATAAATTTTTAAATTTTTATCAAGTCTTCGTTGTCAAATTTGGGAACAGGGATATATATGGCAATTAAAAAAATCTTTAATTAAGTGAGAAAACTACTTATCCTTTAATTGTGAAATTACTTCCAAATTATAAACCTATCAAATTTATAAATATACTCCTTAACTAAACTTAATATTCGAAAATAAAACATTAAAAAAATATACAATTTGAAATACTTATATTTATATAAATTTCTATAAAAATTTATATGCTTAAATAAAATATAAGAATTTACATTCAATAAGTTATTTATTTATATATACATATAATATATTATATATAAAAATAATAATACACAAATTTACAATTAGAAGATTATATTTTAAAATGTATATGTATATATTTCAAAACATAACCGAATGACTATATAAACTAAAGTTTTACATTCAAAAATATAATAAATAGAACTTCTTAATGTGTGTGTGGGAGTTCGCCCTCCCACCCCTTCCCCATATTTTTTTATTGTTTAACACACACACACACACACACACACACACATACACCCTATATAAATTTAAAAATATATATATATATATATTAGTTGGGTGGGGTCACCCTAATTCCCCCACCGCCTCCCTCCCTAAATTAAGAAAAATACATTTTGTGGGAAAATATAAAACCTACAAATTAATTAGGTTGTGGCTATCTATCATAACACAGGCCATGTCTATTACTTTTCTCACGCCGCTTAATATAAAAAAATAAAAAATTTGGGCCCGAACCCGTATGGGTTATAAAATATTTTAAAATGAAATATATACACTAATATATGTGTGTGTTTATTTACCTAGGCTGCATACATTAAATTTAGGTTTATTATTATATACACACACACAACTTTCATTCCTGTGTACATATCATTTTTAACAAGAAATAAAATGAGGGAATGCAAAACCCATAACCATAAAAAAATGGTAGGAACTTAAGAATATATATATATATATATATATACCCTAGGTGGGGTATATATTATATTGAAAAGAAAAATATATGAAAAACAAACAAAATATGCACACAAATTGTGCGTATCTACCCAAAAGCCAAACCAACAATTTTATATAGCATCTTTAAGCTCCTTGGCTCTCCTTTCAACCTAAAAAGGTAAAAATGAGAGGGATTAGGGAAAAAAATGTGGATAAAAAGAAAACATAAGGTTTTTTAGGGAATCATAAATCCAATAGCTTAGATAGACTTACTCCAATGGTGGATGATGACCCCTACAACTTAAATTTATGGCATTTTCATGGGAATGAAATTTAAATAAAAATTTATGGGTATTGGTTGAATGGGGCCACTTAATGGTTAGGTTAAGTTATTAACTTTTTATGGTAGGGATTAATTAAGGAATTGTGTATAGTAATTGTTAAATGAATAAAAAGAGGGTTTGTAAATAATTAATAGTAAGGTTTAATTAAATAAATTAAATGGATATCACCATTAATCATGTTGGGGGGATATTCTAATAAAGTAAGGAAATTTAATGGAAGGGTTTTAAACTATAAACTATTCGGAAATAAATTAATAATATTTAATTATTAATTTGAATGTGATTACATTTTGAAGTTATGGAATTCATTAATGAGAAATTAATAAACCGCTAGTAATGTTTGTAACCCTTTGAAACGAAAAAAAAATTGTCGTAATTTTACCCGATAATTTGATAGGTTTTATTATGGATTTGAGGGTCAAAAATTGTGGAAGTTACACCACAACAAACTCTTATCTTCATATGTCATATTGGAAAGACTATTGTTATGTTCTCCAAACTTCAATGGGAACCTCATTTTCTTAGATATGGGAACATCCTATTCCTACACATAATAACAACTATAACAACCTTATTTCCTTGACTCTTATTATAGATTACACATTTCTTATCATCAAAAACCACCTTATAGTTATTTTCACATAGTTTTCCAACACTTAAAAATTATGTTTTAACTTTGGAGTATAATAAATATCATTGAAACATTTCTTATTTTTGTTATCACCTCCATTGTTTTTTTGTTGTAACATCCAAAAAAATTTTATCACCATGTTTGATCTTAGTCTTGAAAATTCTATTCAATGTAGAAACCAAGTCATTATTCCCTAACATGTGATTTGAACAACTTGAATATAAGTACCAAACCTCTTTAGGAAATACTTAAGCTATATCATATGAAATAAAAATTACATAGTTAATCTTGATCATCCACATTGGCATAATTAACACATTTTTCTTCTTTTCTTGCTTTTATTCTACATTCCCATTCAAAGTGACCATACCTATGGAAATAATAACATTGAATATTTATCTTATCAAATATGCGTCTACCTATTCCTCTTATAGTTTAACCACCTCTTCTTCCTTGTCCTCTTGAATAATTTTGATTTTTTTCCTTGTCCTTGATTGCTTCTAATGAATTATTTTCCTTATACTTGATTGATTTTGCTACTAGTTCTTGTACCTATACTCTTTGTGATATTCAATTTTGAGGAAAGATAGTTCTCTTCACTTTCTCCAACTATGTCTCATAATCTTTCTTTGTGAGACACAAAAGATCCAATTATATGATCAAACTCAAGAGTAGTCAATTCTTTTCCTTCTTCAATGATGATGGAAACTTGATTCCATTTTTGTGTTAGAGACCTTAACACCTTTTTCACAAAAACCTCTTTATTAATGCCTCTCCAAGAGTAACCATTTTATTGACCGCATCCTTTACTCTTACAAAAATGTGAATTAAAATTTTAGGTTCTTGCTTCCTCAATTTCTTAATTTCTCTCTTCATAGTCCTGAACTTGACAACTTTGACTTGCTCACTAGCTTTCTAAGCTTTTTGTAGAGTCCTGCAATATTCCTTTGTAGTGTTTGAACCTACACCTTGGAAATATGCTCTTATCTTGAGGAGTTTAAATATGAAACAAGGCTTGTGAATTCTTCCTCTTAGATTCCTTCTCATCTTATCTCATGTCATGGATTAGAGAATTGGCCTACTCAACTAGCTTTTTTAACTAGATTCTACAACATCTTGTAAGTCTTTTTCTTTTTCTTTCAAAAGAGTCATCATCTTGATGCTCAAATAATCATAGTCATTTCCACTAAATTATGGAATGGGAAGAGAGTTAGAGTTTTCCATGATCAATTGTTAGAGAGATTTGAAACGAAATACTACAACCCAAACCTTGCTCTGATATCAAATAAAGATTTTAAAATATCAAATAAAAAAACTTCAATATTCATAAATATAATAAACTAGTAACTCACAACCATAACCAATGAGCCATAAAAATCCAGGAGAAGCTTCAACACATATTTTCCAACTACTTTGACTATTGGAAGTATTCACCCATTACATGTATTTATGGATTTGCATCATACAACAAACAAGACCTTTTGTCATAATTTCAACAATATTTTTGTGGTTATTTGGTATTCCAAAAAAAAATTGTGGCATTGGAATTATAGTTAATCCACATTTTGATCTATTATTGTTGTTTTCCCACAATTCATTATACCGTGATATTCCGCAATATATAAAATGTATAGCTAATCTACGCTTTTAAATTGTACATTGTCCACATTTCTTAATGTTTGTAACATTTCTACAATTTTTATTTTTGTTAGTATTCCACAATATTCACAAAAAAATGGTTTTTCTATATATTCCATATTTATACGTATTCCACAATTTACATTTTGGTAACTCTCATCAATATTATATTGTGGCAATTTCAACAATTTTTTTCTACAATTTTTGTTGCCACAAAAAACTTGTAGGTGGAAGCTACAATTTAAGTGCCACAATAATTAATTGTAAAATTTTCATATTTTTAAATGTAGAAATGTTACAATTAATAACCAATAACACATTCATTTAGATAATTCATTACACTTTGATTGTCTACATTTGGAATAGACTTATATATATATATATATATATATATATATATTTATTATTAAATGTGAATATGTTTCTAGAAAATTATTTTTCTTATTGTTTATTGAAAAATATATTATAAAGAAATGTTTAAGTAATATTTTAAATATTGGTAGAAAAAAATTATGTTTCTTTTTAATAAATATAATTAAAAATTCAAATAAATATATTTATTACTTCAAATAAAATTTTTAAAATAGCATTATAAAATTTCTCATAGAAAGATAAAAAAATCTATTATTATAAATTAATAAATCTTTGTAAAACATCCATTTTAAATACAAAACTATTACAAATAGAAATTTTTTTAAGAATTTTTTTATGTAACTCTAAAATAAAAATAATAATTTATAAAAAAATTATTTAAAGCTTGAATAATAAAAACATTAATAAATTCATAAATTTATACAAAAAAATGACAAATAAATTATAAAGCATTGTTATTTGTGGGTGACAATTTTTATTCATATTGCTTTGAATTGTTGCTGTGGTAGAATTTTTATTTGATCACAAAAATTTTGATTGCTTATAGTTCATTGAATTTTCCTTTGTGAAATATTTGCCATACTTTAATTTCATTAAATTCCTTCATTTATCAAGAATGGGTAATATATTTTAATATATTATTTGGAAAACAACAAGTACTTATATGTTGCATGTTGTATTTTTAATATATTTTTATAGGAAAAAGAATGGAAGTTAATATACATTTGGTAACCGTATTTTTCATAATAAATTTTAGACTTTAATTGTATTAAATTCAATAAAATCATTCAAAAATAAAAATTGACCGATTTAAATTTGCTCTAATGAGACAAGTCATAGAGCCTACATTGCTGCCAATAGACAAAGAAATAATTGAGAACATAACTAAAGTTAGAAATAAATTGAAGTATTTGTATATTTCAAAGCGCTTTCATACAAAGTATTGATAATGGATCAACTTGAATACACCGAATTTAACCAACTAGCTAAACCGAGTGGGGCATCCATAAGGGATGAGAATCTCATCCATTGCCATTAACATTGAGTATCTTTAGAATTACATTTTATTTGCCTCACTAAACTACCGTAGGATATAATTAAAATAAGAACCATCTGCAATGATGAAAACCAAGGGATGATGTCAATATTTGGTCCAAATTTGTACAATGTGTAGATCCAAAAAATTTGATCACCGTATTATTCCATTGACCGCATCATGAACTTCACCACGACTGAAATCTTCAATTTTGTTGCACTTTGAACACAACCCATAAAATGAGCCCATGAGAATTATTAAATCGAACCTCCTTGTGAGAACGGTTAAGATTATATGCTTGGCTCATGTTCCGCAAAGGTCACAAACTCAATTGTTAAAAAAATATTCATTCATTCCTCACATCACAACTCATAGGGTTCAAGTCACAAACCCAGTAGACTTTGTTAGCTTGTTTTTCTCTACAAATATACTTAAATCTACCCAAGAGCCTAGTCTAGCCAGGTTTAACTTAGTCTCTCAAATTACATCATTATTGATAACAAACTGAAGCTATAGCTATATATTTAACAACGCTACAAAAGGAACTAATAGAAAATTCAAAAACGAGAGAGCTACATACTGGACTCCAAAGACAATTGGTATCACAATTGTTGTCATTGTAGACAATGTCCCAACAAATATGTATCAACTTTAATATCAAATGTATTGTTCAATATCTTAAAAATAAGTACACGGACTTAGCAAGATTACATAGACATATAATAGATGTACTCCTATTACAATAACTAACTCGCATAAATCATTTAAATAAACTACTATGTTGATCCATTATGGACATGAAAACACCTAAGGTATATCTATAAACAACAAAGTGTCAAAATTGAAGAGCGAAAACAACGACTCCCATGACAACTCAAGATAAACTTGTTTTAGCACCACTTTCATGATTTACAGTCGATCTTGAAAATGATCTTGCAACCATGATAGGGTGTCAGTTATGTATTTTTCTACTTTAGCATTTAGCATGAGTGGCTCATACAAGTTTGTGTTCTTCTATTATACATGCATTAGTGAATTGTTCTTACTTGTGGTAGGATATGACCAAAAGAAGGATCCACAAACATTAGCCACTCCAAGCCCAAATAATCGCGTGCATGAGTCCAATAAGCCAAATATTAACTATTTAAAAGTGAGATTGCTAACCATCAAAATTTATTATAAATATCAAACAGATGCACCATCTATGAATAAAATTTTACCATTGAAAAATGTTACATACTCGAGAGCAAAACCATGCATTAAATCAACAAGCAATGGTAAACACAAAGATAAATATAATCATTATCTACTAAGGTAGCAGTCCCAGAAACCCGCAAGGTAATACATCTTAAGTAGGTGATGCACATATTTTCTAGGAAAAATTAGCAGTGATGCGGTCCCATGATTGTAAGTAAATTTTGCAGAGGTAGAAGAGAGAAATTTGATGAACCATTGCTATGTTGACAGTGTGGCCAAAAAGAACACTACTAGAAATAGGATCATTTATCTACATTGTTATCCACAAAAATATCACTTTGTGGAATATTTGTGAATTATCAACATAAAATGGATAGATTCTATAAAATACAATGTAGGTTATCCACTATTTCATAAAAGTCAATTTTAAACTTTAAAATTATCCACATTTCTCAAATTTTTTGGTGGAAAAATCATATTTCTCATTTTTGAAAAAGATTTCCACCAGTTTATTCAAGTCAAATTTAATTTTATGAAATATGCACATTGTTAACAGTTCATTGTGGAAAAATATCTTCTCCACAAGTTTTGAAAAACATTAAGATTTTTAAAAAGTAAATTATGGATAGTCTAAACAACCTAAATATAAAGTTCAAGATTTATGTCAAAAGATGACCAATTCCTTATATTATTTTCTTAGTACTTCAAATAACTCTTTCATATAAATGTATAGGGAGAATAAATTTCGTTTATGTTAAGCAACATTTTAAATAAAAATAACCAGATTAATAATATTAGAGAATACTAACACTACTTTCTTCAAATTGAAAAATGACATAGAATGTATATAAAATATTTATATAAAAAAAATACAAATTATTTCTTACAATATTACACAAATATTAAAAAGAGAAATTAAAAATTTAATACAATTATATTGAAATTTTAATATTGTTATTTTTTTAAATTTAAACAATTTTTTTTTAAATTACAAATTTACCACAAGAATGAATTCTCGAATACATTTTTTTATAATATAAAAAATTATGTTCTTAAATACCCATTAGTGGCATTTGAATAACTCATCATTATAGCTAATATTTAGTCCCTTCTTTTCCAATTTTAAAGACAAGGTCATGTGAAGAAATTAATCAATAATTTATTTTTGAATTCTTATTTCCGTTTTTCAGCTCCTAAATATGGGGAGATTATATGCATGAAGCCTCCATATTCTAAGGGAAGTATTTTGAAAAATCTGATTTGATGAAGGAAAATCCATGATCGGTGTGAATGAAATCTATGATTAATGACTTCAATGATACCTGTCAATACATATGCATCCACGTTAGTGATCCGTGCTAAAGATATCAAATATGTATCTATTATGAAGATCCATATTAGGAATACAAATATTATGAGTGATATATCACCATACACGTGGTTATTAGGAATACAAATTTTTAGGATTCTCCGGATAATTACTATGTATAATAATAAAGATTATCAATTCTATGTTTATTTTAGCGTGAAGGGTTTTAGTTGGAGTGTTGAGTCTCATCCCTACAAAAATATCTATGAAGAGTGGTTTATACTTTGGCATGGAATATTTTACACTCAGAAGATACTGTGAAACGTGGGGTTGAAGACTGGGTTCTGAGTGGTCGAACTGCATCCCACACAACTGATAATATTGACGAAAATATTTCTTCATCAGGTGTGTAAGGACCAAGGGGCAGTTTATTTTAGAATGATAAATATATCTACCTTAATAGGGCATGCACGTTGGATAAAAGGGGTGGTTCTTACAGAGATCTATTAAAAAAAGTAGCAGTTGATAATGTTAGAAGAAAATTGAGTCTAATTTCAATTTACCAGCAGGTGCAAGTTCACATACACTGGACTGATTGGGAAGGAAATAAAATTTTTGTGTGTGATGAAGAATTAATGAAAAGGTGTTAAAGACAGTTTTGATTGTTTTATATATATATATATATATGGCAACTTATATTATAAACCTATTTTCCATTAATAAAACAATGTTTTATGATATTTATTTTTAAAATTATTTGTATTACATATTTTTAAAAAATGTTCAAATCTTTAATAAAGTTCAATTAATAGTTTTTATTATTGTGTATATTTCTTTATGAACGAGGATCATTACATGTGTGACTTTATAATGATGATTTCAAATTTAGTTATGTATAATTGTATCTAACTATTTAACATATATTTAGTATAATTATATTTAATGTATGTTGTAAAATATATGTATTTGAAAGACGATTTTATAAAAATATTATTTTATTTTATTTTTAAAAAATTCATTATAATATTTATTACAAATTTGCATTAAGAATGTAATAAATTTTAATTGAAGATTTTTTCGATACATTAATATTTGATATGTTGTATAATTTCTATTATCTAAAGATTTGAAATTAGATAAAATTAATTAGAATAATATTACACATTTAAATAAATATTATAAATATAATTATTAATAAATTTATTATTTTTAAAATAAAAATAAAAATCATAGATTTCACTTTATTTTTAATAACTTAAAATAATGAACATAAAGTATGATGATTTAGTCCACAAAAAGCAATAATTTTGTTGGAATATTTACAATTCTAATATTGTAGAACCACCTATAAAATTAATATAATAGTAGTATATGTCACAATTTTAAGATTGTGTATAGTCAACATTCTTGAAATTGTGAAAATTGTCACAATAATTTTAATTGTGGACATATGAAAATTTTGTAATTGTGACGAATTCTACATATTGAAAATTGTGGAATTCTCACAATTATTTTCCGTGGTTTTTCACAATTTTTTTCACATTTTATGTTTCGACAAAATTGTTGTGGGTGGAGTCCACAAATTTGGATTCACAATTTGAACTAAAATATCCACAAAGAAATTGTGGAAAAATTGTGGATATGATACCCTTTATCTTGTAGTGGAAAGGAATGCAGGCAAAAAAAATACAGCCCTCAACCCATTGCACCCACTCAAATTGACCCTCCTATGCAAACCGCTTACTCCTGTCTCAGGTGAAGATTTTGAATAATGCAATAGGCAAAAAAAAAAATGTGACAGACCACCCGCACTTACTGAACTTTTTTTGTGGTTGCCCCCGCATGTGGACCGTTGCCTAAGACTCAATAACAATAGAGCCCAGACCAAGGAAACTTATATAGCTACAAGTATAATCATTCTCTACACATGGATAGACAAAGCTATTGTTTCATTCAAATACTAAAAGTAACATATGCTTTGATAGTACTTTGTGATTAAAAAAATGTGTCTTGTGAGATTTGTTAATTGTGTGAGGGTATTTAGTTACTCACCGTTCGATTGAATTTTGATATGTAGATAATATTTATTTTGTTGTGATCTATGAACTATGGATTCCATCAATGCATGGTCACGAAAATCCCATATTTTTCTCAACATGCAAATATACAAAGAACCTATTCAACATTGGCATTGCCTATATCTCACGTGACCTATTACAATGACATATGAATCGGGAAAACTAAGAGGGTAATGTATTTTCTTTAAAGAGGAAATCGTATTATAAATAACAAGATGCAATAATAATATTATAATATATACTTTGAGCATGAGTCATTTATAAATTTTAAGCATTTTATATTAAAATAATCAAGATTATTAGTAGTTACGATTTAATGGTTTTAGAATTATTTAAATTTATAATTACTATTAATATATTTTATTAGAATTATTAATATGGTTGTGGATATTTTAAAATGTCTATTTAAGTTTTTATTATTTGTTAAAATGTATAATTTTTGTACAATATAGTTCTTTATCATATTTAAATAAAGACTATATTGACATCCATACCAAAAAAATTTAGCAAAATTTTATTCATCAACCTCTAGTTAGAACCAGGAGATAGTGAGGATATTGATTTAGACTAATCATGTGTTACATGATCTTGGAGTTAACTTTTCAACCATATATAGAAATATTTATCACAACATAATTCTCTTATATAAAGGTTCCTTTGATTTATTGCATCGTAAAATAACGTATAACTATTTAGAATTAGCAATAAGCTTGCACAATGTAATATAATTATGAACAAAAGATAGAGAAGTTCAATAATTTCTAAAATAATATCATATGGTAAGTTAGATATTGTGGTATTTCCACACTACATTTTTATTAGTATTTTAAAAATATGCTATAATATTTATATATCATTGCGTAACGTGGCATGTCCACACTATCTTAATTTTAGTTTCCTTAAAATATATTAAAAATTAAAATTTCAAGGTAATACTGCATTGTTGCATTAAAAAGTTCAAATTATTATGAAATTAAAATTTATAATCATTACATGTACGTTGTGTAATATTTATAATCAATTTTTTTAAAAAATTATGTAATGCTAATTTCCATAATATTTAATTTGGCTTATTTATATTATTATAAATTTATATCAATACTATTAAAATATGTTATTACATATGGTTGGTGTAATGTTTAGATACTTCATATTAGTCTTCTTATATAAGTAAAAATTTAAATTGTTTAATGTGACATTTCCAAAACATTATAATTTAATATCAATCTTCAAAAATATGTTGCAACTTTGTGATGGGTAGTATTTATAATAAATGCTAATATTATTTTCAAAAACTGTGGAATTGCTATAATGAAGGTTTGAAGATGTGGTTTTTCTACTAATTATTACCAATATAAATTTGCTATAGACAATCCACAATAATTGAAAACCAATAAATAAATTACCATAGAGATGCCATAATTATTCTCCAATTACGTCAAATCGTAGAAATTTTGTAGAATAATTGTGGTAAAAAGTGCTTGTTTGTTGTAGTGCATAAACACATACTTTTTCCAAAAAAATATATATATAAAAAAAATATATCTACAACTATTTTTAATCATAATCAAATCATAATATTACTTTATTGATCTAATTTTACCTGCAGCTATTACATAGCTTTTCCTATTTTTATTTATAATTAATATATAACTTTTTCATTAACAAAAATTAAATTTCACTTTTAAAAAAAAAAGACTCAGCACCAATCAACCAAACATAAATACTAAATCACTGAAAAATAAAAAAATCATAAAATGTTTTTATGGTTGAGTAATCTCTTTTATTTTGATGAATTAAGAAAAACTTAGATGCGACTAAGTGATTCTCTTTGTAAAATAAAACTTGTATTCCAAAAGAAGAAATTATATTGAACATTCATATCCACAAAAGCTTGCATTAGTTATGCAATTTTACTATAACTAGAGAAAAAGAGAGGCCATATTTCAGAGAAATGCAGCTCAGTCCGTGTACAGTATACATTTAACATGACTGAATGACACTCCATCCTTCCGTGTTAGATGGCCGAGATTTTTATTTTTTAAAAATTTAATGCTCATTAGCTACATGAAAATCCAACCCTAACTACGTGAATTCTTACACTAGAAGTACCCAACTTCACCTTCCGATATCTGTAAATAAAATCGAGACATTTCCTCAGCATTCACCCACATTCAATAACCTGAATTGCTTAAACTCAACAAGCAAATCCCTCGGGAATTGTGCTAAGTTTTGCTTTCAATGCGTTGAGGTCGGTCATTGTGCGTCTCAATGCCACCCGCTTCAATTTCTTAACCGATCTGGAATATTTTACCAAATTTCTCGACTTGATCGTTTCTGATTCGTTACCAAAATTGAAATCTCCCAATTCGGCAGGTAACGCCCATCTATAAATTTGGCCTCGATCTTCCACAGGCATGACTTCACAACGTCTGCAATTGTTGATGTTCTTGTGGCTCCGTTCTTCCAACGCGGCAGCTGCTTTTGTGGCCAAGGCAGCCATTTTTGAAGCAGGCAGAGGATACTTCAGTTTTGCAAGAGGCAGCACAAAATAGAGCTCGTCGAGTTGCAGTTCGTCTTCTGCGTTAAGAGGGGACAAATACTCGTCAAAAGCCATGGAATCAGCATGGCAGACAAAGAATCCTGCCCTTCCTCTCAAAACATAAGCTACCTTTACAGGCTCGAAAAACTCCTGAAGCCCCCATCCTCAACTATTAACTTGGCAGTAGAATAAAATGTTTGAGTCGAAGATAGGCAGCTTCCCATATATACAAAAAGCAACAAAAACCAGATATTTAATTCAGGTAGGAGTGTTAACTAAAAATGCGCACGGCCTGTCATTCATTTACATATATTTAATGGGATCGTGACACTGTAAATTTCCAGGAATCAATGCCGAGAAAACTTTCCTTGTGTGGAAAACGGTCGACAGTCAAAGACGACCGAAACACTATGTTTATAACGTACAATTCCAAGAGTTACCACTTCCAGTCAACACCATGTTCACACCACGCAATGACCAAAGTTTCCACTCAGGTCTTTTTGAAAGCAACATTCTGGTCAATGTAACCGCGAAAGATTCTGTCCAAGTGGTGGAGAAAGCATTCGAATATAATTATTTAAGGTAACCATTTTTGGATTGGATTACAATAAAACAACGTTATAATCGTTACGACAGCGAAGTTGCAGAGAAGGTAATGATACTCCATCAACGAAGCAGATAGTGCGGATCGTCGTTTCGCTTCAAGTTCTCAGCTGCTTTTAAAGTCAATAGGTTCGAAAGGAATGTAACGTTCACGTTGATGATAGTGAAAGCAGAACATGTCTCGTTTCTTTCCTCTTCTTCAGACTTACAAATGATGTCAGTGTTGATTTCGACGGGATGCTCAGCATTAATTGCTTCGCACACTCTTATTCGTAAAGTTATTATGAATATAGGACTATGGTACATGTTCGAGTTACACTTTATTAATGGATGCAAAAATTGAAGTTTTAAGTGTGGTTCGTATTGTTGCTTTAAGTAAAATGTTTAGTATGTAAAATTTTTTTTTTTTTGTCATGACAACTAAGTTCACTATTTGAAAACTTCTTATATGTCATTGTGAACCTTTCCTCCAGCCACCCTATCAACTCATGCAACTCGCTCAAGTCTCATGTCACCCTCATTAAAGTCGAGAGGAAATTCTTAACATGGTTTTCATATAATGTTTCATGCACATGAGAATGCAATAAGATGATCTTATAATGAAATCAAGGTCCGAGGTAGAATAGAGCTCTCTAAAGAATTAAATTGTTTGTTTTTAGCCATAATACAACATGAAGACACCATCCGGATGCTTTGACAGGGAGATTCAACTCATCTCGGAAGTTGTGTACGAGAACAATGATGAAATCCAAGGTAGTTTAGGGAAAATATTTGGAGATAATTGATTTCGGGAACACGTTAAGAAATATAGGATCATTTAGGGCACATGAAATGAAGGCTCTAACGCAGAAAGTCAACTTGTTCTCGATCATTTTAGTAGTTCCTGAAGGATTTATGAGATAAACAAATAGGAAATGGAAATCTCTTAGAATCAAGTTTTGAGAGTGGTGGAAATGAACTTAGTGGATGCTTTAGAGTCAAAATCATATAAGATTTCACCATTGAACTCCAACTTTCCCTTCTTAGGTAGAAATGGTAAGTTGCGTGTTCTAATTTCACATTGGGATGATGATGTCATCATCAATTAAAGGCTTGGGTACACTTTTCAACATTTGTTTTCCCACCGCACTTGTCCCCAATGTTAAAAGGGACATGGGGGACATAAAAGTTCACTCCCCCTATGCATGTTATGTTTTCGTCACTTAAAAGTTGTAACTTGAAGTGTTAGGTGAGCACAATGCAAAAATAGACCACTTTCTCATGATGAACTCCCCCTTGACATTTTGAGCATGTGGTGTTCCCTTGGATTATCCCTAACGTAAAAAGAGATATTTGGGACAAAAATGTGTGCTCCGCCATGAGGTTTTTCTCATTGTCATCTTGTAAGTCACAACTTTTTCATCTAGAAGTGACAAACTTGCATGTTTTCGTAACTACTTTGCCCCCTTGATGTTACATGAACCCATGGCACATTTTTCGCCCTTGTTTTCCCCTCACATTATCCCCAAGGTGCAAGGGACATGAACAACACAAAAATATTCTCTTTTCTCTCAGCTAACCTTCCGACACATGCGAAATATTGAGTGGTAATTTCCATCCCCTACATCTCATCCACCGTAATTTCCCCTCTTTCTAAGTGACTTATGTCAAAGAACTTTTGCCCTTTTGTCCACCCGATGGCCAAAGGATGTGTCGAGGGTGACTAAGTTTTATTATTTTTATTATATTGTGCAAATATTAAAATAAAATATTATAAGTTACACATATAATAATGTAATAAAGGTCATTAATAAAATAAACTATTAAAAGGGTCTAATGTAAAAATACAATTATATCTTTCTAGGGGGTGCGACTTGCCCGTATGGAAGAAAAAATAGAAAAATGTGACAATGACCATCATGGAAAAATGTGACAGGACTAGGGAAGATTCAAGTGATTCCATTGGATGTTTTTGGAGGTTGTTTTGGACCATTTCTCCTTTATATGGAGAGGTCCACTCAAGAGAAGATATCCAAATTTTTATCATCATATTTTCCTTGCAGAGAGCTTCCAGCTTTTGCAGAAATTCCAAGGACGAAAACCCTTGTGAATTTATCTCTTGTGGACAAAAACCACAAGAGATTGAGAGGGTATTTCACTCACGAAATTCCCAAATGTTTAATAATGATTTTAAGTCAATTTCCAACAATGTTCTCAGTTATCTTTTCTATGAAATATTGCATTAGTTGGATCAACCCACTTGGGGATATTTGGGCACGTTCTACGTATTTTCTTCGAAAAATGTGTTATCTGTAAAATTGGTAAGGGAAATTTTACTGATAACCTTACCAAAATTTTGTTCCGATCCCTCGTCAGGGATCTCTTGTGTTCGGAACGTTGCAAAATCCCTTCCCGAGAAATTTAGTTTTCCGAACTTAGCCTTTTTGGTCTTTTTGGTTGGGCACACATAATGACTATGCAACATAAACTTTTGATGCGCCCCCTTTAAATCCTTTGGCACATGCTTTCTCATGTCAACAGACGTTTTGGTGCGCCTCACTATGTTGAGTCTTCCTTGCATGCGCCAAGGCGCATGCGCCTTCCTGTCAACAGAACATTTGTTGCGCCACTTTTTGGTGTGCAAAGGGCGCACATATTCCTCTGTCAACACCACTTCCGGTGCGCCAAAGGCGCACATAACTTTGTGTTGACAAACGTTTTGGTGCGCCAAAGGGCGCATGTTTTCTTGTGTCGACAGCTCTTTTGGTGTGCCACTTGAAAAGTTGGTGGTGCATTTATTATCACCTCGCCTATAAATAGGCGCATCTGTGTTGTCATTGTCACCAAACACAATCACGTGATTATTTTTCTCTGTACCTGTCAGTGCACCGGCCCTGTCGCTTTCGAATCTTTTCGTGGACCCGTTTGCACACTTCTCCACTATTTATCCTGGTAAGAGGTCCTCTTTCTGTTGTGCATTTTTGTGTTTGTGGTTTTTGGCTGCTTGTTGGTATGGTTTGATTGGAAGGACTGTGAATCATGAATTCACCCCCCCTTCCTTGTTGTCTTTTCCTTTCTCCCCCATGTTCTTCCCCCTCTTTCCAGATCTGCTGGTAGGGGAGAACTCTGTCCTGAAATGATTGCCTAAAACTCTTTGTGCAAAGCCTCTTTATCACCCAAAACACTCTCAAGAAGAAGTTTGAAAGAATGAGACCCCTCACAGAGAGAATCAAAGCTTAAGAAACTATATTTTTCTTCTCTTCTCCTTTCGCGCATCTGTCACCCCTGTTACATCAAGAGCAGCCGCGCTAATGGCGCACATTCCTTGCCTACTACATCATGAAAAGTTGCGCCCTCAAGGCGCACTTCCTTAGTTTGTTGCAAATGCTTTCCTCACGCCCCCTCATGGCGCGCCAAACTCATTTGTTGCATCGTTAAAACTGCGCCAAGTGCAAAGCTTTAAACGGCGCAGGCACATCCCTCATTGCAACAACATCATGTTATGCATAACTTCCATGCGCCGTGCCAAGCTCTCTTTAGCGCACTAAAAGCATATGTTACACAAACCTTATATGCACCTCTGGCGCACCAGAGTTCCATGCAACATAAAATTCCATGCGCCACGGCGCATCCTATTCCCGTGTAACATAAAGAATCCATGCGCCCTTTATAAAATGCATACATATGGCGCAGGCGCACTTGTGCTTACAACAACAAAGAATGTAATCTGCAGTATCCATGCGCCATGCACCCTTTGGCGCTGATTTCTCCCCTGCAGCATCCCTTTCCTGTGCGCCTTACTATTTAACCTGCGCAACCTACAAGTATTCATGCGCCTGCGCACTTTGAGGCCTTTAATTTGCTAAACTCTTTCTTCTGTCAACATTTCAATGGAAAATCAAACAGCTGACATGGCTTTCTTCAATTGGGTTTCACTTCTTATTGTTGCAGATCAACAACTAAGTTCAGAAGAACGTATGTCAACATCAAGCAAGAAACCTACCAAATCCAAAGGCAAGGCCAAGCTCACAGAAGAAGAAATGAAGTATAAGTATCAGAGGGTCAGAATGCCCGAGTCCTAGGCCGAGTGTGACCTGGACATTAGAGACTCAAAGCTGGGTCATATTGATATGGAGGAGTTCTGGGTTAGAACTCAGAAGGTCACAAGAAGTCCATGGATGGACAAATTGATAGGCAGTGCACTGCACTTTGCTAGAGGAATCCCAGTAAGTGCCGTGAATAATGAATTTATGATGGTGGTTGCCCGGTGCTACAATAAGGACACAAGATGTGTCGTAAATGAGAAGGGCGAGGTCGTAATCAACCTCACTGCCCGCCACTTTGAAATAATGCTCGGCATCCCTCACCATCGGCACTTTGTGGCCGTAAGCCGGGAAGACTGCATTAAGGCCTGGGATGACAATGAAGATCAGTGCATGTAGCTGATGAACGAGGTGTATCTGAAAAATAAAAAGGTGGTGACTCGGTGGCCACAGGTCATTCATCGCAGTGACTTCTCAGAGGAACTCAGCGACACCATTACATTCCTGAGTAGAGTCTTTGGGCTTCCTGACGCCCATTATTTTCACAAATGGATGCTGCGGTACTTGGAAACAATGAACAAAAATGTGCCCGATCAACGCTTTGAGTGGGCAGAAATCATAAGCAACACAATATCAGAGTAGCTACAACAACTTGCCACAACAGGGAAGTTCTACATGAATTCCTATGTTGTTTACGCTGCAGCTTCAGAAAGGGACTACCTAGCTCTGATGCGGTGCGGGGTTTGGCCCCAGGTTAAAATCTATGAATATTATCCAGAACTGAAGCTGGAAAATAGCATCCCCCAATTTACAAAGATCAACGATGCCTTCTTCTACAACATCATCTACCTCTTGAGGCCGAATATGACTCATGGTCGCACGATCAAGAGCATCGTGACAGCCACGGAGAAATGGGGGGCCCTGTTCACTCAATTCCCCACATTCACTTATTTAAGGGCAGATAATTTCTTGGGGAACCAACTAAACTACCAAGGTATGCTGGTCCCAAATTGATCCTGTTGGAGCTGTCGAGGCAGCTAATCACCTACCATGAGAAATGCCTTAAGAGAAAGAAGGGCGGAACTCCTTTCCCCCTCACAGTGGGTAGGTATACATGTCTTACTCACCACAAGGCAAAAGACATGTTTGCAGAGCTGGATCTGCTGAATCTGAAACATAATTTCCCAGCAAGGCCCACCTTCAACCCGAGAAATTGTTTGCCTAGGGCCAAGCTCGATCCGATCCATATCCCTCAGATCAAAGATATCTACATCGATATATATCATGAGGTGGAGCTCAGGAGGAAGGACCATTCTCGTTTGGCCTTAGCAGAAATCATCTAGTACGGGGTGGCCATCATCCCCAAAGGCTACCAAACTACTGAGGAGGAAGTGGATCAAGTGTATCTTGACACAGGTGGGGACGATTGGCCTTTTGCGGTAATTGATAGAACTAAAGCACCTCAGACAATTGAGGAAAGGGTCAAGGAAACTCTGCGTAGAACAGAACATTGGTGCCGAATGAACGGGCTCATCTACCTCGGGGTCGATTTCACAACCTCTCCATTGGGTAATGCACCTCCTCGATCAAAACAACAGCCAAAAGGCAAAGGTAAAGGTAAAGAGGGTGAATCCAGTTCCACCCAAGAGGAAGCTCCAGAAAGTCCTCCTTCCGCTTCACAAGAACAGGTTGAAATCCCGAAAAGCTCAGAGGAAGAAGTGGCGGAAGATGTTCCAATAGGCATATCCACTCAGGATGTGGCCACGACTATAACAACTGAGGTCCCTTCTATTCCTTCTCCTTCCCCTCCTTCCCCTCCTCGGGTGACTCAAGCGACCATTCCTTTGGTCGTGTCCTCTCCTCCTTCTTCTACTGTTCCTCTTGCTTCTTCATCCATCTTCTCTTCTCTTGCGGACCTGTCCCCCTCCATTTCTTCCCTCATCTCTGAGTTCCCCTCTCTTCCTATGTCTTCCTCTCCTACGCATATCTCTTCCTCCCGTGAGCACTTCTTTGGCCTCCCTCTCGCTGCCGCCTCCAAGTGTCTCCATGTTTTTCCCTTCTACTACTGCAGCCTGCCCCTTCTCTTTCTCGGCCTTCTCCCATAAGTCCAGCTTGGATCTCCTAGCACCTGAGTCGTGAGAAAGAAAAGTTCCCATCGCACCGATGGACTTCTCCATGATCCCGTCAAAAGGGGTAAAGAAGCAGAAGCCCATCACACGCTTCTCTCGAGTGCTTCAGAGAGAGGGTAATGGAGATCGTGTACCCCAATCCTCTCGAAGGATAAAAAGGATCTTTCCTTGACAGACACACGGTGACTCAAGTCACAATGGGGACGTCTTCAAAGCCTTCAAGGAAAGGCCCTATCTGCAATGACTCCTGTGCAAGAAACTTCAAGAGGAAAAAGAAGAGAAAAGGTTGCTGAAAGAGCAAAATAGACATCTGCTCCACGCCCTACAGAAGATGGGCAGTGCACCTCCCACAACTTCCGCCGAAACTCCTGAGCCTCTGAGTCAGGATAAAATTGATGAATATGCAAAGATCGGCGAGCAGGGCATGGCAGTTTCCGCTTGGAGGAGCCAGATCCTCAAGGACAGTGAACAAGTGATCGCCAAGTTCACCGATTTGTATCTGAACATCAACAAGGTGAATAAAGAGCTCTAGGCGTTAGTGGGACCCATATCAGAAGAGCTGGACCATGCTAGGCTATAGCATGAGACCTTTCAATGAATGTTTGACTGTTCAGTTGAAGATCTGGTCAAGTTCGGTGTTTTCGGTCACCCCAGGGCCCTCAATAAAGTCCTTTCCACTCTGGATTACCGATGGATCAACTAGAATTCGTCCTTGAAAAGATCGATAAGGTAAAAGAAGAAGCCCTGGACGCAATGCACCAAATGGAACAGATCGTTCTCAACATGTCCCCAGGGTTGCTTACTCCTTTCGCCTTAAGGAAGGTTGATGAAACCATTCAGATTTTCAAGGAGATCATTTCGCAAGGGCTGGGGCCAGAGGTCACTTTTGACACAGAGTCCATCAATAACCTGCTGGCCTGTCGGGACTTCATCGGATTCCTAATAGAAGTAGAGAAAGAATATTCCAAACTCCCAGAGAAGCTCATAGACGAGAGGGAGATTTGTGAGGTGATCAGCGAGCAACACAAGGATCCTCCCGAGGATCAACTAGAGCCCATGATCAGCAAATTTATGGAATACCGTGCCCAATTTCACATCTCGTCACCCGAGCAACAAAAGTAGGATATCCCCTTTCACCGCGGGATGACGACGACGAATAATCTCTCTCTTCTTCGACTTTCTTTTTGTGAAATGTCTAAAGTATGTTGGCACAAATGATAACATCATCCATGTTGCACCATGGGATGATTTCATCCATCAAGTTGTCAAAAGTCAACATGACTTTGATATATTTTTGTAGATATTCTGTAAATAGGTGGTTGGTTCCTTTTTGCCTTCCTTCTTCTTCTTCTTCTTATAAATACTCAAATACTTGTTGTATTTGTGTGGTGGATACTTTTCAGATGAAAAATAGAAGTGAGAAGAAAAGACTTTGAACTTTTTGTATATGAGAAAAATATTAATACAATATTTAGACTTTGTCTGAATACATGTGCTATTTGCATTAGATCTTTCTTACATCAGATCTATGTGTTTATTCTGTTGGATCTACTTCTGTTTTATTGTCATTTATTCATCAGTATTGCTTTTTTCATTTATGTAAGTAGGTTTGGCTCTGTTTGCTACCAATCCCAAAACATAAACCCTCTAACCTTTCTGCTTTGGAATTCATTTCTTTTCTTTCTTCGGATCTGATCTTTCTTCATCCTCTCTTCCATTCCTTTCTTTCCGCAGTCGGAAATAACCCTACTGGGATGAGATCCCAAACCCCCGAAGGCAGAATATTGTGAGACTTGCACAGATTCCTGCTGGTAGAATAGCAATAAACCAGTTTCGCTTTGCTGACTCAAAGAGGGGCTATGCCCCGCACACTGTTGGCCTCATCTATCCATAAATCTGCCCAAGCGACAGATTTTCGAGCCAACAAAATATTGCCATATATCTTTGAATTTTTATAAATAAAAGAGTTGTAAATCTCACAATTTTCTCGAGCAATTTTAGAGGGTTTTTAGATAGTTTGTAATCACATTTAGATCTGAATTTTCTAAGTTGTTTGGCTGCAAATAAGTCTGATTTTTATCATAGTCTAGGTTCTAAAATTATTGGCACTTATTTGGGATAGAATATATAATTTTCTGTTGTCATTTCCATGGAGATCCATTCAAAACCCTAGTCACATTTTCTCGTAATAAATCTATTTTTTCCTAGGTTGTTTGCTAAGGGTTTCAAAACTTGTATTTCATCATTTTTAGTTCGCTAAAAATCTGATTTAGGTAAAGAAAATTATTAGCGATCTTGCGGTGGTATCGAAGAAATGTTCATTCCACTGGAGGGTTTTTATTTGATGCATCCTAGAGAATTTGGGCCACACAAGTATTATACAAGGAGACAAGCACGTCTTCTAGCAGGTTTGGATAAAGGGAGTAGTGCTAAAACCATGGACAGGAGAGATGGATCACATAGCCCTCCCCGACATGAGCCAGTTGACCCAGATCGTGAGATTTTCAGGGGTATGATTGATTCTCATCATGAGATGATACAAACCATGCGACAGATGATGCAGAGGATGGACATGGGTAGGCCAAGAGACCGACATGATAAGAGGGATAGGTCCATAATAGTGGCTAGGAGTCCCATAAGGCAAAATACATCACCTATGGAGGTTGGTAGCGTGAGATATTCCCCTCCTTGTGAGAGGAGACATACACATACAGAGGAGAGGAGATCTACCAGGACTACAATTAGACCTATGCATCCTAGCTTCCTACCTAGAGAGGAGCCACCCGTGGTTGAGGATCCGCTTGAGAATGCAAATTTTTAGGATAATGTGATGGCAACTAATGATGAGTGGAGATCTTTACTAGAGGAGATATGGGAGGTGCTTCCCCTTCATTAGTATTTTTCTTAGAGGAGAAATAGATTGAGAGCTAGATAGGTACAGAGGCCTAGAGCACAACAGAATATGGAGTTGAATAAAGCCACAAAAAAGTGACCCTTTCCACATTTCATGGCAGTGGAAAGATCAATGTTAGAGCATAGATTAACAAGTTTGAAACATATCGCACTCTAAAGCCTATGTAGGAGTAGGAGGCTATCCATTTTTCCATGTTGTACCTTGAGGGAGTAGCATATGATTCGTGGCACCATGGATTAGTCACGCAGAATCATGATCTTCTATGGTCATATAAGGAGTTTAGCAAGACATTGATTACAAGATTTGATCGCAAGGATGTGGAGCTTTATTATAGGGACATGGCATATTTTCAACAAAGTGGGCACATTGATGAATACATCAACGAATTTCAACGTATTGTAGTGATGGTACCAGAGATGCTTGAGAGACAAGCGGTGATGCTTTTCATTGAGGGACTTCATGACATGTTGAGGGGATTGATCAAGGATCTTAGGCCTATGACATTACACGATGCCATTCAGACGACATTAGATTTGGAGACATCTCCCACTTCTTACCAGTCTAGTAAGAAGCCTTCAATGAGCTTTTAGGAAATAAGAGATAAAACATGCGGAATAATCCCTTATAGAATCGCAACAGTAGAAACTAATATGCAAAAAATATTACAGATCTCAAATAAAAGTGCAGAATAAATAACGCATCATAGAGAGATAAGATTTAACGTGGTTCACCCAATTTGGGCTACGTCCACTAAGAATCACTTGCTCATATTTTATTAGAAGCCTCCACTCTCTCAATACAATACCCAGATTCGTTTGGAGCTATGCTCAACAAACTCTACAGAATTCACACCCGAATTCAAAGCACATCTGTAATACATTTGCTTGTATATATATATCATATGCATAAGACCATATAAATAGACAATTTCTTAAGTAGTTTGATACAAAACCGTGGGTATCAAAACAATGGGTACCAAAAAACCATGGGCCCAAAAACAACCCATAACGGTTACCCATTACCCATGGGTTAATAAACCACCCATGAAAATTTGCTTCAGGATTTACCCCGAACCCTCACCCGCTCACCGGTGAGTGGGACCGCTGTAAAAATACCCAAGTGTAACACATAGAAGGTGTAGCACACTCTAACATTAAAACAGGCTCCACAAACATAACATGAGCTCCAAACCTTTTCAATGCTTCACTAGTCGGTGGAAGAATGTTCCCCCTCTTAGGCTAGACAAAGAGACTCGTAATGAGATAAGGAGGAATAAAATTTATTTTCAGTGTAAGGACCATTGGGATCCTAGACATAATTTCCTTGCAAAAGGAAATGTGCACGTCATTGAGGTAATTTCAAATGTAGAGGAGGATTCTTCACCAAATATATACATAGAAGAAAATGATGGGAATCATAGTGTACATGAGGAGCAACCCCTATATAGAGCTTGGAGAGGATAAGAAACCAAGTTCAGGTATTGTTACATCACTTTCTAGAGTCCCTAGGTATGATCCCTTTTGATTGAAAGGAATACTTAAGGGTCAGTGGGTTGTATTCTGGATTGACAATGGTACTACACACAAATTCCTTGATGAGGTGGTTTTGATAAAGCATGGATTACGGAGTTCGGGAGTTTGAATGGTTCAAGAGTGTATGAGATGCAAATGGTATTTTTTTGAGTTACGTAGGAGGATTCCATAGCTTAGCATCCAACTAGGGGACTATACATTTATAGATGATTTTTTTTATAGTTGGCCTTGGGCAGATTGATGCGCTTTTGGGTATTCAAAGTGGCTACAGGACCTTAAGAGATATGTGTAGGATTTCATACGGATGGAGTTAGATTTTATGGCGATGGGAAGTTTTTATGCGTAATCGAGCACCCCTAAATATCTCAGTAACTCAATGGGTTGAAACTCTTAGTGTGATTGCATAACATGGAGCTTTTCTCAAAGTGTGGGACTTTGAAATCGGGAAATATCTCCAGATGAAGGCTGGTTCCTATTCCTCTATTTAGATGCACACATTCAAATTATAGAGGATCTACTTCTAAAATATACTCTAACTTTTAAAGGAGACAGGGTTAAGAAGATGTAAGAAACTAAACCTAAAATAACAAAGGTGATGCATTAAAGGAATATTGAAAACTTGCTTTGCCATTAAACACAAACCATTGAAATGTAATACAACTACCATACAAAGATAACCAAGATTGCAATGAGAGATCAGAGAGGATCAATGAACACAATAGAGGGTTAAAAATCATCCACAGACATGTATTATTGCCACATGAATTTGATATAGTACACTACAATGGCCAAGAGGAAAAATTTTCCATTATATTTTGAAGGGGACGTTTGAACTCCACAAACTCACTTGCACACAAGAGAAGAAGGGAGGGTGCAAAGCCAAATTATCCAACCTTTAGAAAAATGCCCCTCCTTACAATATATAGGAAAAATGAGAGAAGGAGATAGAGGAATTTAAAAGTCCTACTCCAACGACCCACGAAATGCATTGAGTTTGCTCTGCAACAATGATGGGTTCTACTTTGCAAAACCCATGCCTCCATGTATTGTTCCTTATTGGGCAAGAAAGGAAGCCCATACCTTCATTATTTTGGTAGGTGGGAAGCCTGACACACTAAAAAATGGTGGACTGTATTTATTCATTTTGAATAACTTATTATCAAAATTTTTAAGATATCCAATTATGTTTGAGTAGAAAACATCGAGAGGTTTCAAAAAGTCCTTTCTTATGCAAATCTGAGCTCTCACTAAAAATTTATGGGCATCTGGAGGTTGAGGTGTCATTCTACAAAAATGGCAGGTTCTTGGCTCTGTCATTTTTTGGAGTCTGAAACGCATATAACCTCCGAAATCCCAAAATTCAGACTTTCAGACATTTCCACTTCGTAGATTCAAACATAGTTTATCTCACAATTTTTCTTGAGAGTTTCAAATTCTCAAACCCGAACCTCTAAAAAAGATCGAAACTCAATGTTTGAAATTTCAGACTTTCGGACATTTTGCCTTTTCGAAACGTTTTCACTATTCATCACTCAAATCGCCTCAAGAGTTTTGAAATTCTGAAACCCAAAACTCTAAAACCTGAAATTGTTGCCATCTTGACCCCAAAACATACGAATCCAAAGACCTCCAAAACTCCGAAACTTGAAAGTCCAAAATTTTAGAATTTCGGGGTTTCAGATTTTGGGATTTTTTCTCTCACCAAAATCCCCAAAACCTCAAAACCCAAAAGTCCAAAATTTGATATTTTTAATGTTTCGAGTTTCAAAAATTTTCCTCCATTTTTTCAAATTTACACTTCGAGATCTCCGAAACCCCAAAACCCGAAAGTCCAAAATTTCGGACTTTTGGAGTTTTCAGTTTGAACTTTTGGCCATTTTCCCGCTTTCTCGGTGAAGACTCTGAAACTCTGAAACCCAAAAGTCCAAAATTTAGACTTTCAGACATTTTGATTTCGAGATTTTGGCATTGCTCACCGCCTTTTCTTGAAATACTCAATGCCAAAACTCGAATTTTTGTCCCGGAACTCCATCCTTCCACTTGAGCTCTAATCTCCTTTGATGTTCCCTTAGCCACCCCTTGATTTTCCAACCTTGCATTGCCATTGTCGAGCCTTCCTGTAACTTGATTTTTGGAATCGAATGTGAGCTCGCATGACTGAACCAACCTCTCCATTTTCCCCTGTGCAAGGTCGTGTTTGTTCAATTTTTTTTGAGGGGCAAAATTGGACAACATGAAGAAGATTATACTTAGGGATCTTTCATATGGTGGGCCTAGAGGGTTTTCAACACATAGGATGGATTCTATCATCATACATGGAGAGGTTGCATGAGTAGCTAATGTTTCATTACATCCAAATCTTCTTCGATAGTGGGTAGAATTTGTGTTTTGATATTGAGGCGGTAGTGGATAAGCATGGGTGGGTTTTTGGTGAAATTCCTCCGAAAGGCCACCAAACAGGGTTTTGAGCATGTCATAGAGCTGGAAGAGGGTGCCAAGCTAGTGATCACTACAGACTTATCGTCATCCTAAAAATTGAAGGATGAGATAGAGAGGACTATTAGAGATATTCTTGATATGGGACATATCCATCTTAGTTCTATCCCATTTTCTTCTTCGGTGGTGTTGGTGAAGAATAAGGATGGGACAATAAGCACGTGTATTGACTACCGCGCTATCAATCGAAGAAGACAATTACAAATAGGTATCTCATTCCTCGTATTGATGATCTTTTGGGTGAATTACATAGGGCTATTTACTTTTTGGATATTGATCTTCGATCGGGATACAATTAGATCCGTGTTAGGGAGGAGGACATCTATAAGACGTCATTCGGATGTCACTATAAGCACTATGAGTTCTTGGTGATGTCACTTGGTGTCACCGATGCACAAACCACATTCTGTCATGCATGAACCATCTCTTCAACAAACAATTGAGGAAGTTCGTGCTTGTATTATTTGATGATATCCTTCTTTATAGTAAGGCATGGGAGGATCGGTTAAGGCATCTAGATGAGGTACTTCAGTATTATGGAGACCCAAACTCTATTTACTAAGATGTCGAAATGTGAGTTTGGAGTTACAGAGATTTTGTATCTTGGGAATGTCATTGGGGCCAATGGGATCAAGGTCCACTAGGACAACATATAGGATATGCAGGATTGGCCTCCACCTAGGAACATTTTGGAGTTGCGGGGATTCCTAGGATTGTGTGGATATTATAGGAGGTTTGTGAGGGGCTATTCGATATTACAACACCATTGATGGATCTCACACAGAAGGGAGCATTCAGATAGATAGATGAGGCATAGGTGCTATTTGAGAGGCTCAAGGTGGTGATGAACACTTCTCCAGTTATAGCTCTTATTGAATTTCCTAGGCCGTTCATTTTGGAGTTTGATGCTTCAAGCTCAGGTATTTGTGCGCTTTGATGCGGGATTGTCATCCCATTGACTATGAGAGTAGGAAGATTAGGGATAATGATATTTTTATTCCACTTACGACAAGGAGATGCTCGCCATCATACATGTATTGGTGAATTTTAAAAATTATTTTGTTGGTGGGAAGTTTTTGTGAGGACCCACCACAACAGCTTTGAGTTAATTTTGGAGCGAAGGAGCTCAAGGAGAGGAGGTAGAATTGGGTCAGCAGGATGAAGGCTTATGATTTTGACATTGAGTATGTCATGGGTAAGAGGAATGTAGTTGTAGATGCACTTTCGAGGAAGCCACATCTTGTTTTCCTATATTCATTGTGTGAGATTTTTGCTTATTCGAAATCTCAACTATTGGTTAAGTATTCCAAAAATACATTGGCATGTGAGATCATGGATGGAAAGATTTAGGATGAGTGCTACCAGGTAGTATTTCATTTAATTTATTATAGGGGTAGAGTTTATTTGGTTCATGAATCTAAGCTCTAGGGAAAGATTCTACATGAACTCCATGATGCACCACTTGGAGAACATCCATGGTATTTTAAGACATACACGAAGATTAGAGAGATTTTCTTGGAAGGGTCTCAAGGAGGATTTTCTGCACCATTTTCATGAGTGTGTGACTTTTCAGCAAAAAATTCTAAGCATACTTTCCCGATAGGTTTATTGTAGCCCTTGTCCATCCTAGAGTAGAAGTGGGAGAGCATTTTGATGGATTTCATTACAGATCTTCCATTGTGTAGAGGCATGATCAAAATTATACAATGGTTGAAAGGTTGGCTAAGTATTGGAGCTTATTTTCTATTCCCACAAGCTTTAAGGCACCACACGTGGCTGATTTTTTCTTTTCGTGGTACTCAAATTACATGGGCTTCTAAATAATATTGTCAATGATTGGGATAACAAATATTTGAGCACATTTTGGAAAGATCTGTTTAGATTGGAAAGTGTAGAGTTGAATCGAGTATGAGTTATCACCCTCGGACAGATGGGAAGACAGAGTTTGTGAATAAGTGGATAGAAGGATACCTTCACAATTATGTTTCAGGCAGCAAAGGCATGGGTGAAGCGACTATGTTTGTGCAAGTATTTCTACAATACTACATACCATATTATATCCATTGGTATGAATCCCTTTCAATATTTGTATGAATATGATGTGATATCCTTTGTGGATTTGGTGTTTGGAGATAGTATAGCCCCTAACATTTGGGAGTGTTTACAAGACAACTAGGGTATCCTTAGAACACTTAAGGCTAATATGCAACATGCCTAGAATCAGAAGAAGATGTATGCGAGACAGACATAGCATTGAGCTTTCATTTGAGGTAGGGGACATGTTATTTCTATGACTTTAACCATTTAGACACAGTATTTTAAAGAAGAGTGGAGAACATAATCTTAAGCCTCGATTTTATGGCCCATACAAAGCACGAGGAGAGTTGGAGAGGTAGGTTATGAGATAGAGTTACCTTCAAAGTAAGATACATAATGTCTTACTTCAAGAGGGATTTGGGGCAGCACATAGTTTATTCTATAGAGTTACCACCATTGGATGATGAGGGGAGATTGTATTTGGTCCCTCGGGGGCTTCTAGATTAGAGGGAAAGGAGGTTATAGAGAAAGGTGATTTGAGAGTACCTGGTTTGTTTGAGAGACTTACCTTTGAAGGATGCCACATCAAAGGGTGAGTCTATACTTTACATCTAGCTTTTTTGCAGTTACTTTTGGGAAAGTGACTCCAGGTAGGGATGATTGTAATGTCCCCTCTTTCCGAGTGACTTATGTCGAAGATCTTTGGCCCTTTTTGTCTACCCGACGGCCAAAGGATGTGTCAAGGGTGACTAAGTTTTATTATTTTTATTATATTGTGCAAATATTAAAATAAAATATTATAAATTAAACATATAATAAATTAATAAATATTATTAATAAAATGAAGTTTCAAAAGGGTCTAATGTAAAAATACAATGAAATTTAATTGTATTTATCTAGGGGGTGCGACTTGCCCATATGGAGGAAAAAATAGAAAAATGTGACAATGGCCATCATGGAAAAATGTGACTGGCCTAGGGAGAGTCAAGTGATTCCATTGGATGTTTTTGGAGGTTGTTTTGGACCATTTCTCCTTTATATGGAGAGGTTGACTTGAGGAGAAGATATCTAGATTTCTATCATCATATTTTCCTTATAGAGAGCTTCCACCTTTTATAGAAATTGCAAGGACGAAAAACCTTGTGAATTTATCTCTTCCCAACAAAAACCCCAAGAGATTGAGAGGGTATTTCACTCAAAAATTCTCGGTGGTTTAATTCTGATTTTCTAGTCAATTTCCAGTAGTGTTTTGGTGATCTTTTTGGTGACATATTGCAGCAGTTGGATTGACCAAGTTTGGGCCTTTTTGGGCATGTTTATATAGGTATTTCCTTGTGAAAAATATTGTCAAATATCTTTGAATTTTTATAAATAAAAGAGCTCCAAATTTCATAATTTTTTGAGCAATTTTAGAGGGTTTTTCAGATAGTTTGTAATGATATTTAGTTCTTAATTTTCTAAGTTGTTTGGCTGCAAATAAATCTGATTTTTATCATATTTTGGGTTCTAAAATTACTTACAATTATTTGGGATACAATATATAATTTTTGGTATCATTTCCAAGAAGACCCGTTAACAACCCTAGTCACATTCGCTATAATAAATCTAGGTTTTCCTAGGTTATTCACCGAGGGTTTCAAAATTTGTATTTCCTCATTTTCCATTCACTAAAATTTTTATTTATGGTAAAGAAAATTATTGGGGATATTTCATCGACATGAAACTACAAGCCAAAATGTTTCATGATCTAATGAAAAGAACACTTGTGTATACTCGTTGTCTCCATTTTCCTTTTTTCCTATATTTTAGAGTGCAACTCAACACAGATCATCATCCAACCCCGGGTTAATCCTATTCGAGTGAATATGGAGTTAACATGTGTCAATGAGATCAAAAGGGTTCATGTTAACAAAAATCATCATTTTTAAGTTTGAAATCAATTTTTTTCCCTCCCAAAGATCACTCCCATTCATGGTATGCTTTTAAAAATATGCCAAGAACCTCATATAATACAAATGGAAGGTTTTGACATCTCCCAAATCCCTTTTTTCGATCGCCGCAAGATTTTAAAACTAAATCTTTCTCAAAAAAAAAATTCAAATCAATTCAAGTGTGCATCTAGTGGTGGTCTACATTTGTTTCAATTACAGACAAAGTTTCCCAAACAAAAACTCATTTTTAGATCTACGAGTTTTGACAATTAAAATACTCTAAAAATTAGAGCAAAGTGCTCTTATGAAATAAAAACCTTTTGAGACTACTTTCGTTCCATTTCAAGAATGGGAATACTGATCCAAAACTTAGGGGTTTTGGGATTAATGGAAAGAATAACAATAATACAAGATGCGATAAAAAAACTATCACTTAGGAGAGAGTAAATTTCTCAAAATTATCTCTAAAAAGAGATGTATATTGCTCAGGAGACTGTGATTACAATATTTATCTCTGCAAGGAGATGTGTTTCCTTCCCTTTCGAGTTACATATACTTATATACTAATTTTATAAATATGAAGAGACATATATAAAAATGTGGAAGGTCACTAGTCTCAAGGGAGACGAGGCGGTTCCTCTTCTAGGAATTACTATATTCGAGACAACACTACAAAAATTGCATTTTGAGTCCTTTAGAAGTGGATTTTGGGGTAAAAACTTCACCATATTCTACACCTTCCCATCTCTCTAATGCATTTTGAATCGATTCAATCAGATCTATGGTGCCAAAGATATGACTCCGTAAGTAGTCCCACTAGAATTGATGTCTGTGTTTTTATTTGGATCAAATAACCACTTATAAAAATAGTAATCCTTCATAAGGATCAAAACCTATAAATATAAGGTGTTGTAAAAAAATAATTTTCATACTTTTCATTTCTTTATGCCCATTAGTAAAACTTTACAAAGTCAAATAGAATAACTTGTAACTAAAAATAGAATTCTCAAAATTAGGCTTACTAAAAATAATAAGTTCTAGGTTATTGGTCAATAAATAAAGATGAAGAGTCTCTCATGCTAAAGAAATATGACTAGGATATGTTTTGGACAGATGATCGAACATCTCGGTGACTAGACAGGACTCATCATTTCATAATATACACTTTCAGTTGAGAATGAGAGAAATTATTGTATTTGGAATAGGACCTATTTCAATAAGGAGTAGACACGAAAGAAGGTTTCGGGAATCCTAAATTTTATTCTCTTAAAAAATGGTGACATATTTGTTATGGGGGTGAATTTTCAAGTAAAGGGGAGTAAGGTGATGATCTCCTTATTTTGACCGTGACCTTGTGTTCAAAAAGGATAATAATGCTCCCATGATCAGTTAACCATCTAAAATTCACATGGTCAAATTCACTTAGTAGTGTTTTTAACACTCATTCAATGCCTTGGAATTTGTTTACATCTCACGGAGGAAATATTTTCATTTATATTTTTTCAATTCAATGTGTGGTTAGAGGCCAAGAATCTCATTCATAAAGCATTTCCTCAAAGTTTCGTCGATGTAGATTATCCATCAACTAGAGTTTTTCCATATCAAAATTTCCACTTCTCTCTCCCCTCTCCCTCTCTCTCTCTCTAATATTATATTTCTTCAAGTAGGAATATTTTTTTCACTCTTTCATCTTATTTGCTTAAGTGTCTTAATGTTGTTGTAGACACCTAAATCTGTTACACAATTTTACTACTAAAAACCGCACTATTTATTATATTTCCCATCATTTCATTATAATTGGTGATTTGTCACTAATTAACTAATATTCCCCTTCACTTTGGTTAATCAATGAAACTTCTTTACTTAACTATTGACCATATTTAATTTTTGTCAATCATCGGAAGGGGGTAAAAGAAATTTTTAGTTGCTCGATTTGGATAAGTTAGGGTATGACATGTAGCAAATATATAGCTTCTAGGATGCAATGCCTAACATATATAGCCCCTTCGAGACACCATATTCAACAAAACATTGCATTATCCTTGTACAACCGCTGGAAGGCCTTGATGAAGGCGGGAAGCATGACATATACCAATAACTACATTCTTAAACAATAATTACTGATTGCAAATTTACAGAGTTTGGAAGGAGTTTAATTTTACAATAAGTGTTGTTACTTGTGTTTAGGATATTAAGTCAAGTACATGTACAATTAATTCAAACTATTTCTTTTTGGTTAAGTGAAATTACATTATGTGTTGAATTGCTTAAGTTCATTCCATATCATGATTACGGAAAATAAATGTAAAAGAAATATAGAAAAATCACAACAGAAGATAATTTAATTTATTCATAAAAAAATAGTAAATTTATCCCATATAAGCCTTGGGATATGGCTAGATAAAGGAAATTAAGAAGGATAATGCATATAAATACAAATTTGAAAACTTAAGGGATGAGTAACCTATCATTTCATAAGTTTGAAAGTCTTTCCAAGCTTTTCGGATGACTCCAGGATGTTGCTCCGGTACCTAAAAGGAGGAAATAAATGAGAGTTAGAGCTCGGGGTCCCCGATATCTCATTATACCGATTTCATATGTATAATCATTATCACTTATGATTAAGAAAGGAAAGAAACAATATTGCAAAAATGAAACATCCTTTTCTAGTTTGTAAAATTTTTTAAGATAGTAATTCAACTTGGAAATATTTCCCTACATTCATGAAATGGCATAAAGTTTAATAATCTTTATGCAGCATCCCATAATGATAAATACACAAGATTATATCTAGTACATAGATATTTTCCATCATGAAATTAAGAAGGTATGGGTCACAATAATCATGCATTCATAAGATCTTACATTCTTAATAAGGTATAGTCTCTACAAGGTTTTTAACTTCTAAAGTATAAGCATAAACATGGAAGCTTCAAAATATCATCATTCCGAAAAAGGGAAAATTTTAAAGGATGTTTTTCATAATATTTCAATGAAACGACAATTACAACATTAATCTTTGATGTATTTAATGGAGTCCCAATGCTCTTCTCGTAAGAAAATACTAACAGTCCATGCGGGAAGAGTACAAATCCCATTAGGTTCCAACTTTTCCATTATATTATGAGGAAAGGATGAAGTTATATAAATTCAGGTGATAATATTCAAATCGAATTAGAAAACAATGTTTCACTTGAATACTACAAGGTATGAAAAACAACAAATTGTAGAATATGAATCATTATATGGAGGCATAGTCAAAAGGAAAGGAAAAAATGAAAAAAATTTATATGGAGAAATCATATTTCATCAAGAAAGTTCTAGATGAAAAGGAAAAGACCATATAATTTCAATATTTGAACAAATTTATAAGAACTCAAGAGTGCATGTTTCCACGATTTTCTATAACAAGTATTGCTATTTGATTTTAAGTCATGGAGAAAGGAGCAATAATAACTAGAAAGAGAATTAGGATGAACAAGCTTCTCAAACGAAGAGTTTATACATATTCGAGATCAATAGTGTCTATTGAATCAAAGTGAAAGCATTGATGCATCTACCAAAAATCGGGGTTCATTTAAGAAGACCCCTTTGAAAAATTACTTTAAAAAAATGACGAATCTCAAAATCAAATTTCGAATTGTTGGCGAATATATGAAAAAATGTTTCATGGAAAAGGTGATTTCGTAGAGAGATTTTTTCCCTCATTTTTCAATGTTGTTCGTAGTAGGTTGCTCGGGAGTTGTCGTTGTCTTTGGAAGTTAGTCGGATAGATTGGCGGGGTTGGGTGGGTGAGGGTTAGTTGGACGGCGAGGTTGGATGGTGGGTTGGATGGGGAAAGGTTAGACACCTAAGGTTTGGACGGTGATGGTTGGATGGAAAAGGGTTGGATGGTTGGTTGGACGGGTGAGGAGTTTGACTCGGGCCCCGGGGTTGGAAAGGCGAGGTTGGATGGTGGATTGGAAGGGAGAGGGGTTGGATGGATAAGATTTAAATGGGTGAGGGTTGGACGGATAGGGGTTTGATGGGTTAGGGTTGGATGGTGGGTTTGATGGGAGAGGGTTTTGATGGCTAAGAGTTGGACAACCGAGGGTTGGATGGGTGAGGGTTGGATTGTCAACGGTTGGATGGTAGATTAGACAGGGAGAGGAGTTAGATGGTAGATTAGATGGGAGAGGGGTTACACGACTCGGGGTTAGATGGGTGATGGTTTATGGTCAAGGGTTGGATGGGAGAGGGGTTGGGTAGATAAGATTTGGATGGGTGAGGATTGGATGGCTAAGGGTTGGATGGCCAAAGGTTGGATCTTGGGTTGGATGGGTGGGTGGTTGGACAAATGCTAGTTGGATGGTTGAGTGTTGGTTGTGTGGGTTGGTCGGACTAGGTGTTAGAATATTAATGGTTAGGTGGTGGGATGGAGGAAAACTATTGGTCGCTTTATGGTTGGGTGGTGGGATGGAAGGAAAACTCTTGGTCACTTATGGTCGGATGGTATATGGTTGGAAACGTAAGGTTTCTACGGGTGGGTTGGATGATTATCGTTTGGTCACATGGGTTGGGTGAGTAAGGGTTGGGCCACCACTACCATCTATTAGTTTTCTGCCACGTATCCTTTGAACCATACAGTCCCCTCTAAATACCCATTCAAGGTTGAATTATGGAACATGTAATATTCTAGGGAAATTCGTGCCTATAGTGATCAAGAGATCCACACGTATAACATGTTCCATGAGGGAACTCACCTCTTCCTCCACTATGGCCTCGTCCTCTGAATCTACCATAGTATCCTCGACCTCTTCCAATAATTCCTTCATAACACTCCTCATTCCGATTATAGCGTGCTTAATTGTGGTCCCAGTCCTAATGCTCATTCTTGCCCTAAGAGTTATCTAAAACTCCTATCTACCGTACACCAATATCAATAGCTAGTGTCAATACTCATAACTACCTTAGTACGTAAGGCTTCTTCCATTTCCTTGCATGGATCAAGTATATCTCTTATGTGACAAAGACCCTCCTAAATGGTGTAATCAATCCCCCAAAAAATCATTGTGCATGGTGCCTTGCGTGTATGTCATAAGAAATATTTGATAAAAAAAGGTTTTAAACTATGCATCATATTGTTTAACACTTTCAGTATTTCCTTGCTTAATATCCTTGAGTGCATTTATACTCTTCTTCTCAAACTCAGGGATATGGAACTCTTTAAGGAATACATCCTTTAAAGCTATATAATCTACACAATTTTTATCAGGGTCAAACTTTTTGTACCAAATATGTGCATGTCCTTGTAATGTAGTATCAAATTAACTTTCCTTACGCTTAGAAGCTCATGATACCTTTTATGTGCCACAATATTTCACACATTTCCACATGCTCAACATCATCCTCTATGCCTCTATACTCCGAAAGATGAAGAGACATCTCCATATAAATATTTTGGGGTTGGCACGGACCTTGGTCACCTGATCCAAAACCCCCTGTGCTTCCATTGTCTCCAAAACCACCAGATCCACCAAAACTAGAACCACCTATACTTCCTTATCCTCTACCTATAGATGTACTCCCCTATGATCCAACGGTAGTACTATACTAAACCCCTATATTCTGTGTGGTAGTTCAACTTCCAGAGGTGAATCCAACATTCTATACGCTTATATTCTATGCAAATGATGCACCTAAAAATGCTTCTTCAAATAACATTGAATCTGTCTATCCTGTAATTGATGTACTTTCTCTCTAATTTACTTTGGTTCTCCTATTTCCTAAATTCACTTGTTGATTACTTGTCATACTAGATACTGGAAAACCAAGCGCAATGGCTAGGTCACCAGGTGGATTAAGATGTATGCCCATGGCCTAGGTAGTCTCTGTTGGCGTACTTCTATATGAGGCCAAGGGGGGATCCTTATCATGCTTTCCAAGATGGGGGAGTTCCTAATGCTCTTGCTCCATGTCTTCTATGTGATCTTTAAATCATTCATGAGCCATCTCTCTCCTCAATGCCATACTTTCTGCAATGGTATGATGTTTCTCTACCTCCCTCTCATGTGCCTCATTATACTTACGCCACCTTTCCTCTCTCTACCTTTCTACCACTAGATCTGCCATCTTTCGCTAAACCTGTTCCTACCCTCACGCATGGTGAGGTTTACTTAGCCATTGGTTTACTCTCCAAGTTCAAAAGTACTATCAAGATCTTGATCGCTAAGGGAATGCCTTGCAGATAATATCCTCTTAGATATCAAAAGAACTTGAATTCAACTACTTCTGAACATGAATAAGTGGAAACTAAGTACTTCAACATATAACTATTCTGAACACCTCGAAACCACACATCCATAACTCGAGTCCAAATCTGATCAGCATCATAAAGGGCCTAAAATTATTTCGTGTCTAGACAAGTGCACGATACCTCCAATTCTTCTTAGATGCATAAGCAATCAGCCACTCGTATAATTCTAGTAAAATGATAGTGAAAAATATCTCATGTAAATTGTCATACATATTCTGTTCCAGCTACACGCATGCATTAAACTCAGATCTATTGCTGAACCACTGTGCATATTATTCCTCCAGATCATGTATCCACTCCTCAATAATTTCTAGAGTTAACCAGTATGTCTTCATCGCGAACCATCCTAAATAAAACTAAAAAAGAGGTCCCGATAATGGAACCAATGATGCAGCCTAGAATTCACTAGATAATACCCTAGACGTGTTGGCACATCACTCAGCCTAGATTGAGCACTCACCTGAAGCACACAAAGGTACTAGGTCCCTATTTAGGTTTGTTGTAGTAGATTGTTAACATGATGAAGACTTAAAGTATATAGATCCATAACTAATACATCATTATACAATGCATGATAGATCTAGATCTAGGAAAGAATAGGTTTAAACAATAATCATGATAGAAATAAGAACATGCACTACCCAATTACACACATGAATGACACTTAGGTTCATTTAATATCTTCCATATCTTAATTATCACAATAATACGAAGCTTCATATAATACTGAAATCTATGCCGATGTTTGCATGGATCGATACGATAATCCTGAAATATGTACATGTCTTTGTATACTCATCTCTCTCTCACACACACACTATATTATCTATCTCTCTATATCCATCATCTCCTTACTAGGTAATTCACTACATATATAAGGTGGGGACTTTCCCTTCACTACTTATTTGTTCCAAAATAGGTTGCATGCTATTAATAGTCATGTGCCATTCTTATGTATAGCCACACATGCAAGTGTGCTATCTATTGAATACTTGATGGTTAACCGAGATGAAAATCCTATTCTTAGACTGTCTCCATGCAAAAGTGCTCTTAATTCAATCCTCCAGAAATAGACAATGTGTGGCACACACATCTCTGCATCGTTGGTGTGTTCTTCACGCCATCTTCTAAAAATATATCTTCATACTAAAAAATGGTTAATTCTTAAATGTTGACTTTTCCTACACATGTGGGTTCTTCTTGTCCCTTTGAACCTGGCATTTTTCCCATGCAAACTTCTTTTGTGATTTCTATCAATTTTTCCATGATCTTCAAGCTCCTGTGCGACCGAGCTCTCGGCACATCCTATTTCCTAATGGGAACCTAAGGAGGAAGCCTCATAATCCGTCCTCTCTATGTGTCAAACCTCTGAGTAGGTCTGAATGTTGGACGAATTTGTTGTTTTTGTTGCTGAGGTACTGTTATGGTGGTCTAAAAGAAGATTGTACTGAACCCTTTCCACCACGAGGAGGAGGAAATGACCCCCTCAATCTGCTATCCTGCATCTATTGGATGTGGTTCCAAAATTTGTCCCTGGCTTGCTGCATCTTTCATTGTGTCTCCTTTTTAATATAAGCCTTCTCCATAGCCTCTGGTAAGGTCTATGGGTAGTGAATGTGCACCACACCACCCAAATCCAAATTCAGGCCCTTGATGAACCTGTGAATCCATACCTACTCATCTGCATGTAGTTGACATACTAGAGTAGGTCCAGAAATTGACTCTCATACTCAGCTATAGTCATATATTCCTGACAGAGGTTGTGGAACTTGTCTATCCGCTGCCTTGACTAAACATCCAGGATAAGTACCTTCTCCTAAACAGCTCCTCATAGAGCTCCCAGGTAACCATCTCTGAATCAACGTTGAGCTTCTACTCCTCGTTCCTTTATAAGACACCTTCTCTATCCCTCAAAAGATGGATCACAACATGAGATTTTGTGTTTCTAGTACAAGGGTAGAGCTTGAAGCACCCGCTCAAGCTCACCAACTAGGCCTCTACCTGAAATCCACCTGTATCTCCAGAATAGTGAGATGGTCGTAGCTTCAAGATTTCCCTGATATGGTCTTCAACTATTGAATGGTGACCCCTATTCATCTTTGCATGCTCATCTTTAGGTTTAGGGATTCAAGACCTATCCATGTGTCTTGAAATATTGTCTCCATGTCCGCTTTACAGTGACTTTTCTCTAGATGACTCCATGTGGGAGTTCTCTTCCCTATGCTCCTTGTTGTGTTGAGGAGATGCATGAGCCTCAACAAATGGCTCCCTATCATTTTTGGCTAATCATCCTCCTAAGGACCCTCCGCGTATAGTGGCATTGATGCCTTGAAATGTCTGTAAAATATGGGGTAGAAAGGCCACTATGGCCTGCTCTGGAGGTGGAAAGTCTAGGTCTATGTGAAAGGACCCCTCATCTAGGTCGTGCATCTTACACAGACAAAGGCAAGAGTTAGTTCATCATTCTAGGTTTTATTCCAGTTTTCTATGTTTACTAAAATATAAAATTTTTCAGACAAGTTATTTTCTAGGTTTAGTATTGTGCTAGGTTTAATATTGTATTGGGTTTAATATTCATGTCTCGCATTTTCCTTTGTACACGAGGGTCCAAGCTTTGAACCCATGACTCTAATACCAAGTGTAACACCCATTAAAAATTCCTGCATGAGACCCAAGAATAACCTAGAGTTAGCCAGAAAAATTATGGAATAATTTTTTTGGGAAAACATGCCCGCAAATGGGCTTAGAGAATACTGTTTTCACATTAATGTTTTTAAGCTTCCTATATTTAATAAAAATAATTTTCTCCATTATAACAAGGCATTTAAGTTCAGATTATATTTAATGGACATAAATTAGACTAAGCATAGTTTATTTCCTAAGTGTTATTTAAATAAACAAAATTAATTCCTACTATAGTTGAATATCCCCCCATGGGATGTCAAGGGTAAAAGAGGCCAATATAATTAAATACCAAGGTTATTTAATTTCTACAAGGTTGAAACAATTAGCAAGGTCCCTCATTTAATATTGGGTTAGAATAATAAACACTTCCTTACCCCAAAAGTGACCCCTTAAAAAGTCAACCCATGTATTTGAAAATTAAACATTTAAATTAAAAGACAATTTCCACTCACCCACTCTCCACCTAATTTTTGTAGGGATGAATCTCATCCCTTGGATGGATTCATTTAGGGCCCTTGATGAGGAAGAAGACCACTAACCCTAAAGTTTTCTTAATAAAACTCCTTTCTCATTTCCTTTTGGTTCATTGTTTCTCTTTTGTTTTGCAAGGTTGTTAGAGGAGGAAGAGAAGCCATTGGAGGCCATTCCAAGCTTTTGGAGAGGCTTACAAGTTTCATTTATTTTCTTATTTTGTTTACACCCTCTCCTAGGGTTTCAATGTATTTATATATTTTATTTAGCTCATTTTTGTTGGGTTTTCCCAAATGGGTTTGTGGGTATTTTCCTATTTTATTGATATAGCTAGGTTTGATTTATATTTTCATTTGGGTATATGAAATATATATATATATATATATATATATTTCATTTATTGGGTAAACCCGAAATGAATTTAATTGAGAGAAACAAGATTTAATACATATATATTTAAGTATATATATGCATATATTTAAGTACATACATACATACATACATACATACATACATACATACATACATACACACACACACACACACACACACACACACATATATATATATATATATATATATATATATATATATATATATTATGTTTAAGTATATTAGTATATCAATAGTATCAATATTATCATTATAATTATCAATAGGTCATATTGTTTCTATTTTTTAATAGTATCAACGATTTTAAAAAAATTCTTTTTTATATACTTAGAATGTCTATTTAAAATTACACAATGTTTTGTTGAGAAGTCTAAAATCCAATCAATTTTCACTTGTTGCTACTTTAATTTTCATGGAAATTAAAAGTAACTCTCTAATAATTCTATAGTGAATTTACATACTCACAATGAAGCTATGGTCTAAGTTATAATAAGAAATTTCATTACTCCACTAGATTTAGGTATTTAACTTATTGGTTGAACATGTATAGGACAATCAAAATTTGAGTTATTTCCATCTAAACCTACATAGTTTAAAATTTATTTCCTCCACTATATGAGAATGAACAAATGCAACCTACTTCACTACATGCCTTTTGAGTATTATAAATAAATTAAATATGTCTTCATAAGAATTTCTTGCATCCTACAAGAGATTTTAAAAAATAAATTCCAATGATGTTCATAAAACAAGAGAAACACACTAAATGAATGTTACCATTCCACTAAAAGAGAACAAGGTAATTTCCAATCACATTTTTGTGAGAAAATAAATCAACTACAATGGAAACAAATTGTTTTCCCTTTCAACCTCATTCCTATTACAACAACTAGCTTTACTAAAAAAAATTATTTTTTTTACAAAATACAATGCAATCTTGGTCACTAATAATCAATACAAATTTTCCTCAAAATATTAATACAATATCTTCCACTTAAAGTGGTAAAACTTACAAGAATGAAAGCTCAAAGGAATACAATATTACAAGTCTTCCACCCTAAGTGGAAATGACAAGGATATTTTCTCACAAGGAAATTTTTCTTGAGGACACCAACAATGATCCATGTTTCACATCACTAACAAGAGATCTTCACCATGCTTCATTTGATCACAACAAAAATTGTTAGAGAGGGAACACTCTCCACCCAACCAAGAATTCTAATGAGGAAGAGAATCCATCCTCCTCATTGTCCCTTGAGCCCAATCAATGTTGCAATAAATAATGGATTCAACTCATGAAAACAAAATAATCTTCCACATCACAATACAATATTTTACAATCATACCAAAATACAAACAATATAACTACAATCACAAGAAGGAAAGCAACACAATACAAAAGGCTTTAACATGAAAAATCCAAAGGAGTAAGATCTATGGGGAGGTAACTTATTCCTCCTAATGGGAAATGGGTTCCCACCTAAAACCCTTCAATAAACATCACAAAATCCCTACAAACTCAGATTATGCATCCCTCAAGAACTTGTTATGCCTCCCACGTTCTCTTATGCCTCCCTACAATCTCTTATGGCTCCATCATAAAAATAGACCAAGTAAGAAATGAAAGAAATTTCTTGTCAAAGGTGGGGAACCCAACCCAACTCCCTCCAAAACATGGATTGAACTCTTACGCCTCCCCACATGTAATATCTCCATAGTTGCCTCCTACACCACATTTAGTAAATCTACCCAAGCATACCAAAACACTCCAAAACATGCACGTATACACAATATAAAGGAAAATATTTTACAAGAGTATAGCTCATACCTTTCCATGGTAGATCTTGATCCAATAGTCCCACACTAATATTCTTCAATCCCAAAAAATCACCAAGAAGCTCCAAAAAATCCACAAGCACTCCAAAATCTTCTAACTCCCAAAACTGCAAGAGCACAAAGAAATCAAGTTACCCCAAAACAAGCAAAATAACTTGAAAAGGGAGATAGGAGGGTGAGATGGCTCCATGTAGAATGCCACATCAATCATCCTCAACTCCACCTCACAAGTAAAACCTCAACCCGATTGCACCATAAATTGGTGGGTGAAAGGAATGACAAGTTACTTACACACACAATCCAAGCCCACACCCCCTAAGGACAAACTTTAATTTCAAGAAGGAAAGTGGAATAATATTTTACCTTTTTTCATCCCAAAACACATAATGGGGTCTATTTTTGACCCCCTAACCCATAGGTAGGATTGGTATAGCAATTTAAGAGGTGTGGGACAAGTTTAACTTGTCTTAAAAGCCTCCAAATTTGGCCTATAAGGCCAAGTCCGAATTTTCATGAAGGGGGTAGAGCGTACAACACTCAAGGTCCCAAGCACTCAATTTACAACACATAAACCAAGAGCCATAAATTCTAATAAATGAATTATTTTTACCCATTATTAATTAATTTAGTAAACTAATTAATTTACTAATCTAGACATAAATCAAGTGATTAACAAAAGGTGAATACATCACTAAAAGTTCACATACTAAAATTAAATAAAGGAAACAAAAAGAAAGAATAACACATAACCCCTTGGTCACAATTGGAGGTGATTCCCTCCATGGGCACCCCCTAACAACAATTTAAACACACACACATAACAAAATACATGTTTCCATGTTGAACCTTGTTGAATTCATCTAGCATTGTAATGTGGTTGGTCTGCAATCCCCCGATGTTTGTTGTGACATGTTCACCTGCAAAACACATAACACCTCCTTCGGCCTCGTGGAAAAATCAATACATCCAAAATATATATACAATATATCTCCAAAATCATCTATATATGAATCAAAACATCATCTAGGAAAGTAATACTATCTTTTAAAATTTCTAACAACATATCAATCTTACATTTCATCAATATCCATATGATCATAAGAAAAGTTCAATTGTCTAGGTCTAGTCAATATGACAAAATATCACATGTTTGAAATATATATATATATATATATATATATATATATATATATATATATATATAAAACCATGTCAATAACATATCAACATCAATATAAAATGTCTCTAATAATCCACATGCATCATATATGAATAAAAATCAACAACAGTCTAGTATCTCTAACATCTAACATCATGTTAAATCAAAAGCTACAATAATATCCATAAGTATAGTCAATAGTATCAAAATCAATAACAAAAAGTTTCAAAGGGAAGTGGGCACTACACACTTATTCTTCCCTCATACACAATGGAATCACTATCAAAATGTAAAATGCATTTAAAAATTTTCCACCTGTAAAAAGCGATTAGGATTTCATTGACCAACAGCGAAGCCGACTCAATGTTCTCGGCTGAGTATAATCTCATGTATGTCATTATTTATTGGCTCAGCACCTAACTCCCTTATCCTAGGGGGACTGTGAAGTGAGGGGTAGGCCCCAATACCACACCCGTATCGGCAACATTATAGAGTTTGACCTCACATACCTTTAGGTATATTGAGGACTCCACCCTTAAACACACTTGAAACATTCCCTAAACAAAAGCTTCCTAGGACCCATGTTAGTCATATTACACATTTCATTTTTTTAATTAATCAAGATAACTATAAAACCACTCTCTGATTGTTCTTTCTTGTTTTTTGTAAAACAACACATCCACTTGTTTTCCTTCATTTTTTGGTGTTTTCTGTGTATTTTTCTTATTATGGTACTTACTAGACAACAAGCCCGTAATCAAATCCCTAAAAACATGTCCACCCCACCTACATATCAAAAAAATTCCCATTTTGAAATTCAGAACCTTGTACCCCAAGGCAACAAAAACTTCCATACTATCAATAAACACATCTAACCCATTTTCAGACCCTCAAAAACGTGGCATGAAGTAGGGGCCAATTATAGAAATACAATAGGACAAAAACTCTCACATTCCCTACATTAGTATCATAGTAAAAACCTCCCTACGCATGGATCACAAGAAGATGAATAATTCCTTTCTTCCACTCCTCCAACATCTAAAATACCTTTCTACAATATAGGAGACCCCATTTTTGAGGAAATGTTATACTAAAATTCCATTGCCCTTAATAATTATCTAGCAGCAAGAAACATTTAGATGAAACAATTCATGCCACTATCCATTCAACACACCTATAATTCATCCTCTGTCATTGCAGGCCTTATTGATCAAAATCAAGAACTTGTAAAAAATTATTTCCATACACTTCCAGGTCATTGTGAAGGATCAAACAATATCCAACCTCAAGTATCTATGACCTCTACAAATCCATTTGAAACTTTGAATTAACAATCTTCCATCAGCCAACCAGAGGCGTCTGTGGTTTCATCAACTCCTTTCTACAACCTTTAGATGGTCTCATCATAAAACACCTCTACTCAACAACCCACATCTTCAATGGGTTCTTTTGTAGGATCCACACCGCATGTAAAAAATATCACCAATTCTTCATCCACTGCTCCCATCACCTTGTAGGTGCCAACAACTCCCTTGAGTTTCATTGCCCCTCCAATTGTTATGTCATCCCAACAAGTTACTACTCCCATCCAGAATATCACTCCGCACAACAACACCATTCGTTAACACTAGTATCATTGCTAGTACACATCTTGTTTCACAATACATACTACAATCTTTGCAACCATTGATCACTACACCCCATTCTATACCTCAATAGAATGTCCCATCATACGGTATCCCATAACAAAGTGTTCCAAAGTAGGAATCATCTTTCACCACTTCAATTGTCTTCTCAACAAACACCTACATACTCACAAACTCTTACGCATATATCAATGTCATTTTATCACCAATATGTTCAAACCTCAACACATATCGCTTTGAAGAAAGGATCCTCATCCCATCAGAGCACTTGGCAATACAAAATCCTTAATAATCGAAACATTCCCCAACAAAATCAACAACACATGCCTCAATAATACGGATATCAAAAAAATATTCCATCATACCATGTCCCACAACCGAACAAACAATATCAATATATTCTCCCATATCAACATAATATCTCCCAAAAGAACACCCCCTACCAACAAAACATTCCACAATAGTATCAAGTGTACTCACAACCAAATAAGTCTTTGTATCAACCGAGCTCATCCCTACAACAATCAACATAATCCGATCCTCTTCAAGCCCTTCTAAGTCACATATCTAGCCTAGAATTTGCTTCATAAACATCCAATAATGTGCTCTCTTATCATCAGATTTGTAATGAGCCCATTCACCCTTCTATACCATAAAACTAGATTCACCTCACTGGGAGCTTCCAAAAATTTCTATTTTTTATAGCGAATAAGATCCACAATAACAAATTTGATTCTTTCACAGAATGTTATCTAATAGATCATGATCAATACCTCATGGTGAGGACCTTTCCCATGTCCCTTGCCGATCCTTCCATAGAATGGTAAAAAAAGTCCACAACACTCACTATTCTCTTTTGTATAACTTGCAAAATTATTTTTAGACCACTTTTTCATAAACATAACCCATAAAATCACCATCAATGATCCGTACACCATCAGATAATTTTTAGATGAATCCATCATTTATTTTGTAGCCCGTTGGAGGGCCACTACCAATCAAATATACTTTACACTACCACAACTAGATTTAATCAAAATTTATTTCATGTATGTGCCAAACACATTTCCTCTACTTTGCATATTAAGTCATTCCAAACTTTCGATGAGGCTTTTACCATGGCCCGTAAGATAGATTTGCGAGCCTTATAAGATGGACGAGTAAAACTTCATCCTAAGAAAAAAAAATTAGAGTTCCCATACAAGCCACCATCCATCTCAGATAATTCTAAATAAGCCTCCAACACCATTGTGGTGAAATCCACTCCTAAGGAAAAGCCAACCACCGAACGCTTTCATCAACAACGTAACTATACACCCATAGAAAAACTTATGGTGTAGTTTTTGATAATTTTCTCACCTCCAATCTAATATGACTTTCAACCATTCGACCCATCGATATATTAGTTTCAAAACCCATTTGGTATCGAGATAATGATTTATGCAAGTACCACAAGGTTAATGGACAAGACACCAAAAGGTGTTGTACATTCCACAATGTTCTTCAAGAATTAATTGATAAGGGTGACCTTCACTTATATAATCTAAACGCACCCCCAAATCATGGTCTCGACATATTTAAGAAACATTTTCCAAATCACCCATCTTCCTTTGAGAAACCAAAAATGAATGTTGTTTATACCATTAAGATGAGAACTAAAATCGAGCCTACCCATCTGACTTCTTTATCACCTAATGAAACAAAATCAACAAAATCAACACTAGCACTCAATGGGTTTGAAACAATGAACATAGAAACCTCCCCTATTGAATGCATTGATAAAATTCTCCTTATGTCCTAGTTACCTACACCTATAGATTCTAAGCCAAAATATGGCAAGATTAGAACTATCGAAGCACCACTTGCTACTGAAGACATACCCACATCTTCATCGGATGTTGTTACCAATTCCAACCATTACCCTCGAACACGAATACACTAGTTCTTGTACCTAGGTTTACAAATATAACTATGATACCACTTGAAACATTCTTAGCACAATCACCCCCACCAAAAATAACCATAAGACATGACCATCCCCAATCTATGAAAATAAAAAAATGAAATCTACAAATCATTTAGACCACATCGTCCAAAATTCTTCCCCTTTATTAGCAATGACTTCGACAAATACACCTAGTTCATATAAAGTATCAAGAGGACCTAATAAGAAAGGAGTCATTCAAGTCTTTAAAAGTCCTTATTATGATGAAACTTATCATTTACGCGGTCCTCATCCTTTCTGTCCTTCATTTCATCCAAGAGGCATACCCACTTTTGGAAATTCTATTGTCACATCAGAACTAAGTCCTATGAGACCTCCTCTATTAAACATCACCCAGGATCCTAAAAACCATCTTTATCTCCCCTCGGATCTAGATCCTTTGCATGAATCTTTTTCTATCATACCGGTTAATCGCCTTATCATTATAGGGGAAAATGCGTTCATCAAACCCCCACCGTGATTCTTTATTACACATTTGTTACAACAAAGTGGGAATCCACATCTGATCCTCTCCTCCACCTCCTATAAAACCTAACTATCCTTCACATTTAGCACATCCACTTGTTGCAACAACTAAAAAGCCTTTACATCTGCTAAATAAAAAACCTATTGCCAAAGAACCCGGTTCACCTCCTCCTAAAAAAAATTAATTCCCAGCTACACTCAGACCTAAAGGATGGTATGCCACCATTTTTTATAAATCATTACAAGAAGCACTCATAATGTTACCAGCTCCCAAGCCATATGGACATCACGGGTGGAAACCCTCCTAGTATGAATTTTCTACTTTCTGTAATTACCATAGAACATGAGCCCATACCATTAAAGATTGTAGAGCCTTTCATCAAAAAGTTCAAATCATTGACAATTCACTCTTCCTTCCTTCTTACACAACATCGACATCAACCTCAATACCTTTACAAGATTCTACCCCTAAATCATCTAACCACCAAGTCAATGTTGTCCATGTCACCACACGCTCACAAAATATGAAAATGAGTTGTTTGGTTCTGAGGAAGATAGAGACTTTTTTGTCATACCTTCACCTCCATAATTATTAGCACCATCTGATAAACCTAAGGTTTCCATTTCATTGGCTCCTAAAGAGCTTAATCAAACATCATCATCCAAATTCAAAGTCTCAATACAGAAGCTACGTCTCCACTCACCGCATTGCAGAAAGTGGATATTAAACAACTACACCAATCCCCTAGTTAGGATGTTGTTTTATGAACTTGTGTAGACATCACCCACTCACAAATAGGCCATGTTAGAAGCGCTCCAATCCATCACTGTCCCAGTGAATGAGCCACCCCCTTTCAAAAAAAATTTAGGTTCCCTAAAAGTATCTATCCTCATCTCATTTGAACCATATGAAATTCCCTCTCTTAGATTAGAGGATCATGACCTACTACTTTTCATCACTTCTCAAATAAATGAAATATCCATAAAGAGGGTCATGATTGATATTTTTTCCACCATCAAGATCATATCATCTCTTTCCTTTGATCAAATCAATGTACCCAACATTATTATCACTAAGACTACTGCTCTTTGTTGCGCTCTTTCAACGACATTATCACACCTACTATAGGCACAGTTATACTTCTGCTCAAGGTCGTTGTTAAAAATCCTCCCAAACTCTTCTACATTAGAGAAGGACATTTTTAGTACAAAATGTTACTAGGAATCCCATGGATATAGACCATGCATTGTGTTCCTTCCACCCTTCATCGTTGTCTCAAGTATGAACATAAAGGCTAGACATTCATTTTCCTTTTTAATCCAAATCCATTTGCTTACTGCTATAGAATGTATCACCCAAATGATGTTATTGTACCTACATCCATGCCTGAATCATCTGATCAAGAATCTACTAGCGCCTCTATCCCCTATTCCAAATTACCAAAAGATTCTTCTCTTGGTGAATCCATGAAGCCCCTCATACTTGGGGAATATTTCTTCCTCATGTTCAACTCTACCCCTTCACCAAAAACATATGTTCGTCCCAATAAAAAACCCATGTATGACCATAACATAGGATATATTATCTCTTATGGTCTCGCATATCTTAAAACCAATATTTTCTGTGGAGGACGTGACCATCCATCATCTCACATTATCAGTCCACATTACACCATGCCATTCACACTAGTTTTCAAATCCCTTGATAATCCAAGATTCACTTGTATGTATCTCCATCGTTCTACATGGAAAGGCTTTTAGACTTGGGTGTTATGAACTAGGGACCCATGATCATCTAGTTCTATGTTCCATTAAACCTCATGATAAATTGGTCTAGGTTATAAGAACCCCCTTTATGTAGCATGTGAAGCCAATATATCTAAACAAACTTCCTCCAAAATTATTTCTAAACCAGAATCACCACCCGTAATGCCTCAAGGTTCCATAAACATATACGATGGCATACCTATTCCACCTAACATTTTTTTAATCAATGGTATATCATTGGGACCAATCACATATAAATCCAGACACTCCACTAAATCTCTACTGCTTGTTCATCCATAAACAGTTGAAGAAGACTCACCAACCATAGACATCCTTCAATGTCAGGATGACCAGATATCCTATCTCATATGGGATTTGAAGATCATTACCTTCAAAAATCCCTATCACTTGAAACACCCAAAATGCCGTCACCTTCAAAATCCCTACCACTTTCTTAATGAATCCAATCTCGATATTAACTTAGGACCACCTTAGGACCCCCACATAGTCAAGGTCAGCCAATCCCTTGATCCACAAGAATTGAATAATTTTACTACATTCCTAACAAAATATCATCAAGCCTTCACCTGGCCATATAGTTTATATACGTACGATCGATCCAAATATTTTCGTACACAACATTGTCACATATCCTAATGCTAAGCTAGTCAAACAAATATCTACAAGATACACTCGCGTATAGCTCTCCTTACCAAGGAAGAATTGCAGTGCCTTTTATCTGCCAATTTCAGCATGACCATTGACTATCCATAATGGGTATCCAACATTATCCTAGTAACTAAAGCTTAAGGAAAATTTGTATCTGCATAGACTTTAGGGATCTCAATCTTGCTTGTCCAAAAGATGATTTCCATGTGCAAAACATAGATCAACTTGTAGACCTAATAGCTAACAATGATTTTTTTCCCTCATGGATGGATTTTGTGGTTATAATCAAATTCTTATCACCCTTGACGATCAACACAAAACTACCTTTATAACCCCTTGGGGAACCTTTTTCTACCACTTCATTCCATTTGGTCTAAAAATTCTAGGGCAATGTACCAACGTGCTATGACATACATTTTCCATGATCTCATTCATAAAATTGTTGAATATTACGTTGAAGATCTTCTTGGGAAGTATAAATCATAGAAGGATCATATCAATGTTCTTGAATCAATCTTCACCCATCTCATCCAATTCTGTCTCCACTTGAATCCTACAAAATGTGTTTTTGGTGTTCTCACTGGAAAATTTTTAGGATTTATCATATCTCTTCATGGAATTGAAGTCAATCCCGAAAAAGTTAGAGCAATCATCAAAATGCCTCCACCCTCTAATCTCAAAAAACTTGTGTAGCCTTCAAGGAAAACTACATTCCATACGATGTTTCATATTACAGCTTTTTGACCATTGTCAACCATTTAACCATCTACTCTATAAAGACATAATGCTTCATTGGGATTCTGACTTCCAGAAAGCATTCGACGAAATCAAATATTATTTTTTGTCACCACCTGTACTTATGCCACCTCATGAAGGGGAACCATTTTATCTATACATCTCTACCTTAGAGCATGCCCTAGTACCCATGCTTGCTCACCATAATAATCAAGGTCACAGATAAGTCTTATAATACATTAGCCGCACACTTCATGAATATGAAACATGCTACTATGAAGCTGAAAATCTATGTTGTGAATTATATTTTGCTACTTCCAAACTATGACATTATCTCCTCAACCACAAAACATATGTTGTCACCAGTTTTAATCTACTTAAGGCCATGCACGCTAAACCCTACCACAATGACCACATAACTCAATGGTTGATGCTTATGACTGAATTTGATCTTGAAATCATACCGCAAAAGTATATTAAAGGTCAGGCCATTTCCGATCAACTCATTAAGGCACCTCTTCTAGATAATCAGCCACCCCATGAATACTTTCCTGACGAATCTATCAATAACATTAATGAATATGATGATTATGAATCGACTTCGTCCCCATTAAAATGACCCTCTTCTTTGATAGTGCTAAATGTCAAGAAGGTGGAGGGGCCGGTGTCATCATCATACCATTGTGGAATATTCCCATTCCCTTTTCATTCAAACTCAACTTTAAATGCACTAATAATATGGCAGAATATGAGGCCTTAATCATGGTTTTAACTAATGTTATTCTCCTAGGTGTCCATGATCTGGAAATCTATGGAGATTCACAACTTGTCATCAGTCAATTCAAAGGAGAGTATCAATGTAAAAATGATTTTATTCAAAAGTAGAAGGTCGTTCTCAACATTTTCCTTAGCGTATTCTACCATTACACCATTCAATCCATTCCATGATCTTCCAATAGATTTGTAGACACTATGGGATATCTTGGGTCTCTCATCCCTTTTGAAATGAAAAAATCAAAGGATAACAATAAAATGTTTGTAATGATTCAACACTTGGATCATCCTTCACATCAAAATGAGCTACCATTCATTGATTTCCTTGAAAATGACTCGCCTAATCTTTGGTAAGTGTAGATATATGATTACCTTTCTGAGTGTAAATTCTCATCAAATCTATCATAATATTCTAAATGATAATTTCTCTAACCCGTCATCCACTTTTTCTCATAGGTGGTATCCTTTATAAATGACATTTTGATGGAATACTAAAACGATGTCTTAAATCACACAAGTCAACAAAAGTAATTGAAGAAGTCCATAATGACATATTTAGTTGCCATTTTAGTGGTAACACCATTGCTAAATGTATCATACTGCTAGGTTATTATTATCCTACAATCAATAATGACTATTGTGCATACATAAATAAATGCATTAAGTGTAAACTCCATTCCAATCTCATTCATATCCCTAGTCAAGCCATATAACCCGCACAAGATTTGTGGCCTTTTTCTCAATGGGGATTGGACCTCATTGGTCCAATAAATCCAAAATCATCTCAACAACATCACTCTTTTATTACTTTGAACAAATACTTCACTAAATGGGTTAAAAATTCCCTTGACCTCAACAAAATTTGGCCCCATTGTCAATTTCATATATCAAAACATTATATGTCGTTTTGGCATCCCACATAAGCTCATCACAGACAATGGAAAATCCTTCAAAAACAAGGAATTCAAAGAGCTCTGCAACACTTTCAACATCAAACTTAGCTTCTCCTCACCATACTACCCTCAAGAAAATGGACAAGATGAGGCCTCCAATAAAACACTTAACAAGATCCTTATGAAAACTGTAAATGATGCAAAGAAAAATTGACATATCCAAATCTCATTTTCCCTATAGGCTTATCAAACCAACATCCACACACCTACTGGTGCTACACCTTATTCACTTGTTTATGGATATGAAGACATTGTACCCCTTAAAATCCAAATCCCATCACTATGTGTATCTCTCAAGGATTTTATCATTGATGAAGAATATCACCAGGACCATCTAGCACAACTCAAATTGTTGGATGAAAAACTTATAACAGCTCTTGAACATCATCAAGTCTATCAACAATGTATCAATAGGGCATATAATAAGCATGTTAAGGAACATGACTTTAAAATTGGTGATCCTCACAAATATGGGTCACGAGCGTACCACCTCGCTTCCCTTGAGGGGAACCTAAAGTGTAAACCTTAAATGCATTACACTTGTGGCCTTTCTATTGTTAAGTAGTTGACCTTCATGATGCCATATTTCATTCAGATCATATTCATTCTTCCATTATAAACAAAAGTTATCATTGTACAAGAATCATTACACCTATCCACTAGTATCGCAAACATGGGGCATGTGGATGAATGTTACATGTGCATTTATCCCCTCATTTAAAATGGATTATCAAGGTCTTCTACCCTAAACTTAACAAAATGAGATAAATCCATTGGATTCTAAAAATATCTTGCTATAATAGACTTATCCCTCGAAGGAAAACTACCTATCGTATCATGGACCGTTCTAAAAAAGGATAACCATTCAAGTTAAAATAATTAAAAATTTAGACCATACCCTCAAAGCATGGCTACTCATATATATAAGGCTTCCCACATTGATCAACCTTCACAATACAAGCATATAGGCAAGCTTCCCACATTGATCAATTTACTTTTAAAAAAAGTTATAAAAAGTTGGGGAATCAATTCTCTATGAATCTATTGAAGAGGATAACCATTTTCCCTTATAGTGGCATGCATCCACATGATCCCCTTCTCTTTTCCATTATTCTAGCAAAAATACATTGCCCAAATCCATTGCGATTTGCCTAAAAATATCTATTGATGGTTTTTATTTAACATTTTGAAATGCTATAAGTGCAAGTATTAGCTCAAATCCATTACGTGAAAATATCATAAGTGGGGCATTCACTCTGCTTTTACTTCATTTAGTTTGGTCATATTTGTTATTTTTAACACATTGATCATACTTTTGACATGCCAAATTAAAAATCAAAACACAACACCATCAAAATTATCAACACATACATCTAAAATACACATGACAAAATATGAGGGCACATCATCATAATCATCATCATATATAAAAATTCTAAAACATATAAATGTTTGTATAATCAGAGTAATGTCATACATAGGAAAAAAAGGGCTTCCATGAGCCTATAAACAATCATGTAGTAAAATCCATCAAACTAGGATCAAGAGTATCTCCTACTGCATAATCACCACCATTGGCTCCTCCTTTTCAACTCCCCCTCTTGACGGTCTCCAAGGTGGCTTCCACACACTCACTACACTATCATTGGGCCTAGCTTCTATTATGGCACCCCTTGGGCATCTACATGATCTATATACAAAGTAGCATCAAGGTAGTTCTTGATCACCATATCACCATCATAATCCCTCTCTTTCTGCACAAGATAATAATGTGCTACTGAAACCATGCAAAAAGGAGGTCTTTTTGATGCCCCTCTCTATCGGAGCATCACCGATAAATCTTTTTCATAAATAGAAGGCCCCATCCCGTGATCCCCAAGGCCTTCCTAAAAGTATCTCTCTAGCTCATGTACATGTCTCTATCATAATAGACTTGTATAGGTTGGTCCTAAAGCCCATCATGCTCTACGATCAAACCAAATCTAACTTCAATAAGATTATCTTACACTCCCACTAAGTCATCCCACTCTCTTTGAGTGACATCTCTCTCTTCCTTGGCTACGGCCTTCTCGGTTGTCATTGTACCAACATCTTGAGCTATAAAAAAACTAGGATAAATCCTCTCCTTATCTTCCTCACATCCCTTCGTTATTGGATCTTCTTCTCCGGCATACACTCGTCTAATTTATCAGGCTACCCTCTCTACTACCCCTTATCCTCTCAAAACTCCTCAATGAATGAGACTACCCATAAGCCAAATCTAGGGTGGCCCACGTATCGTAATAAGCACCACATGACCATCCTCATCTGGACCCATCACACCTAGCTTTTGAATGATAGGTGTAGGCCCTACCACAAAATCCTGGGGGTATTGGTATAATCATCCTCCTACCTATACAGAACTAGATCCTTAGGTATATCTTGAACCTGACCGAATTGTCTCATAACCGGACTAAAGTGTATGAACTCATCCTCTCCGGCTCTATGGCCTTAGACCCAGATGTCTTGTTGTAAATACAATAAATCCCTAGAAAACTCTGGCCAATCATGAAAACCCATATACATCCGTAAAATCACGTCACCAACTTGTAATCTAGATATCAAGTCTCTATAATAGGTAGGCCCTTTGGCCTTCCTCGCTCTACCAAGATTCATACCCCATCTCATGAAACCTAGGTGCCTCACATCAATAACACTAGGAAATCCAAATGGGTGAGTAATGGTGATGTGATCGTGGGCCTAACACTATAGTTAAAAGCCAATGTCAATCTCATACCGCTTGTGGAGTGTCTAAGCCTAGAACTCTCTTTATCTTTATGCTAACAAGGTAGGAGCCCACTCAAAAACTGTGTGGTGCTCCATCATCTCTGCAACTACCCCCGTCATCATCCATGGGAATCTCCCACCTCCTGAATCTAGCAGTGTAAAACATGAAATACCCAACATCATCATAGTCATTGTGGGAACCCCACTCTCTCATACTCATATAGGGCCTGATAATCAAAGCTTCTGAGGATTATCTCAAACCTTGGGCCTCATATCTCCATACAATCGCTGCATGGTATCTCCTCTCTCTGTACCTAAAATATAATAGATAGGATCCCCGTTAACTAGTAGTCTTGTAATATAATGAACATCCTCCAGGGTGATGGTCATCTCCCCTGTAGGTAGCCAAAAATTATTGGTGGAAGGATTCCACCTCTCTAGCAATGCAAGTATCAAGTTATGACACCTATGAATCCTCCTGTAAAATATCATCCCATCAAATCCCATAGCCTCCAAATGGTCTTAGTCATCATCAGAAAAATCCTCTCTGATCTCATCTAACATCAAGGGGATATGGTCTCGGATGGTCAATTAAGCATCCACCTGCAATACAAACACAAAAGTAAGCATTAGTAACTCCGTAAAAATTTCAAAAAATAAACACTTGAAATCACAAAATACCCTCATCACATGAGCCTAAAATTCAAACGTATATATTATAACTCTAAACATTTCACAAAGTCAAAAAAATAGATCAAAAATCATATCTTCTCACTTAAAACAAAAACTATTTTGTTGCATGTGAATCGCTGATGATTTACCTCAATCATTAGCAATTGAAGGAATTACCGATAATTCTTATAAATTTGACCTAGGCCATCTACCTAGCCCGAACATGTCCCTAAATCCCTAAAAATCCTTAAAAACTATTAAAAAAACAAGAATAACATTAAGGCCTACCTCTGCTAGAACGGGCTTCTATTTCATGACTCAAGGAGGCCATTTGACAATTTTTCACTAACAAAACACGTTTTTCTCCCATTCTGACAAATTCTCTCTTGTATACAGTGCAAAACTGATAAATAAACAATACATTTGGGTACTTATACCCTCAATTTTTCATGTAACCCAATCGCTAGCAATTAAGGAAATCACCGACGAATCCCTTATTTTAGGCTTCCATGCCTTCATTGACCCAAGAGCATGTCATTCCACCCTTTACAAAAATGTGTCGTGATTTTTAAAAAGTTCTTAGCCCTCATGATTTGTTTTTACAACAAGATAGTCACAACATCGGGACTTATTGTATGTCTATGGGAGATGAGCCCTTTTCCCCCCATCACTTGGTTTTCCCACTCAACAGATTTACCTGGTTATCATCATATGTCTACATGTATCAAGTCCTTCTACCACCCTATCAATTGGCTCTCCAATTTTTCTTTACACCTCCACAATTGGAGCAAGCCTTTTTCAATACACAATACACTAGTGATCACTTTATTACGCTACAGTAGACTCACCCATGTCAACACAATTATTTTTCATCATTTTTGTCAAGCAAATTGTCTAAAATTTCAAAAAAATGGTAAAATGAAGACAACACAAATTTGCATCCCTCGACTCAGACACACTCACGATCGAAAGTGCCACATTTATGACATTACGCCCTCTTAAATCATCTTTAGTTAACTAACTAATCACACACCCTCACATCTAAATTATTTAATTAATTAAAATAATTCCCCCTTACACCTCACTATGTTAACTAAGACACCTCACTATGACACCTCATTAACCACCTAACTACCTCTAAAACCACCTTCCTAAAAATCACTAACTTATTCCTAACCAACTAACCTTCTAAAATCACTAACTAACTAAATCTTTCCAAAAATATAACTCCTCTTATCCTAACCAAGTTTTTTTATGATTTTTTACCCTCCTCCCACCTTAAATACTTCAAAATAAGCCATTTCTACTTTGGAATTGAGGAAAATCATCTACCCAACTAATTTAGTTAGGATTTTCTGAAATCACCTGTGATTTGCCTAATCGTCATAAATCTATGAATATGTGCATTTAGACCTCTTTTAGGGAGGCATTCTGATGTTTTTATAGGTACATTTTGCTTCATTATCAACGTAGTAGAGATCAAGACACCCTTCATCAGCTGGCACCAACGTCACGTTGCTCCTGATTCATCAAACCCATTGTCAAAATGTTAACTATCACTATTTAGTCATCTTCAACCATCTGTCTATCAAATTTGCCCATTGTGCAAGGCAATCTTCTCATTTTTCTTGCCTTGGACACTTTTTTTAGGTAATGTTTGTTTATGTATTTATAATATATCATCAAAATTCTAAATTTACCTTAAATGGTATCTTGAACAAGTTTTTTAGCTCTATTTTAATAAATTGTTAAAACTAACAACAATCACTAGTGATCGCCTTGATCACCAACAATTTACCTGAATCGTAGCGATTCCTATGTTACTTTTGCTTTTTCATATTTTTTGCATAATCTGATCAAAATTTCTTTCTTTTTCTTTTTATCTGCTAATCTCTTGTCCAGAATGTTGCTTTCAGATGGCATTAGGTGGTAATAATTACCCTACAGCTTGACATTGGTTCTTTTCCTATCATTCGACATCCACTCTACTGGGAACAATACAAGATCCTCCATGATCTTGAGCTCTATGCAATCCAAAATGCACCCTTCAACCATCTTGAGGATATCTTTGTAAAAAATCACATCTCGTGAGGCTATCGAAGCTTTGTGGGATGCATAAAATGAAGCTATAAGACTTGTAATTTCACAAAATAGGGATAGTAGTCTCAGAATTATATTAATGTGAAATCAACCAGTAATAATATATGGACTACAATACTTATAGGTATTGTACAGTCATGTGCAGACAAAAGAGAGGTTGCACTAGGTACAACCAAAAATACAATAGATTCCATAATACTTCCGAGAAGCAATAATTATATTAATACAAAAATGATTAAGTTACAACTATGCAACAAATAATCCTATAACTATGGAATAAGACAAATATGGTTTAAAAACCATATAACAACATTATTTAATCAATATAATTAATTAAATAATTAATATATACTATGCATAATTAATTAACCTAACATTCCCCCCCTTAATTGTGCATTGTCTCAAGAGATGAGGAGAGGAACTCTCTGAACAACTCAAACTTGTCACGTGTAAGTGACTTTGTGATGATGTTTTCCCGTTGTTCCGTTGTTGGAAAAAATTGAAGATGGATGTTGTGCTTCAACACATGTTCGCATATGAAATGAACATGTACTTCAATGTGCATGGTTCTCTCGTGAAAAATTAGATTGAGAACAAGTTTGAGAACACCTTCATTATCAACATACATGGTGGCTGGTTTGTCCTGTGGTATTCCAACTCCTTCTAGTATGCAACGTAGCCAAATCACTTCACAAACAGCTTCTCCTACAGAATGATACTTGGCTTCTGTGGAAGAGCGAGAAACGAAGTGTTCTTTCTTGCTTCCCCATGATATTGGTCCAGTTCCCATAAATAATACAAATCCATAAAGTGGATTTTCTATCATCAATATTTCCTGCATGATCTAAATCCGAATATCCAATCAAGAAGAAGTTTTCATTCTTCTTGTATTCTACACCAAGATCCACTGATCCCTTGAGATACCTCAAAATGCACCTTACTACTTTCCAATGACAAACTTTGGGTTCTTGCATGAACCTAGATAGATAGCTCACTACAAAGCTGATATATGGTCTAGTGTAGGTCAGGTAAATGAGACTCCCAATCAACTACCGATAGAGAGTGGCACTTACCTCAGGAGATGGATCTAAATGAGATAACTACAATATGTTCTCCATAAGTTTAGTAATTGGTGTGTAATCCATCATCCTAAACTTATTAATCTTTGTCTTGGTATATTTCATCTGAGAAATAGAAATGTGATTCTCTTTCTACCATACTTCCAATCCAAGACAATAATGCATTAGCTCGAGATCGGTCACGTGAAATGATCGATTATAATATTTCTTTGTTACATCAATCATCCTCACTGAACTACCAGTGATTACTAGATCATCGACATAAACAACGATAATCACAATCTCCCCCCCTTGCTTTTTGAGGTAGAGATTGGGATCGTATGGATTTGTAAAAAATCCATGTTGTACGAGATGCACATCAATCTTGATGTAACATGCCCGAGGTGCCTGTTAGAGGCCATACAGAGATTTCCTGAGTCTGCATACCTTTTCTTCTTGACCAGGTACTACATATCCCTCAGGTTGAGTCATGTAGACTTCTTCTTGTCAATCTTCATTTAGGAAGGCACTTTTTACATCCATCTAGTGGAGTTTCTAGCCAAAATATGTAGCAAGAGCAAAGATCATTACGAATGTTTTGATCTTAGCTATGTGGATAAAATGTCTCCTCGTAGTTTATGCCTTCTTTTTGTGCATACCCCTTTGCTACTAGTCTTGCTTTATACTTTTCCAATGTACCATCTGCTTTGTACTTTGTTTTAAATATCCATCTACATCTAATGGGTTTCTTTCTTAGTGGAAGATTGACAAGCTACCAAGTGTTATTCTTCATCACTGATTGATATTCAAAATTCATGGCATCTTTCCAAGCTTTTGACTATAGGGATTCCTAGAATATAGAGGGCTCATAAAATTCAATAACTCTACTCATCAAAGCAAAGTTAACTTCTTCTCTTGCTTTACTACAAGTTTGTGGTCCAGGGTGGATGTATCCAGTGGAGCATCCATTCTTGCATCTCGTAATGTGCTAGTACACCACTTGGGCATACGCTGAATTGTTCTCATGGGTCGTGGTTCTATCTGATCAACACCACCATCCCAATTGTCAATTTTATCATATGAGGGAACGTCAGCTTCAATTTTTACAATTGGATAAAAATCTACATCCTGTGAGTCTGGAGGAGGAGTCTCTGCTTCCTTCTTAAAAAAAAAAAAAATTCCACATCTCTGTTGGTGTAGACTTTTCTAGTCTTAGGATCCATCAATCTATACCCAAGGGTCTCTTCATTGTACCCAATGAAGATGAATTTTTGTGACTTCATGTCTAATTTATTTATATTTTGCTTGGGTATGTGCATGCTTGCTTTGCACCCAAATAATCTAAGGTGTGATGATTTTCACTTTGACCATGCTTCTTGTGGTGTTACTCCATCAAGAGAAACTGTGGGCACTCTATTCAAAAAATACATTGTTTTCTTTGTTGCTTCTGCCCAGAATGTCTTTGCAAGTCCAGAGTCATCGATCATGCATCACACCATTTCCATGATAGTGCGTTTTCTTCTCTCAACAACACCATTATGCTGCAGTGTGTATGGAGGAGGCATTTGTCGATGAATCTCATTAGTTTGTAGGTAGTCTTTGAACTCATTACTAGTGAATTCCCCCCCTCGATCTGAGTGGAGAGTTCTGATGTGATGAACAGTTTCATTCTCAACTGCTACTTTGAACTTCTTGAAAGTTTCAAAAGCTTCCCTTTTGTTGTGAAGAAAAAAATCCATATTTTTCTTGAGTATTCGTCAACAAAAAGCATGAAGTACTAGAACCCATAATAACTTGGTTGCATCGGACCACAAAGATCAGTATGAACCAGGTCAAGTTTTCCATGAGCTTGAAATGTACTCTTCTAGAATGAAGCTTTGTGTTGTTTTCCTGCTAGGTAGTGAGGACACTTTTCTGTATCCTTCTAAAGAGATGGTAGCCCATGTACCATATTGCACCAAAGTGTCTCAAGATACTTGAAACTTACATGACCAAGTCTCTGATGCCACAACTATGCTAAGGTGGATTTCTTAGCCACAAGTGCTTGATCATCTCTATGAACAAAATCAAGTTGGAACATGCGTCCCACATTGGAGGCTTTTGCAACTATTTTTGAGCCTCGTGATTTATCTCGAATTAAACATGTTTTCTTGCTAGAATGACTATCAAAGTCAATTTTTAGGTTGTGATCAAGGAGTTGACTAACTAAAAGAAGATTCTTTGTCAACCCAGGGACATATAAGACATCTAAAAGTCTATAGTTGCGTGAACCAAGGGGTAGAGAAATGTTACTAATCCCCTGAAATGTATATGAAGAATCATCTCCCAACAAAGATGATTTTATGATGGCGTGTCCCTCATTGAAATAAACCAGTCTCTATGGCCGGTCATGTGTTGAGTGGCCCCAAAATCATCATACCAACCATCACTAGATGATGTGGATGGTTCACTTGATTGAGTAGTGAACAAGTAGTCTTCATTGTCTGACTATTCTTGTTGCTCAACAATATTTCCTTGTTGATGGGGACTTCTTTTCTAGTTCCCCTTTTTCTACCCTTGATTATAGTTAGAATGTCGCTTGTGAGACTGTTGTTGTTGAGGTCTAGAGTTGCTAGATGAACCTTTCTTGTAAGTATTATATCAACAATCTTGTAGGTCATGCCCTCTTTTACAGATAGGACATTGCTTCTTCTGTTGTTTGTCCCCTTGATTTTGATTATGATTTTTGGATTTTTGATAGGAATTAGGTTTTCCCTTACCTTTTCGTTTCCATTTTTTATGTGAAGAAAGTTTCTGCTCCTCTTCATCATCCTTATTGTGTATGGCTTCCTCTTGTTGCAGTAGGTTTTCCATCTTGTCAAAACTAACTATCGTTAAGTGTTCTTTGCCTAAGAAATTAACAAGGGGCTCTTGAATTTCGCCCGAATTGACGCATGCCGTGATACGTGGTCCTAAGGCCTGGGGACTATTCGACACGTTTAGTTTTGTGACAAAAATGCAGTAAGAAGAGGGGAGTTCTCTCAAAAAAATGGGAATGAGATCATCATCTGTGACTGATTCTCCCAAGGCTAGAAGTGAATCCCTCAATTTTGTAGCTATTCTATGGAGAGCCTCTATTTTTTTCATTATGCTTGAGCTTCAATGTGTGTAACTGACTTTGCAAATTTAGTATAACATTCTTGTTCTTGGCCTCGTATACTATGCTCAACTTATCCCATGCTTCTTTAGCTATTTTGACATCTCGAATGTGGGGTTACACATCATTAGAAACTCCAAACAAGATGATGAGTTTGGCCTTCTGATCTGCTTTATCAAACTACCATTGTTGTGTTGTATCAATAGTTGATCTGGTCAGAGTACCATTCACAACATGCCAAATCTCTTTAAACTCAAGTTGTGTCTTGATTTTTGTCTTCCATGTAGCACAGTTGTTTCCTCTGAGTAGTTGTGAATCTGGAATAAAAATTTGGGGGCATTGGTGCCCATTCTACATTAATCACTTATAGGGTTTGGCTCTTATCACTTCAGGTATAAGGTATCCCAATCTATATACCATTAGTCCGATATACCAAACCTTTCTATATACGTGCCCTTCTGATAGACCCAGTGGTATATGGAAGAAGCTCACTCTTTCTATATACAGCGGTATGTGAAAGAGGTGTTAACGTACGTGAAAGAATTCAATATGCGGTATTAAGACAATATTGAAAGGGGTCTTTGCAATTATTGACACCGGCTAAAAGAAATATCCTCATACATGCACGTAACTTTGCTATATACTCGAATAATTTCTCAGTCTAGATTTATGTCATGTAATCATTCACAGATAGATGGGATGGATCATAGTGTGTGCAATGTGACCTTATTACTCCCTGTCGATTTATAGGGATGATGCCTAGATGATGTTGTTGCAGCTATATTAGGTGTTAAGTGTAGTAGTAGTCATGATGGATTTACCCATAAGTGCTTCCCAGAGGCACCGTATATACCGAATGCTGCGAATGAAATCGAGGATCTCGTGAGTGTTACAAAACCAATTTTTACTTTTTTATATTACAATTTTGACAATTTTTTTGAGTTATAAATTTTGTAGTTGAAAATGGCAACTTGTAAATTAGTAAAATATTTTGAAGCATGCAATTACATTAAAAAATTTGGAAAAATTGAATGGCAGGAAAAAAAAAAAAATTTGTGGGCCTGTGGTGGCCTCAGAGCCCAAAATGACCCTTGATGTTGGAAACCATTAAAAAGAGGCCCAAGATGAAGTTTTTGGATGGTCTTCCTTTGGCAAATGTTGCTCAAAATCACAAAACATACTTAATGGAGAAAAAAAAAAATTTCCCTAAATTATGGATTTTCTCGCTAACAAAATAGAGGCATGTTTAATTGTAATTAGTTGTTTTAGAGGTGTTTTTGGGCTAAATTTGCCTCTAAATGTGGCGGTTTCACTGTTATGCCATTAAAAATCAAAATAGATGTCTTTAGTGGGATTTGACCCACCCACCTCCCACTTCTATAGCTAATGTGCTATCCACCAAGGCGCCTATGCATTTGTTATATCAAATGAACAAATTGTATTTAAATTAAGGAATTTTAAACTAACCTTTTTTTTAAAAAAATGTGACCGTGGAGGCTCCACATGGCGAATGCTGGTTTGAGGCAATTTAGGGTTTTCCTTTTGCATAGAAAATGTATCTGAAGAGTATTATTTTATTTATGTCCTTGTTCTTTCTTCTATTTTCCTTTGGTCGCCGCTTGCACGTTTCTTGGTTGTTTCTTTGTGTAGGTCATTGTGTATGTTCACACCTTTTCTCACCATTTCTTGGATGTTTATAGGTGCAAGTTCAGTTTCTTACTTCTTTCTTTCACTGTGTTTTGATCTTTGTGCAAGGGTGCAAGGTCGTGGAAGCCACAACTCGTGGAGGTTCACTGGTTAGACCACCATTTTGCTTCTTGTAGGTTTGACCAAAGTTGCAGGTCTACATGGAGATTGATAGCTCGGAGTAGGTGGTGGTGCAGGTTTGTTGGTTTCTTTGTATGCAGGTGTTGTACGAGGGACAACTTGACCATGACTCATTTTAGAGGAGTATGAAATTCCTTAGGGGGTCAATCTAGATGGCTCGACTTTGAATGTTTTTCTCCTCCATTTAACAAACAACCTGCTCGGCCACTACAAGAATGAACTCGGCCCGATCCATTCTATACGTCAACTTACATGACCCCATGCACATAATCAACTCCTCCTCCAAATTTGATAGCATAGATAATATTATCTGTGACTAAATAATTTAAACACAAAACCCCTGATGGGGGAATTTTATTTTTTTTTTTAAATTCTATACCTACAGCAAATTTTGTCTGGTGCTAGGTGCACTAGTGTAAAAAACATTTTGCGTTCCAAACACTTGGAATGAATAGGAGGATGTGAGGAGTAAAGGATGGGACGGGAGGTTGCAAGAAGTTGTACATGCAGCTCTCGATGCTGCATACTTCTCCAAAACTCCTCTATCTCATCTTCTCTCTCTTTCCACACCTTCACAATCTCACAGGTCCAGATTCTCACTCTGGTACCAAATGTAATTTCACAAAATAGGGATAGTAGCCTGTGAATTATATTAATGTGAAATCAACCAAGTTATAATAGATGGACTGCAATACTTATAGGTATTGTACAGTCATGTGTAGACAAAAGAGAGGTTGCACAGGTACAACCAAAAATACAACAACTTCCATAATACATCCAGGAAGCAACAATTAAATTAATACAAACAAATGATTAAGTTGTAACTATGCAACAAATAATCCTATAACTATGGAATAAGACAAATATGGTTTAAAAACCATATAAAAACATTATTTAATTAATATAATTAATTAAATAATTAATATATACTATGCATAATTAATTAACCTAACAAGACTCCATACAGATTCAACACAATATGAGTACACTTATAAGACTAGCTTAGACTTATTATAAGATCTGAACATAGAACCTAAAGTAAAAGACCATAGCCACATCAACATATCTAGCACCAACACTACACTTTCTCACCTTTTTGACATGCAAGAGGAATCCTTTGACTTATTTTTTGAGGATTACATTTCTATTCCTGATTCTGACACCACTGCAAGAGAGGAAGAAATAATTGATTATGTAGCTTCTAACATATCTAAAAATTTGTACACAAACCAGGAATCTGATTTATGGATCTGAAGTCATGATTAATAATAGATATATATGTATCTAATCTAAATAAGTGATAGTCACATTTCCATCTTATCATCTTGTAGCACAATCATAAACATCAATAAAAGCTTAAGTCATTTTCTGAGCAATAACATTATCTTTTCTAAGTTTTATCTCTATAAGCTTGTTTACAGGGAAGTAAGCTTTGATCTATTGCTTTATGTGCAATGCGCAATAAAACACAATCAACATTATGGGTACCCTAGAAACCCCTCCATAATGAGTTCAATCTCGGTTGGTACCCCTTGAAATAATAAATAAAACCAATGGTAAAACCATTCTAGATAATGGCCACTTGATCCAAATCTATTACAAAATGACATGGAATGTAGTAAAATGTATATCATTGAAGAAGATTAAAATGAAAATGATGCTGAAAATCTCACCAATAATGATACTACTGAAAACATAATGAATGTTGATTGTACTGAAAAAATAACAGATGTTGATGTTGTTGTAAACATCCTACGTTTTTCAAGAGATGTAGCTCCACCACTTGGTGACAATATAGGAGAAGATTACTTCATGGAATCCATTAAGAATTTTAAAACTCAAATGTGCAATCCAACCATAGAAACAATGATTGTTATTAATACAGAGGTGGATGAACCAAGTGGATAGGGAGAAATACAAAGTAAAATGCAGAACAAATATTATGAAGTTAACCACATTGTGAATACTCATGAAAATGGCACATCCAACTACAACACTAAGGCCCATGGAATAGGAGAGGATGATCTCTCATTACCAAGTGCACCAGAACAACCGACTTGGATGCAAGAGCATATTGCAGAGTTGGGACTTGATCAGATTGGAAAGACTAAGGAGGAAATTATATCTTTATAGTATATCTTAGACAACCTTTATCCAACAGAATTTTAACTAACAAAATTTACTCATTATTATGCTGATACAGAGGAAAATGAGGTCATTGATAAGGATATAAATGAGGAAGAGACAACTCAACATGATGTTGAATGTGTTATATCAAATAATGGTATTTCTACAAATGAGAAGAAATTGGGTTAATTTTTAAGGTTACCAACACAATTTCTATGGGATCCTTCGAAAGGTAAGAGTGAAGCTACACTTTGGATAAGTCGTGCTTCAAAATTCCTACCATTTGATGTTTATGTTCAGATATTAAAAGATACACAACATAAAAAATAAGAAATATGTGAAGACAAAAAACATTAAAAGGAGCATATTAAGGGAAAAAATAAAGAAAGGTTGGTAGCAAAGGAGCAACAAAAATAAGCTAGATTGCAACGCATTAAAGAGAGGAAAGAAATGGATTTACAAAATTTTGTTAAAACACATTAGCATGAGAAACAAAGGGAATTAAATCACTAAAAAAAGGAATTGGGATTACAAAAGAAGGAATCCACTCACAATCAAAGTGAGAAAGAGAAACAAGAGATAACAAGTTCAACAATCTGCAGGTTTTGTTTCATATGCATCATTCCATGCCCAAACAAAAATCTTTGTTACAAGCTATGCTGAAAGTTCCTATCCCTGATTATCACCCTTACTTCCTTAACACTAACAGAATGCAAATAATTTCAACTCCAACTACACACCCCATTATCCCAAAACCTCCTACTTCACATACAATCTTTCATACAATATCTAGTTTTCCTATTCCGCCATGCATTTTGTACGCACCCAAAATTACACGTGCTACATTGTTGGGAAATTGGTTATGAAAGTCCCCAATGATGATTCAAAATCCTTTCAAGAAGGTATTTGAGCTCTAAACCCATTTGCAGTACATATTTGTAGCCTAGATAGTCTTAACTTTTTCATCCATTTTTCCATCTTCCCGCTTCTTTCTGTGCTTGTTTTGGTGGTTCACAAACCGCTGCCCTGCCTAGGGCGGTGGTTCTACCTACTTTTTACATAATCTTCACGCACAAAATTGCATGTGATGATTCACTTAAATTTTATTTTTGAGTGCATCTGTGAGCTGAATTTACTAAAAATAGCTTCATTTGCTTGGTTCTCCTTGTTCCTTCTATTTTTAAATAGATTTAATGAGTAAAATTTCCTCTTCATTACCTTGTGCATGAAGTAACTTCCTATCCTCTATTCCTATATATTCCACACTTGTATTCAAGAAAAAGTCCTGAGAATTTTGTGTATCTTGCATTGTTGTGTTGCCATAATCTTGCTAGGAATTGCATAGCAAAGCTCAGATCTCTTTGTTATCTCTCTTCTACTTGCATTGCATCCAAATTGCTTACAAGCTGTCATCGCTCAAGTGCCATCCTCTTGTTGTTGTTATTTACATTCCCAATCCTTTGGACTCACATGAACACTCGAGAAAGAAAGGAAATAAGTGAGGGATGAATCTGATACCAATGGATTTTCCAAAGATATTTCTCTTTCAGGTTAGAGTTGTGTATTTGTTTTCTTTGTTTTATCAAATTTTCAATTGCATATCAAATAGAGTAGAGAAACAATTCATTTCAATTAGCTATATTATTGCAAGTAGATCAGATCAATAGGAAGTTTTCTCTTCAACATTGCTAAGGAATCTATGGCTTAACAATAGCTCTGTTAGAGCCATGATTTGTTCTTCACTTCTAAGGTAGGGTTGGAAAGATTTTTGTTGAATTAGAATAGATCTTAGGTTTATATTTATGCATCTGCACAGATAGTTAGCTACATCTAGCTAATTATTATTTTTAATTAGTTTATTAGATTAGATGCATTTTCTGAAAAGTTAGAAAAGAACACAAACAATTTTTTTCCATAGATTAGCTTGTTTTACTACTTTGTTATGATATATTGAGAAAAACCAAAAACATAGGTTAGATTTACTTTGATAGATAGTTTATTTACCAAAAAATAATTAATTCATCTTGCATGACCATCAACAATATGCAACAGTAAAATACTTATAGTTGTGACCCCCTGGTCCCACAACCCAACAACCTAGAGCTAATAACTGACATTGACACAAGTTTACACTTAATAGTCTTATGTACACCTACCACACACACTGACAAAATAAGACAGTTAGATACATTGAACATAGCTGCTAATCAAGCCTATGACTTTTGGATTGCTCCTAAAAATAGGATTTAATTGTGTGCATGACCATACAAGGGCCTTAACCTCAACTAGTCTTTGGTTATGACCCATAGGTCTGACAACCCAACGGGCCTGCTAGTCAGTTAGACATCGACACTAGCTTACGCACATTAGTATTCAAATCTTCATCGCTTCAACCCACTATTATCACACAACTTTCATTGTTCAATATAGTATCCAATCATGCTAAGACTTTCTGGACGAGAACAAAAATCACCCTTAGTTCCTGCAGCTCCACTATACCTCTCCTGGTCCCAATTTCCATTACCTTTTCTAGAAACCCATATGAGGCACCTGCAGGTTACTTTCCACATATTCTGCAACCAATCAATAGAATCTCGGTAGAACTAGACATCAATTGGAGTCTCCAAGTAGTTATCATATCGGACCATACCATTACACCCCTTCATGTTAGGAGAGCATTCTTTTCCTTAGATCCATAGATCCCATTATTGCGTGTCGAAGACATAAGATTGCCCAATTAGCTTGATCATCGCCATCACTTTCACTTCCATTTTAATTCCACACTGGCTGTCTCGGCATGACCTCGGGAAGTTAGGTGCAAATAAGTTCATGTGTTGATTTTCTACTATATAAATTGGTGAACCCAATGTGAAGATCTAGTCTCTAAGTGTTTTTTTTTCCTTTATACTGTGTTCTTATACCCACCGAATATGTCGAGATATGATAAGTATGGTTGACCCATGCCAGGTTTCGACATGTACCATTACCAATCAAATATACCACAACAATCACCTTCACTTTCAACATGGCGGACAACCGCTCATCCACTCAAAACCTCTACTTTAGGGAACCAATGTTGGTTCTTTTGTATGCATCGAAGAATTGGATCAAGTCACTTAGACTTATCCTCTTGAACAATCAAGTTCAAATAACATGACATTCACTAGTGAGGCGAGTTCATCTCCTCGGTATTATTTCAACAACCCATTATCATGCAATCCGATTAACTTCCGCATCTTGATGAGGAGTATTTAACACGATATGCTAGGAGTGAACAGAAATTCCAACAAATGAACCAATCTTTTGATAGGTTGCAAGGACAAGGTGATGTCCTACTTTAGAAAAATAATGCTACCCCACCACAAACTGATAATACAACCAATGAGGGGTGGCAACATCATGAACAATTCATAGCGGGATACCATACTCCTCAATAACCTCCAAGGGTTCAACCAAAGGTATCTAAGGAAGTTACCGCCCCGTCAACCAACGATGTCATTTCAGCTTTGGTTGATAAAGTCAAGGAGTTAGAGCTTGCCTAGAATACACAAAATTCATATGTCGGGCAAGCATGGGCTCCTTCCTACCCACATAACTATGGGAAAGTACCAACCACACAAAATTTGCCAGTCTACATGAATACTCCAAACCATGGGGACTTGTTTACTAGGATGGGTACCTTGGGTATGCCTCCTCAAGCCACATATGGATATCTACAACATGTGCTAGCTAGAAATGCATTCTCAAATGCTATATTAGTTGGAAATACAATGTTCCTGGCTTTGTGCCTTCAGCTCCATATAAAGGAAACAACCCCTTATATACACATGTATTCTAAATCTCCACAAGGGGACATGTACACCTACCCAAGTCCATATGGACAACCACAAGGGATGTCATATGCCCCACCAAATGTCTATGTTGTCCCATTTCAGTAGCCAATGCAGCCCCCACCTCCCCAACAAGGGTCTTCAATGGTGGAAACATATGCAATGGGGACTTATTCTGAATATCTCAAAGAACCCTAGATTTCTCCATTTGGGTAGTCATGCTCCTAAGACCCTTTCCTAATATCCCAAAGTTCAAAGGGGAGGGTGATCCAAATGTCCACATCAAGGCTTATGCAATGGCCATTTGAGAGATGCTCCCATGGGATGCAGTCGTTGTAAAGATTTTCCCTAAGACACTTGAAGGTATTTCTCTCGACTGGTATTATAGGATACTAGAGGCTTCAATACACTCGTTCAAACAACTCGTGTCAGAGTTTATCAAAGATTTTGATATGAACAAGCTTTTGTAAATAGGAATCAGATAATTTATTCATATCAAACAAGAACATAATAAATCTATAGCCCACTTCATTCAAAGGTGGCGACATGTTCTCTACTCTTCCGAAGTTCTCCAAACATGGATCAAATGAAACATTGTGATTTATTCCTTCACTCCCTCAATAGAGAGACAAAGGAGGAGGTTCAAAAGTTCCCACTAAGGAGCTATGAAGAGTTGCTAGAGGGTGCTCTTCGGATCGACGAAGCGGCCATCGACAGTTGTCGTAAGACCTATGGAGAAAATGGGAAGTTAGTTACTCCTTCTCAAAGCACTCCCAGTTACACTAACAATACAAATAACAATCAAGGAGCAAAGATCCTAAATAAGAATTGTGGAGTCATGACCAATGGTGTAATTGACCAGCCCAAAACGCCTAACACTATTAATCCCACTGGTACAGGTGCAACGAATAACAACAACAATGACAATAACAATGGCAATAATCAGAGAAACAAAAATTTATCATCCTCGGTAAACTCTATGGATTTTAATTGTCCCTAATAACAACAACTTTAGCCACAAAGACAAATTCCAACCCCAAGCCCTAGTTAATATCCCAACCAATTCTGTAACCAGGGGTAAAGGTTCTAAAGTGTAAATTATAACATTCAACAACCAAACAACAACCATGGTTTTGGACCACAACAAGGGACAAACCAAAGGCCCCAAGATTACGATCCTAACCTATATTTCGGCTTCCATAGGGTCCGTGGGAATGACATAAGATCCTTTTGTGATTGTAATAAGTTTTTCCAGTGTTTTCCAAAAGACCAAAGATAGTTATTTGTCGACATATTTCTGGCCAACCCAGCTACACCTAGTTAAAACACCTATATGGGACCGGTGTCTCCATAGATTACACCATTGGGAATCTTCAACAATCCTCTCCCCATGTGTCCAAAGAATGGTAGACTCGATCCTAAGGGTTTGAATAAAGGTATTGTAATAGGGACTCATGATCATGAAGCATAAACTTTGTCAAACCCACAGGTGGCACCTCCTTTGGATGGTTGTCAACAAATGAAGATTGTAGGTTTGGTTGAGTTAGACGTTGAACCCCAAATTAACGTTGGAAAAAGAGCCATAGACTATTCTTTGCAACCAATCCTAATTTATCCAGTTGTGTCGGATAGTGTTCATGACATGCTAAGAAAGCCAGTAGGAGCTTATGATTTGATCAGTGATCTAACCAAGACCTTTTCACACATTTCCTTTTTGGATCTACTAAAGAATTCCCCTACTCATCGAGCTACTCTCTTAGAAGCACTTGGTCTTGGCCATTTGGCTAATGTTATCCCTATGCTAGAGGCACAAATAAACCATATAGACTTTGACATTTTCCCTCCAAAGACAACTTTGAATGGGATATTGGGTTTGTCTTTGACATAAGAAATATGCCTACAAATGCTGAAATAGTTCATAGAGGTGATCTGGCCTTAGTTTTACAAGTTTGGATCTACAACAACTATGTGAAGCATGCAATGATTGATGATGGGGTGATAGTTAATATAGTCCCCTTCTCTTTTCTTCGAAGTAAGGATATGGGTACTAATTGCTCCGTGACATGAAACACATTGAGAGGCTATGCTAGTCTCAAGGAAACCTCGATTGGAACCATAGTATTACTGGTCACTCTTGGGCCCAAGACAAGTGCTTACTTGAGTTTTATATTATAGACCAGAAACTAACTATAATATGATCCTTTCCATCCTTCAATCCATTGCATAAAAGAAACCCCTCCACCCTATTCCAAGAAGTCTCGATTCTTAAAATTAGGAAAGTATTTATCGCTCAAGGTGATCCAAAGCCCTTTGATATACATCTACCAATTTGAATAACAAGCCGGGGTTCCACTCAAATTAAAACTTCCTACAAACAAGTTAAAAAAACCAGAAAGTGCGGTACTAGAAGAAAAGATGGTTCCCACAATGGAATTAGAAGTTACGGGTTTGATCGAGGGTATTCTAGTGGTCAAGGATGAAAATGTTGTTGTAGAGATGGTATCATTAGGAACTATAGCAAAGATTGTTGAACTATTAGAAAAGGATTTGCCTATCCTTCTCCCCTTTGATTCCATGGGTATGGGACATGCTTTGGGACTTGGTTCCCTTCCAACATATGAGGTTTGCATGGTGGATGTAACCAAGATAAAAGGAGAACTTATGAAGGATGACTCAGCATTCGTATTTTTGAGTAATTTTGGACCCTCCATTTTGATGGGGCCAAGTTTCACTTTGGCGTCGAGGTGGGTACAATCCTTACTTCACCTAAAGGAAGGGTTTTACCTTTTAATTTCAAATTGAATTTCAAATGCACAAACAATGGGGCTGAGTATGAGGCTCTCCTATTAGGTCTCATTATAGCTAAGAGAATGGGCATCCTCAATATTAGGGTGTTGGGTGATTCACAACTAGTCACAAATCAGATATCCAAGGTATACGAGACTAGGGTGGAACACTTGCAACTCTATAAAACCATCGTACTTGGCCTAACTAAGGGGTTTGAATTTATATTAACTGAGGTAGTTATACATGAACAAAACCTTCTGGAAGACTCTATAGAAACTTCTGCCTTACGCTTCACCCCAAGTAGTGATTTAGAGGACACCAACTTCACGGTTTCACTCCATGTTGAATCCTTGATTCACAACGTGCCAGTAATATCAATGTTGACATATGTGGAAGCTGAGGATTAGCTTGACTATTCAAACCCTATTGATGGGGATGAGTTAACCTTGAGTTATTTGAATGCTTTGGCAGAGCTACATCTTACCTATCAAGAGGTAGACCTTTCCCTAATTCCACGTTCCTCTTCTTATTTTGGCAATCCAATGATTGAGGCCTCTCTGGGAAAAGATCTTAAGATTTATGACATAGAATAATAAAGGGACTTGGAATTGCCTCCATCCCCACCTAATTTTGAAGAGGGTCATGCTTCCTTAATTGAGGGAACGATTTATATAAACATCAGAATGGAGGAGGAGCCAAAAATTTTAAAACTAGGGTCCTCTTTAACTCTGGAGGAAGTAGAAATTCATACCCAAATCCGAAAGGAACATCAAAAATCCTTCACATTTAGTTACAAGGAAATGATAGGAATTTCACCACATATCGTAGTTCACAATCTCGTCACTAAGGTGGACGCCAAACCAATTAAGTAGAAATCAAGACCTATGAAGCCAAAGGTGGTCATTATGGTAAAAGAAGAAATAATGAAGCTTCTCCAGGTAGGATTTATCAAGCTTGTCAAGTATTCACAATGGGTATCTAACATTGTCCCCATTCTCAAAAAGAATGGGAAGATCCATATTTGCATAGACTTTCGGGACATTAACAAGTCTTCTCCCAAGGATGATTTCCCGCTACCATCCATTGATGTTATCATTGATGCAATAGTTGGATTTGAATTGTTGTCTCTCATGGATGGGTTTTTGGGATGTAATCAAATCAAAATATCTATCGAGGATCAAGCTAAGACTACATTTATAATGCCTTGGGGAACTTATTGTTATGTCATCATGCCATTTGGTCTTAAGAATGTTGGCGCTACATAGCAATAAGCAATGACCTACATATTCAATGATCTTATTCATAAAATTTGGAATCCTATGTAGATGACCTGTTGGCCAAGGCCAGGAAGTGCTGCGATCTCCTAGAGGTGCTTCATATCATTCTCTCGTGCTTGATTGAGAATGGTGTCACATTGAATCTAGAAAAATGTGTATTCGGTGTAATAGGTAGTAAGCTTCTGGGATACATTGTATCTTCATGAGGGATTGATGTGGACCCAACCAAAATATGGGTTGTGTTAGAAATGGTTCCGCCATCGAATGAATCTTGTACTTGATTTTTTCTTGGGAAACTCGGTGCAATCCAAAGGTTCATCCCTGACTTGACCTTCACTGTTCATCCAATCAATAATTTGTTGAAGAAAGAATATAGCATTGATTGGATAGAGGAATGAAATGAGGCCTTCGAGGAAGTTAAACAATTCTTGTTGTCCCCTCTCATGCTAATGCCACCTAGGTCAAATCGCCCTTTGATCTTATACTCGCGGGCTATTTCTCTTGCCTATATGTTGGCTCAAGAGGACGACGATAAGCGAGAACGGGTAGTTTACTTTATCAGTCAAACCTTACTTGATCATGAGACATGGTAAACGCAGCGTAAAAAAAAGAATTCCTTGCCATAATGTTCGCATCTAAGCATTTAAGACATTATATGCTCAATCAATAAACAAGGGTCATTGTCAAGTTAGAACACTTACAAACATTTATCATGCAGGGATCCTTGTCTAAAAATGTTTTACATTTCATTATAGTAATGGGTGAGTTCAAGTTAACATTTGTAAATCAAAAATTTGTTAACGGTCAAATCATTGAAGATTGGTTGGCTGATAATCCATTAGACAGGGGTTATTTGGTAGACTTGGAATTTCCTGATGAGTGCATATATTTCATTGAAACCCGGGCCCCTATCTCTATATGCCCTTGCTACAGTGACATTATCAATTTCATCATGGACCACACATACCCAGAAGGGGCAACGTCATAATAAAGAAGGCGGTTACATGTAATTGCCACTAAGTACATTATCCTGGAACAGGTGCTTTATCATAGAGCCTCTGACGAAATGTTATTGAGATGTGTTGACGCCGAAGAATATGAAAAGATTCATTATGAATCACATTGTGGGTTATGTGGAGGTAATTTTGAGGGCATGCCACTGTCCAGAAGATACATTAGATGGGATAATTTTGGCCCACCTTAGAGCATGACGTGGTAGATTTTATGCGCACATGCCACAAGTACCAAGAGTTTTCTCACGAGATCCACATCTTGGCACAAGCTTTACAACCAATCGCAACTCCATGGCCCTTCTCCACATGGGGCCTAGATATAATAGGGAAATTCTCTCCATCATCAATGAGATGGCCATAATTTCATAATCACGACCACAAAGTACTTTACCAAGTGGGTAGAGGCCATGCCCCTTACCACTGTTCCTAGATTTGTAATCACTAAGTTCATCCTAAACTAGATAATTTGTAGCTATGGGGTGCCATAGGTCATTATTTATGATAATTACATGTCTTTCAAAAATGATGAGGTACATGAGTTGTGTACAAAGTTCAAAATAAACCATCACACGGCTTCTCTCTACTACCATCAAGGTAACGGACAAGATGAGGCTACCAATAAGACTTTAAAGTCTATTCTTCTAAAAACCATTAAGGAGAATAAACAAGATTGACACCTAAAGCTTTTTCTAGCCTTGTGGGCCTACTGAACATCGGTTAGAACACCAACGGTGGAAACCCCCTTTTATTTAGTATTTGGTGTTGAGGCAGTTCTACCACTTGAAGTCAAAATACCCAGCCTTCGTATTTTGCTACATTGGATCCTAGGAGAGGAGGCTTACCGAGAAGGTCGACTCTCCCAATTATAAAGTCTTGATGAAGCTAGACTGAATGTTGAGCAATGACACAATGTGTATGTTGACCATATGGCTCGGAAATATAATAAAAAGGTGTACAAAAATGAGATATATGAAGGATATTTGGTATTAGGACTCGATAGCTGAATAGACAGGAAGACCGATGAGGGAAGAAAGTTCAGACATGGTGGTTAGGTCCATATCGAGTGGTGGAAGAGTATAAAAATGGTGAATTCCACTTGTGTACTCTAGAAGGTGAGGAATTTAGTGAATCCATAAATTCTCTTCACCTAAAGAGGTACTACGCATGACCCATCAACATTCTCATATGTACATTATTGCATCTACATTGCATTTTCATTTGTTCATTCATTTCATGAAAAATGTGATCAAGGAGCTTATTCTTATAGCATTTTCTAAAAACTTCTAAAGATATTGGAAAAACATTCGAATCATGTCTCTTCAAACCTTCATAGAATCATTAGTTGTTCCTGAATCATTTATCAATCCAAACAAAAGTTTTGATAGTAACCATACCAAGGCCTGCATACTTGGTTCTACTTTTGGTCTCTTCTTAGGATAGGTGTCTTTTCCTATGGTCTGTTCTAGAAGCTTCATGATGTCACATCTATCCCCTATACATCTCTATGGAAATAAGAATATTCTAAATATTTTTCCCAAATAATTAAGTCAAATGCAAATCAACAGAAATTTTTTATTTTACACATTTCTTTACCCTTCCAACCTTCGGTGTTGAGCTTGTGTCTCTTACTAGTGATGTAGGGTTGGGAAAGGAAGGAAATTACCTTACTCGCTTACACCTTTTCCATGGTGGTAAGCATGTGCTTCCTACTAGTAGCATGGGGCAAGGTGTAGGGGGTCTCTTTGACAAATCTGAAAGTCATAAACAATTAAATCAAATATTGTGAAATCTTAAGTCAAACCAAAGTGAATTAGATGTTCAAAATTCCAAGAAGAGTTTAAAACCCTAAAACTAGATTTTGTCAACCAAGTGGCCATCTACGGATCCAAGTCTAGATAAAATGTAAAGAAATTCACATGCTAAACTATGAAGTAGCTTGAGGTAGGGTAAGGTTGTAGCATCCCAATTTGGTTCTGTCAAACCTCTATCTTTCTCTCATCACTGTCATTCAACAAATTTCATAGCTTGTGCCCTTTCTAACTCTTGGTGTTGAGCCCTCGCATCTTACTAGTTGTGTGGGGTTAGGAGTGGGGAAAGCACATCCATTTATCGTATCATTATATCATCATGTTTTTGCAAGACAATATGAAGCACCGAAAATTACAAAAAGAAACTAAGTTTAAGATCACATTGTGTTTGCATCATCATATATCAACATTATGAAATACAAAAATAAATCATTCTGTTATCATGTCACATCCATTGCATACATTCTAAAAGCATTAAAAAGTGGATATTCTAAATATCTAGAGTACACATGAGAGATAAGCCAAAGAGAGTAAACTTAGATACAATGGAATGCCGAACCAAAAATACAGTCTGTATATATCATAGTAAATTAAGTTTGTATACAATGTCATCATATGCTAGGCATGGTCAAAAACATTCGCAACAAGCCTGAAACATACAAAAAAATTGTATAGTGCCAAAAAGTGGTATCAAAGCAATAAAGGCTCAACATCTTGTCAACTCTTGTGGGATACCTCAGATGGAAAATGACCAAATTTAGGGCTCCTGCTACTGTTGTGACGGCGGTGTGAATGGACTGAATGGTGTGTGTTCTCATGGTGGCACCCACTACCTATGGTCTCACTATGAGAATGGCTCCACCTCATCAGGCACCCAGCAGTCTTGTATCTAACTACCTAGGTATGAAAGTAGGTCACTGTCTCTACAACCTTCTAGATAGGAGTGAAAACGTTTGTATGTTAGCTGGCAGCTAAGGGCTTCCCTGAATCAATACTCAACTCAACCTCTTCCTTGAAGGGATCGACAGGGTATCAACATATACCCAATGAATGAGCTCTCACCACTCATGTGCATATGCTACAAAAGGAGAAAACAAGAGATAGTGAACTAGAAAATCACAAAAACGCAAATCAAAAGAGAATGCTAAGATAAACATGTGGAAATCAATAGCTAAAATTGAGAAAGGAGTATTGAACATACTTAGTTCTGTGGGCATCCATGTGGTATAAGTGGCTATTGCGATGGTCTTTGCTGGCAGTGTGGAGTCTCCCTGAATCTAGAGGTATGGTTCTGTCTAATAATGGACTCATCATCCCCTCCAAGTTCCTCCTTAGAGACTAGAGTCTATCTCTCTACACTTGCCTCCTCATGCACTGCTCTGAGGATCTCCTGAGTATCATGCCACTCAGGGTCATTGTCATCCCCCTCTAAAGGTCCTGCCCCCTCATCGTCCACTCTAATCAACTCCCCACTATATCGTCTCCCGCATCCTCCTTAGACTTGAAGTCCAAATTGATCGGCTCATCCTCCTCCCCACTATGAGCAGAAGCTGCCCCAATCTGATGTAAGGGTGCTTGAGGAGCACCAGCTTCCTGCCAATCCTAGACTACATTCCTAACTACTGATGTGGTCTCTAGAGCACTAACATGCATGTCCATCTAGCTACCTAAATATCCTCTGGATCTGATACCTCTACTCCCCGCCATACGGGATGAAACGCTCATAGAACCAACTCATAACTAGACTGGGGTGGCTCAAGGATTGTTCCTGCAATATGAGAACTCTGTATAAGTCATGGATGTGGTCCCCAAAATATTTTCTCACCAGGAATACTTATGGCCATGAGCCTCGATCTATGTAATGATGGGGGCCTAACAGTATAAAAGTGTATCTCCTCCCTTGTCCCTAATTAGTCTCGAGGACATGATACCCATGATGGATCTTTGAAGGATAGGAATGGATGTAGTAGCAATAGACCAAACCTTAATTTCCTTCTTTGAGCTAGATGAGACAATAGCGTCTCCCATGTATGTGGCCTAGTGCGTCATCACGGCCCTGGACACTGTTATTGCCAATGTCAGTCTCCTACCAAGTACTTGGAGTCCAAGAATGTGGTATACATCCTCCAGAGTGATAGTCCACTCCCCCTGACAATTAGGAACTGAAAAGTTTTCCGGTCCGCATCCTAGTAAGAGAATAAGTCACACAGAATGTGACTAGCAGGAGAAACATGGGGCACCCATGTTATCCACTTGATGTCTACCCACTGTAAAAGATTTGTCTCATCCTGGGTCAACTGATCTAAAATCCCAGGGAGCCAATCACACACTCTCTCTCTCTCTAGTGTATGTACTCCACCTTCTTCTACATCCACCAAAACATGAGAAAAGAGCAAGTTAGTAAAGTACATCACATGATAAGCTCATCAAAAACATAGTAAACTCTTAAAAATCCAAAAAGTTAAGTTTCGAGCATGTTTTGACATTCTCATCCCGAGAATCGCCACCCACTTTTGGGGGCGGCCTCCTGAACCAATTTTCAAAATGCACCCTTAACCTTAGAAATGACCAAAAATGTTTAAATTGACCATTTTTAACAAAATAAAAGCATGCCCTATGGGCACCCCCCCTAAAGACCCATTCAAGACAAGAAATTTTTAAAATCTCCCCTACTAGGTGAACTTTTCAACATTTTAACTTTTAGGGTACAAAAAGAAAAGGAGGAAATAACTAACTTGAGAGCATGTTGGTCGATCTCCCACTCACAGAGGCATGATCACGATGTCGGTATGAACGTATCAATTGTATTCTCATCAGGAATGGTCATCGTAAATTCAGAGCTCAAAATCAATCAAACTAACCAAATCAACAATGCACAAATGAATTGAGAAATGAGTTTGTCTTGATATATATATATATATATATATATATATATATATATATATATATATATGTTATTTCTAACTTCATTTTGAGTGTGTTTGTTTACAAATAGGTGGAGCATTGGTGCAGGTATATTTCTATAGCCTCACGCAAATGGTATGTCTTCTTGTCATTTTGATTTAGTGTTTATTTGTTGATATTTTATCTATCTAGCACTTGAGTCTTTTCCCTCTTTTACAGGTGATGGGAATTTAGACGGTGAATCTTCACACATGAGCATGTCAGGTATAGCTTCTAACTCTACATTTCAGAATTCCATACTCAGACTCTACATTTTACACCTCTTTCATGGCTAGGACACTTCTCCGAGGGGGCAATATGTATGCACCCAAAATTACACGTGCTACATTGTCGGAAAACGGTTATAAAAGTCCCTAGTGATGATTCAAAATCCTTTCAAGAAGGTGTTCGAGCTCCAAAAACCCATTTGCAGTATATATTTGTAGCCTAGATAGCATTACTTAACTTTTTCGTGCATTTTTCCATCTCCCGCTTCTTTCTGTGTTGATTTTAGCCTTCGACTTTTCTACAAAAATTCCGGTTGTCGACTTTCTCGAGCTCTCCAATCTTTAAACTTCTCCAAAATTTTAGAAATGGATAGCACCACATCTATTCCTACACCAAAATTTCAATACAAAAACATAATGTACCCACATATTGTAGCTCTACTAAGATCAAAAGATGCACAAAAGGATTGGGTCAAAACTCGACTTACTGTGCTTGTGGACATGCCCCATTCGATCGATACTTCAATTCTTGATTACCCTATCACCTCTTACAACGAGAATGATGGTAAATTTTCTGTTCTCCTCGTGCATCCAAGACTTCGGAAAATTTATTTCTCAATTAAACCCGAGGACGTACATCGGTTAACTCATTTACCATTCAAAAATAAGTTGGCCGTTACTACAAAGGTTGTTCTTACAGATGAAACATTACAATGTACAGGTTGATGATAAGTTTATAGTTTTCAAATGCTTTTTTTCTTAAGTTCTTAACATTACTTGACCACCCAAGGCTCTAATGTTTCTTTTTTGTTATTAAAGCTCCTCTTAATAATTCATCAAGAGGCCTTCTTCTTAAAGGTATTGTGAAAAAGTCTTTATTACGGTTGCATTACTTTTCAGGAAAGGATTGTTTTATAGGGAAGATCTGCAGACATTCTGTATTGAGCAGTTCAATATTTATTATGGACACTAGCAGGGAAACAATTCAATTAGTGTAGTTATTTGTCCAATAGAATAAAAACAAATATCTCCCATGCCCACAAAGCCAACCAATCTGATAAATCCAGGATTGTATTCTCTTGTTGTAATTATATTCTTGCTTTTTATTATGAAGCATACTACGAAATTCTACAAAATAAAATTCCAACTGCAATCAATGATCAAATGATTGGTCTTACTCTCGAAGAACAATAGGTAAGTTGGTAACAGTTACTTTTAATGTTTACTTGTTCTAAGGATTTCAAATTCAATATTTTTGGATAAAATAATAAATGTGTGATTTTATTTTGCAGAGAAAAATTATAGCTGCAACATCTCATAAGGAGGAAATTGCTAGAGGTAAAGCCCCTCTAGAGGTCTCTACTGATTCTGACATGGATTCAACAGAATCAACACCAGTAAGACCTCCTCGTCAAAAGTGACCTCGGGGGTCGATATGCGCAACACGTTTACCATCACATTTAACTTCAGGTATGACGTTATATTTTTTATATAAATAACTAATTCAAACAATTAATATAGAATTTGTATGTACTACTGTATTTTAATATTTCTACTATTTTTTTATACATTTATTGTATTATGAAACTATTGAGTTTGATGATGAAGATCAAACTCATTCGGATTTGAAGATCGAAATGTCATGATTGTATCTCCATCTATGCAAGGTATATTGTAATGTATAATATATAGCATGTTTTGTTTCCTTACAATTTTTTAGCATTTACAAAGCACAATCGTAATATTCTGACAATTTTTTGTTTGCTTCATGCAGGTAATGTGGCATCTGGGAACATTCCGCTTGCAAGGAGGCCACCAATACCTCCAACACGTCCAGTCTAAACAAAAAGAAGAACTGCAGGAAAGAATATAAGGTTTCTTGCAGAGTCAGCAAGAATGCAGTTCATCCTGCTACCACAAAATTTCTTGGACTATCACTAGGTGGTGTTTTAAGTGTAACAACCACACAAATTTTCAACAACATCACCATTGACGAGGAGTATTTTGGATTTGATAGTGGTGATGCAAACAAGGGTAACTATTTTGACACACACAATATGATTTAATCTAATTCGCCTCAACCACAAAAAAATGTGCATGTAGTATAGGTCAGTGACTCTCCTCTGCCTCCAAGAAATGCTCCACAAATTGATGATGAATATACACATTTTATTTTAGAAAATCTTATATCAGATAGTATGGGGGCAAAAATTCAAGAGGTTGTAATGTCTAATGTGGATTTGGCACGGTCTTGGGAGAAGAGAGTAAAATTTTTGAATAAATAAATAAATACATGATACCATAATAACGCTCAAATACATTCATTGTTCACTATCGTAGAGAGCCAACTAGCATGACAGGATGTTTTGCTAAACAAAGCTCAATTAGGGACTATTTCATATAGTAATGACTACAATGATGAAATTATCGACATAATGCTAAACAAGTTAGATAATCTCAATGCCAAAGCATAGGCGTAATAAAATCAATGGGCTAAAGATAAGACAAATGTCTTAATAGCAAATGCTAAAAAGAAAAAGTTATTGTGAGTGGGATTTTAGTTTTATATGCAAATTGCCAAAATCCTTATCTTATATGCACTACAATATAATTTTTCATTTTATCTAATACACTAATAATTAAAATAATTGTGTTGCCGGAAAAATATGAAAATTTAAAGAAAAAAGCAGCTCTTTTTAAAGAACATTTGAAGAATGCCAGAAAATCCTTAATTCATTTGCAGACAAATGAAGGAAAAACTCATTGTTATAAATAAACAAAATAATACATTGAGAAGGATAATAAAGGAGCATAAGATGGATCTAGAGGTCTTACTTAAGGAAAAGATAGACGTGGATGCAACACTTTTGTCTATAGGAGATGTAGCGAGGGAGGAGATGAATATTCTAGAGAATATCAATACCGCAACACGAGATCTATAGGCATCAGGAGTTATAGTTGATAGCTCTGCATAGATGCAACAAAATCCTCCACCTCTAACACAAGAAAAAGAACAAGCCTCACCTGCAACATAAAATAAGATATGTTAGTAAAGTTCACCATGTGACAGGTGTGTTGTCATAATTCTGACACTTGGTGTAGGAATTAAAAGATAGTGGCCAGCCCCATTTTTTTATTCCATGTGGCAGACGTAAGGACAACTATGATTTTGAATCATAGGCAGAAAAGAGGATGACCTCATAATGTGTCCTTATATGACAAAACTTGTCTGGAAGCTTTGATATGTTATGACAACCCCTTTTTGTAATTGTATTGGCCGACAATGCTTTATGAATTTGTACTTTTCTTCATAAAGTAATCCACCGTGCTCCAACTTTCAAAACAACTTTGGAAATTAGAATTGTACAATGTTATTCTATGTTGTTAATACAAACTATGTTTCTTTTTTATTGTTTACGTAAATCTTGCTTAAATTTACATGATTTTGTTTCTTTAAAATATTTACGTTTCAAATGGAAAAGGATCAAATAAAGACAAATATAATATTTCATTTTTTGAAATTTGTAATCTCTGTATGAAATACATCAATATTTAAATTTATTGAAAGTTTCTTAAATTTACTTGATTTTGTTTCTTTTAAATATTTACGTTTCTGATTTGTTGCACATGTAAATTAAATCAATTAACAGATATAAAAGACAAATGTGTACTTATTTCACTCTGAAATTGATAACTAAATATAAAACACAAATGGGATAATTGAAACATATAATGACATTGTTCCAATAGAAAAGTTGTAATCTAGGTGAATTGGAACAGTCTTGGAGCAACGCTTTCATTTGTGTCTTGGAAATCAACTGTAGCATGATCTAGTGATTTGCCTCAATCCCCTGGGTCAGGAAAAATATTACTAACTCCTCTTCTTTCTACAAGTGAATTCCACAATGCTAGTGCTCTATCATAAGGAAAAGACTCCACTGAGTAATGTGAAACATACAATCTGAGACAAATTTCTAGATTCCTATCCAATCTGTTTCAAACTTTGGACTTTAAAAAGGATAATGCACTGAAAACCCTCTCATCTTCCACTGAACCCAAAATCATTGTTTGGAAAAGCTCATACAAATTTATATACTACTCATCAAATATTCACTTAGAATACTACTGTAACAAATATCCTTCCAAATCATATTCATGGCACCGTAATCCTCATGCGTTTTGTAGAAGATGAACTTGTTTCATCATAGTAATAGAAAAATCCATTGACTATGAACTAAGTAGTTTTCTTTTGAAATACCTTTTACGTAAAATCTATTTATCTCTACAGTATTAGAGAAATGATCAGTTAGATCACCCATATTTTTGAGAAATAAAGGACTGATAGATGTGTGTGGTTTGCCGCCTGAAAATTCCATAACTACGGATTTACAACTCCCATTGCTTCAAGAATTTTATCATTTTTTAATATTTCCCGAATCTCTTTACTTAATGATTCGAGATCTTTCTCAACTTATTCCTAGTTTCCATTAATACCACATCATAGAAATTTCGTGTCACTTGTACTTCTTCTATTTTTGAGTTAGGCATATCAAATCTTTTTTGGAATGTATGAAGTGTAATCTCTCTTCCATGTGTTGTTATACACAAATGATCATGTATATTATATTTTAAGAAGCACTTGGAATTTTCCAAATCTATCAATACATCCCAGCTTTCAAAAGAAGCAAGCACCTAAAACTACCATGAGAAAGAAATAAAATTTCTAAACTCCGAAAAAAACATGTCTTTTGAGTTTTATGAAGTCTCAGTATGTAGAAAGAATGATCTTGTGCATGCTACGTTAAAATATTAAGCTCCTCAACATTGGAAAAATACCGCAGAGTGTGAGTAAAGTTTCTATGTCGATTAGACAAAACAATAAATTTTTAGCTTTATCTACATCCATGTGGTATTTAAACATAAATCCTGTTAGTGAAGGATATTCATCAAATATACTACATGCAGGTTCATACATAGATATCCATATGGTATCTACATCGTTGAGAAGTTTTTTCCCTCTATCAGTCCAATAATAAATTTTTGAAATTCTAAAAATCTCTTTGGACTGCTAGAATAATAGGCATGCAGATCACATATCAATTCCTCTACTTTAGCTACATTTTCAAATGTGCTCACAATTTTCTAGGCGAGATTCATTCTATGAGTCATGCAATGGATAACAACATTTACGAGCAATGCAGTTTCAAGTCTAATACACAGACCATTTCTTGTTCCCTGCATTACGGATACATCATCTTTTTTGACACAAACTAATTTTGTTTCAATGAAAAATTCATTCATTCCGGAAATATCCTTCATTTGACAACACCAATTTATGTATATATTTAGATAGCAATTAAGAGTCATTTTATGAATTTCTAAAAGGTTTGGAGTCCTTATTTCATTAGCATATGTGTAAACATGAATACATATCCATGAAGTATTATCGATCACATAACCTCATCTAAGGAAAGTGAAATATACTTTTCCTTTTGAACACACAGATTTCAGATCTTCCTTTTCTACTAGCCACCGGTATTTGACTAATGAGATTGAGGAATGTTCTTTAGACCAATAACTTGATACAAAATTTTATTTTCTATGAAATATGACATCGGTCTTCCCTTTGTCATTATATGAAATATGGTAGAAAACTAAATACGGTTTTCTTACATTTCTACCTCCATAACTTTTCTCAATCGCTACTATAGTCCCACCTTTTCATTTATATATTTGACACATTTTTTTCCTTTTAATACTCTTCTATATATTTGGCATGTAGAAAATCTTTTGCATCTTTCCATTTGTGTTCTGATTATGTTGCCATCCTTTAGCTTAGAAATGTACATTTTCCCACAAAGGCTTTTTAATTGTGTCTAGTTTGAGTTGCATCATGTGCTCCTTCCCCTATTTCCAATAACATATTTTGCATTGAAATTGTGTTGGAACAACATTACAATTTTCAGTGTACACAGGTTCAATAAAAGGATATTTTGCAGCCCATTCGAACTAGAATTTTCTTCCAATTGTCTAGTTTTCCCTCTTTCTTCTGACATATTTTATTTTTTTTCTTGGGATTTAACTTCTGCATCTGAGTTGTTAGCAGGAATATTTTGATTCTCATGTCTCCTTTTCCTGGAAATAGAACTTGGAGTAGAAGCTTCCTCTGCTGGTGTACTTTGAGAATTTGATGAATTTTCATGTACTTCTAACTCATCAAGGGACAAAATGTTTTCCTCAACATATAATGGATCATCGATATCTATAAATTGATTATTCTGGGAAGGTATTTCTGAAACGTCTACAAATAATTCTATAAAATTGTTACTTATTTATTATTAATTTTATCTACAGTTAAATTTTTACAGAGTATGAAGAGTTCCAATAAGAGTATGATAAACATAATTATTAAATTTTGTAAGATTAAATAACCAATAAATAGAAAGTGCCACATACTGATATTTTCAAATTGATGCGAAACAAACTTCAATTTTGTGATTTTCCAAAATAGCTAGGTAAATTATTTGCACCCTTTTTTGGACTAGCTGAATTTGTAATCTTCTTGCCTTGATTTCTAGTATCCATGACTTCTTACTGCTTAGGCCCTTAGGGTTGGACGGTCAAGGGTTGGACGACTGAGTCACTGAGTGGTTTGACGGATCATGACAGAGGGGTTGGATGCCTAAGTTATTGGATGACTTAAGCCTTATGGGTCGACGACTCGTGGCCTCGGATGAGTAAGGGTCTAGACGACGCAGCGAGGTTAGAAGGCTTGGGGTTGGACAAATAATTGTTGGATGGCTAATGGGTTGGACGGCTAGGTGTTAGATGGCTAACGGTTGGACAAAAAAGGGTTAGAAAACTAGGTGTTGGATGGCTAAGGGGTTGGATGACTAGGTGTTGGATGGATCAGCATTGGGCGGATCGTGCGGACAAGCTAAGAGGTTGGATGACTTAGATTTTGGAGTTAGACGGGTTAGGGTTGACAACTTAGAGTTGGACAGCCTAGAGTTGGATGGCTCAAAGTTGGACGACTCAAAGTTGGATGGCTACAGATTTTGAATTTTCTTATGTTTACTTCGGTGAATATGCGCATGATATGATTCAAAATTATGGCGAATTACATTCATAAGCTCTTATATATGTGTAAAATCTAGGCGAAATGAATAGTATAAGGGACAGTTGGTCAAATTTTTTTGGCGAATAATTCAGCTGCAAACCACATAATATTCACCAATTCAAATTTCTATAATCCTCAATTTTCGTGAGTTTATGAAAATTTGCCACTAAAAGTTTCCCTACTAAAAAGTATAAATTTTCAGGAGCAAAAATTGCGAATAAGAAGTGTATTTTCTTTCAACACATTAAAAATGTCAAGTTTTCATCAATGACCCTAGGAAGTGTAACGCCCACAAAAAACATGCACGGAACCCAAGATGAAACAAAGGTTAAACTAGAAAAATTATGGAATAATTTTTTTAAAATCTAGCTGCAACGATAACAATAATTCTCGATTATGTATCCAACGTTATAACTATCAAATAATTTATATTATTAAATTATATTATTCTATTTCCAACTTGGATTAAAAATTTCCATTTCTACAATCCTCATTTGATTTAATAATGCGGTCTAAGTGTTATTTAATAATTTATTTTAATGCTAAGTCTAATTTACACTTCCATTTGAACAATACTTTAAAATTTAATTCTTAATTATAAAATTTGTCTAGAGTATTAAGGGAATAAATTTACTTAAATATCACAAAGTCATGGCCTCTTTGTTTTTGAAAGTTACTAAAATAAATAATAATGAAATACCAAAATTATAATTAACTTCAAATCCACTTAAGTATCCCCACTCAAACTTGACCCATGTGTTCAAATGATGATCTCACCTAACCTTCACCTGACTTTTGTAGGGAACATTCTTAGCCATAGGATGAGATCAAGCTAAGCCATTAGATCTAAGGATTCCAAAACAACCCTAACCATCTCTCTGGAGAGTTTCTTTTATTCATTCATTTGCTTATTTTTCTCATATTGATGTGCAAATTTTGGGGAAGAAGAGGATGAGGAGGAAGCCATGGAAGAGGAGATAGAGCTTGGGGATGGATATGCCTAATCCTAAGCTTATTTCATTTTGATTTTACTTGTTATTCTATTCTACCCTTTTCTATGGTTTGGCTCAAATTCCATTATTTATTGTAAATTTATTTCAAAGAGAATACCCATTCGGGTATTTGGAAATTTCCCAATAGATCTAGTTTTATTTGTATTATTTACACTCTTGTTATTTGATGTATATGGCCACATTTTTTTATAGTAATAAAGTTAATATAATTAGGGGAGGGTCACCACCCCACCCCCATCCCATAAAGAAAAGGGGTGGGGATGGGGTCATGACCCTCCCCCACACTTTTATTAATAAAACTATTTAACATAGGCCACGGCCAAATCCATTTTTTCTTTTATTTAAATTTATTTTTTTATAAAGTTTTATCAACAATAATAATATTAATTCTAATTATATATATTATCAATATTTAAATTTCAATATTGTAATTAAATTATAATAATATTAATAGTGTTGGTATCCAAATTCGTTCTCCTTTTCAAGCCGAGTAGCAACATAGATTTAACAGGGAGCTTAGAGGTAGATAGATTGTAGTGTGTGTCGTTTTGTAGCCGGGATGAGATCTAACTAGTCCTTTGTTACTAAGATTTGTGGAGAGATGGATAACACCTTTAAGAGGATTTGAGCTATCCTCACTACTTTAGGTCATGCCTCTTCGACCGTGGGTGAGAGGACCCTTGATCTAACCCCCTGTTTGATGAAGGAGATGGAGATATCCTTCCTTTGCAAAAATTCTCTAAAGAGAACCTTGTGAAAATAAGATCAATTCTCCATGATTTAACTCTTAAGATTTGTCACTTCTAAACGATGAAGATATTCTCAACATGAGGCTAAGGTTATCAAGACATTAAGAAATCCCGATTGTTCTGCATATTTTTGCAAGTGGATTTTGTTCCTTTGTTGATACACAGGAAAGTAGGGGTAGTTCATGGTGGATAAATGGTATTTAAATGATTTTGGTGGGAGATGAAGTAGGATAAAATTGATTATACCATATCTTTGGAGGGACTTCACAATGATGAACAACTTCAACAACAAAATCTTTACAAACAGCTTATGACTTTCCTTTAACAAAAGGTGTGCTTTAATGGAGTCCTAGATCAACATGTTTTCACATAATCTTTGAGACTCAAACACGAAGGCTTGAATTGAAAGACTCAACTAAACACCAAAGTTTCGATTAATCATGCCTAAGGTACACTGAAGACCGATAGACAATCTTTATCAACAAATGACAGGTGAATTGATGTTTATTTTTTCTATCTCATCCAAGATGAAGTATCTTCTTGAAATGAAATTGAAAATACCATTAGACTTTCACAGGACAAGATCTTGTGTTATTTCACAAAAATTCCAATGTAAGATTGTAATAAGAATGAAAGAGACTATTTACAAACATTCTCAAACAAAGCAAACACAAATTGCTAGATATTTGACACAAATTAATTCCAAAATTGCTTAGATTCATCAGCAGGGAAAGTTTCTAGAGAAATATCAGTGCTTGTCAATGGCTATACATCTAGAACCAACTTGACATGACAAGAAATCTAACACAGAAGAAAATAACAGGTTATCTCAAACTTTCATCTCTTGGGAAGATGAATTTCTCAATTTTTTCTCAAGAACTCAAACTTTGACCATTTGCAAGAGTATTATCATTACATTTATACATTTTGCTGACTCCCCCAAAAGAGAAGAATATTATTCAAGGAACCTTTACTTGTTACCAATTTGTTTCGATAACGGCGTTTAACAAATTCAGATCCGAAATCTCCCAAGTGAACCAATTGTGAACTGATCACGTTTCTTGGAATTTCAACTAATGACTAGGATGCCATGCCACAACATTTTCAAGAGTCCTTTTAATTATTCAAATTATGTTATTTGAGAAATCCCTTTTAATGATTTTTCTGAGCCTCTGCATAGCTAGACTTAACATGTCATCCCTTTTGCTCTCGAGGCAACACCTTTTTCACCTTTTTTTCCCCCCGTACTTTCATCATTTCATCCCCTTTCCCTCTTTTTCCTTTGCAATTTCTACTTTTTTGAGTGCCTTAGTAATTCCCACTTCAAAATATTGACCTTAACAATCCTTGGACTCACAATTTAAGTTTTGAATCCATTCAATGGCACCTTACTAAGAGAGACGAGAAATAATTTCATCACAAAATGATGAAAAACATTGCGTATTCATGTCTCTAAGAGCGTGGGAGAAAAAATAGCATAAAAAAGTGAAATGCACTACAACCATTGATCCTGCTCCTTTTCAACTTTATATTTTATCCATCCACGTGTTTCCTTGGTGTAACTACAAACAAGAAGCACAAAGGCAAGTCTTAAAGAAGCGCGAGCCTTCCACGTACCTTGGGCCCAAGAAAAATGACTTTTGGACTTTGAAAAGTCTCGGTGAAAAAAAGAGCCAGCAGAAGCCTCCACGTGTCTTAATGGCACATTTTGAGATGGTCCCCAAAAGCAGAGACCTCAGAAAAGCATGGGCTCAACACGTGTCTTAGTCAGCAAAGTTTGTTGAAAGTTAAGAGGAAGGCATTATGTTTCTAGGGTCCGAGACATTTTTCTTTGGCCATTGAAAAGTCCAAGCGAAAGGGCAGAGTGAGCGAAGCCTCCAAGTTTCCTCCTAGCGCTTCTTCAAAATAAAACTTAGGGGCCGAGTCCCCAAATAGGCGTGGTCCCTCCACATGTCCCAGGCCTCTAGAAATTTTCTTGAAAAGTCTAAGTATGGGAAGACTTGGCGGAAGCCTCCACGTGTTTTCATGAAACAACTTTAACATGATGCCCAAGAGTGGAGAGCTCACCACCTGCCCCAGGCCTTAGAAACTTGTTTTGAAGAGTTTAAGTACAAAGTGGAGCCGGTGGAAGCCTCCACATGTCTCCCTGTCACAATTGTTAAGGTGGGACCTCGAGGCATGTCCTCAAATGAGCACCATCTCTACACATGTCCATGGCCCACCCAAACTATACCAAATTGTATGAAAACATTTTCTAAGTCGGTGAAAAGTAGTGGAATCCTCCACGTTTCCCCACGTGTAAGTACAAGGCCAAACCAAAAGATAAATTTTTGAAAGAGCGTCGTTGCTCCAAGTGGACAATTTTTGGTTGAATCAACCGTAGAGCTTTTAGAGTGCCCCATCGAGCCGTATCCTACCAAAAAAATCCATGTTTCCACCGATGAAGAGGTATAAATTTAACTGGGAAACACACACCACAAACCATAAAAATGCAGAAAACCACCATTTGAGCACTGGAAATGAATCTTTCTTCAAGGACAGGGAATTTGGAAATGTTTGAAGGCTCAAATATGATCTTCCGAGCTACATTCAATCATGTTTCCACATGTATTTAGGACAAAAATAACAGGGACTACAAAATGCGACTATGGAAAATGGAAAGAAAGGAACAACTCAAGTTTTACGCCCAATTTACGAATCCTTCGATGGACAGAAAAAAAAAAAAAATCTAGACCTTTAAGTGATCCTTCAACGAAGGAAGGGACTAATCATGATATCCAAATGGAGGAAAGGGTCTTGAAGCATTGTCTAAGTCTCTGCACTGCTAGGTTATATGAAAACATTTTCTAAGTCTCAGAAAAGCAAGGAATCCTCCACGTGTCCCCCGATGCAAGTACAAGGCCAAATTAAAAGATGAATTTTCAAAAGAGCGTCGTTGCTCTAGGTGGACAAGTTTTGGGTTAAATCGATCCTTAGTGTTTTTAGAGTGCCCCATTGAGCCGTATCCAACAAAAAAAAACCACATTTCCACCGATGAAGAGGTATAAATTTGACCGAAAAACACACTCGTTAAACCATAAAAAAATAGGAAAACCACTATTTGAGCCCGGAAATGAATCTTTCTTCAAGGACAGGGAAGTTGGAAATGTTACAAGGCTCAAATATGATCTTACCAACTACATCTAATCATGTTTCCACGGGTGTATTTAGGAAAACAATAACAAGGACTACAAAACGTGATCATGGAAAATGGAAAGAAAGGAACAACCTGAATTTTACGCCCAATTTAAAGAATCCTTCAGATGGACAGAGAAATGAAAAAAATTCTAGACCTTTAAGTGATCCTTCAACCAAGGAAGGGACTAATCATGACAACCAAATGGAGGAAAGAGTCTTCAAGCACCAATGCGGGAGATATAAAACATGATAGAGGCTGCAAAATGAGGAATTTTAATGACAAATGGTGTCGACTAATTTGAGCACCAACATCAGCTTTGACTTAGGAATGGGCACTCCTTATGAGTGCCACAAGAACAAATAGCAGACAAAATCTCAAAAACATACCATTAGGCAATGGAGTCAAAGAATAAGATTTCAGACCACAACAACCATATCCATCCTCAAAAAAATGAACTGCAAAACTAGAAAAACTAGGTCACCTAGGACCGAATGAACAAAAACAAAAAGTAGAATGAAAACAAAGAACTATACATTGTATAATGGAAAGCATCTTTATTCAAAGAAAACAATCGAGAAAAACTTCAAGTGCCTACCATTCTAGATATGACGATGCTTTAGCGAGTTCCGATATGTTTTTAACAAATGGTCATATGATTTCCTCTCTTTTCCATCCAAGTCGCTTATCTCGAGCACATTTCTTCAGGCTTATCCTTTGTTCTGGGTCAAGTTTTCTAACATCTTTCAAGGTTGCATCAAACATGAAAGTATTTTTATGTTTGTGGAGCTGTTTTCATGTTAGAGTGTGGTACACCTTCTATGTGTTACACTCGGGTATTTTTACGGCGGTCTGCTCACGGTGAGTGGGTCAGGGGGGTTCGGGCGAAGCCCCCGAAGCAAATTTTCATGGGTGGTTTATTAACCCATGGGTAATGGGTAACCGTTATGGGCTGTTTTTGGGCCCATGGTTTTTCGGTACCCATTGTTTTGATACCCATGGTTTTTGCCCATTGTTTTGATACCCACGGTTTTTTGCCCATGGTTTTGATACCCACGGTTTTGTATCAAACTGCTTAAGCAATTGTCTATTTATATGGTCTTATGCATATGATAGATATACAAGCAAATGTATTGTAGATGTGCTTTGAATTTGGGTGTGAATTCTATAGAGTTTGTTAAGCATAGCTCCAAACGGATCTGGGTATTGTATTGAGAGAGTGGAGGCTTGTAATAAAATCTGAGCAAGTCATTCTCGGTGGACGTAGCCCAAATTGGGTGAACCATGTTAAATCTTGTCTCTCTGTTGTTTTATTTACTATGCACTTTTATTTGAGATCTTTAATATTTTCTACATAGTAGTTTCTACTATTGTAATTCGTAAGGGATTATTCCGCATATTTATCTCTTATTTCCTAACAAGTATCGGAAAATCATCCTACTCATGATACCTGCATTGATAAATTTAATATTCCTTGAACGTAACATAACTCACAGAGTTATCAATAGCAATATATGCATGCGATAGTTCATAAGAAGTGTTATTGGGGTCCTCAATAAGATATAACATCTTCTTTTCACTAGGTAACTTCACAAGGTTTCCCTCAATTGGTATGGTTGCATAAGACATGTCCATCTGAAAATTTCCACCAACACTTACAGCCCACTTTCTCGATAATAGCATGCCTCATTTGGCGGGAAATCAACAACAACATCAAGTTTCAAGTTCTTACCCGGATAAGCTGAAAATTGTACCACCAAACCTTTTACATATTCTGCAACAGCACCTCTCTAGAACCCATTGCAATACACTTGCCATAAGTTCATGTCACTTTAATTTTCAATTTATTCATGAATTCTAGAGGCATAACATTGCATGATGCTCCAAAATTGAACATACAATTATGCAATGCGATCTGTCTTTAATAATTAGTGTTGTAAAAATGGATCAACATTTAATTGAGACTCAACCAAAGATGTTCCCAAGTAAACTTCAGGTGGTTCACCTGGTTCCTCCAGTACTTGGGGTTTTTTCAACTCTGAAATTGTAGGAGGAGTCTCAACACTTCTAGCTTGGGTGAATTTTTCTTCTCTAAACCCCAAATATTTGAATGCTCTGTTCCTATGCTCAGGGATTCTAAGCAATTCAACAATAGGAACATAAATATTGACCTGACTCAAGATTTGGGCTATGTCACAAGGAACATATTTCAGTAATGGAGTGTTAGGAGGAAGGTTTACAAATTCATTTGATGGCACATGAGTTTTTACAATCTGAGCATAGGGAGGGACACAAGTTCTACTTGAGACAACAAGGCCTTTGCCATATGTATCTTTCTTTGGAGTCTCTTTTGGGATACTAGTAAGCACTAGAATTTTTGGTTTGGCCTGATGCCCTGCCCCTTTAGCAACCCTACTCCTAGTATTATATTATTTTTTGAGGCCAACCACAACATTCATTAAGAACTACCTATCCTCCTCACAAGGTAACCCTCCATCATACTTCTTAATCATTAGAGCTCTTAGGTAATCAAAATCATTATTAGGAAGTTCAAAATCTTCCACCATATCAATTTCAGAAGTATGAGTGGGAGGAAGCGGTAATACCAGTGAATGAAATCCTAAAAATATTTAGAAGTTCGCACTCATTAGCTCATTTACGGTTTCTCCCTCTTTGAACTCGTAGAGGAATCCACCATGCATGCATCATCATTAGTGTTTTCATCATCATTAGCTTCTTCAACTTGCCAATCTTATTCACATGCAAGGTGGGGTAAGAAGCATTTTTCACACCAATCCATTTGATTTATCTCTTTAACAACAACAACTTTGGAATTCGGAGGATCGGGGACTACTCTATTCTTCCTAGTCAGGGTTGTCTAGCTCCCATGGTTCCTTTACCTCTGATCATTTCTAGGATGATTCACAAGTCTCTCTTGTCCTTTTTCCTAAGTGACCACGAGAACCTTGTCTAATTCCCTTTTCAGCCATGTCCACTTGTAAGAGATTTTTTTGACAGCGCACAGCTACCAAAGTCCTTCTGACTTCCTCAAGATTCACCGCCTTACTTGATTGAGGCTTCTCGGGTTTGAATAGTTTAACACCCTCCCTCTTAGGAGGTTTTCCAACTACTTTGCTGTTGTTCTCAATTTGTAGAGCCATGGTAAAGGCCTGCCTCAAAGTCCCAGGGTTCTTATCTCTCAAATAGTAAGCCTCTTTCTTATCAAATGTATCTTAATACTTTATTAGACAAGATTCATCACATGGCCTCAAATTAACAGGTAGTATTCTCAATGTTTTTTTAAATCTAGTGTTGAAATCATGCACTGATTCATAAGGATTATTTTTTATATTTTCAAACTCTGATAAAAGAAACCTAGGGTTTGTTTTATCACCATATTGCATTCTAAAGGCATTCTTCAACTTTGTCCAAGATTATCTACCGAGAGATTTATACCAGTCTCTTGCATCCTCTTCTAGAGTATGAATAAATAATTTAATGTATACATCTTCAAACTTTATTTTGAAATCCTCCATCATATTCACAAAGAGTTTCAAGTGCTAATCACCGATTATTGCATTATTTCCTTGAAAATTATGCAATCTATTTCGTACATCCTCCGGAACAACAATTGGACAACCATCCATACATCTAAAACTCATGGGACCAAAAGTATTAATGACAAATGGAGGTTTGGGTGGAGGCTGAGCCATATTATTCTAAGGAGGTGATCTTACAGGAGAAACAAAATGATGAGGAGTGAGGGGTCTGTGTGGTACAGGATATAATTTTGAATGACTTCCCTCTAAAGGATTTATCTCTTGGAAAACTCTATTATATTTTTAGAATACAAGGGTAGATTGGGAATAAAATGTTTCAAATACAGATGATGGACCCTCTCTAGATGGATAATTTAATTCAACAAAGAGGCTATCTAATTTAGAAGAACTTGAGGAAGTAATACAATCTTCAATCACAGGATGATCAATTTCACCAATGGAGATCTCCCTTCTTGATGCTTGATCTCCAACAACCTTCCAAATTCTTCTTCATTCCGAATTAGATTTTCCTAGCTCTTGAAAAAACCTTCTACTAGTGTCTTTGGTGAAGAAAGATCTTCTTCCTTCCATATTTGTAGATATTAATGACAAATCTCACTTGATATATGTTACAACATTGGTATTTCTAAAGAATTTAAACAACACGGACTCACCACTAAGGATTTTAACCTTATTTTGTGCAAATGCACTCTGAAAGACCTATCAAACGTTTTTCAATACTAGATTCATGAAAATCTCACAAGATCTGCTCTTCTTTTACAAAAATTTATCAATGATGATACAAATCCTAGTACAATAACTATGTAAGCTGGAAATATTGCAACAAGAACTCACAAGTTTGAACAATTCTTACAGATCTAAACAAATAATGATGTTTCAGCAATGTATTTACACTTTAAAATCTGTAAAAAGCATTACCGAGTGCATGTGTGTACACCTTTGGTCAAATAATTCAAAGAGTCCCCGACAGTGGCACCACGAGTGTTGGTATCCACATTCGTTCTCCTTTTCAATCCAATCAGCAATAAATATTTGATAAGGATCTTAGAGGTAGATAGATTGTAGTGTGTGTCATTTTATAGCCGGGGATGAGATCTAACTGGCCTTTTGTTACTCAAATTTGTGGAGAGATGGATAGAACCTTTAAGAGGATTTGACCTTTCCTCAATACTTTAGGCCATGCCTCTTCGACCAGAGGTAAGAGGACCATTGAAGTAACCTTTTTTTTATGAAGGATATGGAGATATCCTTCCTTTGCAAAAATTATATAAAGAGAACCTTGTGAAAATAAGGTCAATTCTCCATGATTTAACTCTTAAGAGTTGTCACTTCTAAACGATGGACATATTCTCAACACGAGGCTAAAGGTTATTGAAGACATTAAGAAATCCTAATTGTTCTACATATTTTTGCAATTGGATTTTGTTCCTTTGTTGATACGAGAAAGTAGGGGTAGTTCATGGTTGATAAATGGTATTTAAATGATTTTGGTGGGAGATGAAGTAGGATAAAGTTGATTATACCAGGATATTCGGAGGGACATCACGAGGATGAACAACTTCAACAAAAGAAAATTTTACAAATAGTTACGACATTCCTTTGACTGTAGAGAAGGTGTACTTTGATGGAGGTCCAGATCAACATGTTTTCACATAATCTTTGAGACTCCAACACAAAGGCTCGAATTGAAAGAATCAATCAAACACCAAAATTTCTAATTAATCACGCCTAAGGTGCACCCAAGATTTACAAACAATATTTATAAATAAGTGACAATAAATTGATTTTAAATTTATTTATCTCATCCAAGATGAAGGCTCTTCTTGAAATGAAATTTCAAATACCATTAGACTTTCACAAGGATGAGATCCTATGTGATTTCACAAAAATTCCATTGTAATATTTCAATAGGAATGAAAAAGACTACTTGTAGACATTTTGAAACAAAGAAGACACAAATTCCTAGAGATTTGACACAAATTAATTCCAAAATTTCTTGGATTCATCAACAGGGAAATATTTCGTAGAGAAATATCGGTGCTTTTCAATGGCCATACATCTCTGAACCAACTTGACATGATAGAAAATCTAACACAGAAAATAACAGTTATCTCTTCTTTAGTCTCTCGGGAAGATGAATTTTCTCAAAAAATTTCTCAACAATTAAAAATCGACCATGGGCAAGAGTATTCTCATTGCATTTATACTTTTTCTCACTCAACTTTTCCCCAAAACAGAAGAGTATTTGAGGAACCTTTGTTTGTTACCAATTTGTTTAGAGAAGGTGATGTTTAACAAATTCAAATCTAAAATCTACTAGGTGGACCAATTGTGAACTGATCACGTTTCTTGGGCTCTCAACTAATGACTAGGAGGCCATGCCACAACTTTATATGAGTCCCTTTAATCATTCTAATTCTATCATGCAAGAAATCCCCTTTTTAATCATTTTTTAAAGCCTTCACATAGCTGGAGTTGATAGGTCATCCCTTTTACTCTCAAGGCAACACCTTTTTCACCTTTTGCACCTGCACTTTCATCATTTCATCCCTTTTCCCTCTTTTTCCTCTATAATTTCTAATTTTTTGAGTGCCCGAGTAATTCCCACTTCAAAATATTGACTTTAACGATCCTTGAGACTCACAATTTAAGTCTCAACTCCATCCAATGGCACCTTCTTGATGAGAGAGATGACAAAGAATTTCATCACGAATGATGAAAAATCGGTGCATATTCATGTCTCCAAGAGTCTAGGAGGAAAAATGGTGGAAAAATAGGTGAAATTAATAGAAACCATTGATCCTACCCATTTTCCACTTTATGTCATATCCGTTAATGTGTTTCCTTGGCACAACTATAAAGGAGAAGCATAAAAGCAAGTCTTAAACAAGCGCGAGCCTTCCACTTACCCTTAGCCATAGAAAAATGCCTTTTGGCCTTTGAAAAGTCTCGAGTGAAAAAAAAAGAGTGAGCGGAAGCCTCCACGTGTGTTAATGGCACATTTTGAGATGGTCCTAAAAGTAGATACCTCAAACAACCATGGGATCAACACGTGTCTCAATCTGGAGAGTCTGTTGAAATTTCAATGGAAGGCACCATTGATCTAGGGTCCGACACATTTTCCTTTGGCCATTGAAAATTCCAAGAAAATGGGTAGAATGAGCGGAAGCCTCGAAGTGTCCTCCACTGCACTTCTTCAAAATAAAACTTCGGGGCTAGCCCTGAACAGGCATGGTCCCTCCATGTGTCCCAGGCCTCTAGAAAGTTTCTTAAAAAGTCTAAGTATGGGAAGACCCAACAAATGCCTCCATATGTCTTCATGGTGCAACTTCAAGATGGTGCCCAAGAGCGGCGACCACTGAACAAGCACGGGCTCACCAGAAATTTTTGTTAGAGTTTAAGTACAAAGCGTAGTTGGTAGAGGCCTCCACATTTCTCCCTATCAAAATTGTTAAGGTGGGACCCTGAGGCGGATCCTCAAATGAGCACCAACCCCCCACATGTCCATGGCTGACCCAAACTGTACCAGATGTATGAATAATTTATCTAAGTCTTTACAAAGTAGCGAAATCCTCCACATGTCCCCGGGTGCAACTCCAGGAAAAACCAAAAGGTAAATTTTCAAAAGAGTATCGTTCCTCCACATGGACAAGTTTTGGGTTGAAACAAGCCTTAGAGTTGTTAGAGTTCCCCGCCATACCGCATCTAACAAAAAAGGGCCACATTTCCACTCATGAAGAGGTATAAATTTGACTAGGAAAAACACACTCGTCAAACCATAAAAATGCAGGAAAACCACCATTTGAGCCCGAAATGAATCTTTCTTCAAGGACCGGAACTTGGAAATGTTACAAGGATTAAATATGATCTTCTAAGCTACATCCAATCATGTTTCCATAGGTATTTGGGGAAAAAAAATTAGGGACTACAAAACATGACTGTGGAAAGTGGAAAGAAAGGAACAACACAAGTTTTATGTCCAATTTACAGACTCCTTCAGATGGACAGAGAAACGAAAAATAAATTCTAGACCTTTAGGTGATCCTTCGACAAAGGAAGGGAGTGATCATGGCAACCAAATGGAAGAAAAATTCATCAAGAACCAATACGGGGAGATAGAAAACGTGGCGAGGGCCGCATGAATGAGGAATTTCATTGACAAATGGGGTGAGACTAATTTGAGCACCAACATCGGCTCCGACTTGGGGATGGGCACTCCTTGTGAGTTGCATAAGAACAAATAGCAGAGTAAGCGTCAAAAAAATACCATTGGGAATTGGAGTTAAAGAATAAGCTTTTAGAGCACAACAACCATATCCATCCTCCAAAAAATGAACGAGAAACTAACAAAACTAGGTCACCTAGGACCAAAACGAACAAAAACACAAAATCAAAACAAAAACAAAGAACTATAAACTGTATAATGGATAGCATCTTGATTCAAAGAAAACAATCAAGGAAAAACTTCAAGTGCCTGCCATTCTGGATATGACCATGCTAAGTAGTTCTGATATGTTTTTAACAGTTGGTGATATGATTTCCTCTCTTTTCCATCCAAGTCACTATCTGAGCACATTTCTTCAGGATTATCCTTTGTGCTTGGTTCAAGTTTTCTAACATAAATTTCAAGGTTGCATCAAACATCAAAGTCTAAGGAAAATCATCCTACTCATGATACCTGCATTGATAAATTTCTTATTCCTTGAAAGCAACATAACTCACCAAGTTATCAATATTGGGGTCCTCAATAAGATATAACATCTTCTTTTCACCAGGTAACTTCACAAGGTTTCCCTCAATTTGTATGGTGGCATAAGACATGTCCATCTGAACATTTCCACCAACACTTGCAGTCCACTTTATTGATATCAACATCCCCATTTGGCATGGAAATCAAATGACACCAACATCAAGTTTCAAGTTCTTATCCGGATAAGCTGCAAGTTATACCACCAAACCTTTTACATATCCTACAATAGGAACCTCTCTAGAACCCATTACGGTACACTTGCCATAAGGTCCTATCACTTAAATGTTCAATTCATTCATGAGTTATAGAGTCATAACATTGCATGATGCTCCAAAATTGAACATACATGTGTCAACAATCTGTCTTTAATAATCAGTGTTGTAAAAAATGGATCAACATTTAATTGAGACTCAACCAAAGATGTTCCCAAGTAAACTTTAGGTGGTTCACTTGGTTCCTCTAGTACTTGGGGTTTTTTCAACTCTAAAATGGTAGGAGGAGTCTCAACATTTCTACCTTGGGTGAATTTTTCTTCTCTAAACCCCAAATATTTGAATGCTCTGTTCCTATGCTCAGGGATTCTAAGAAATTCAACAATAGGAACAAAAATCTTGATCTGACTCAAGATTTGGGCTATGTCACAAGGAACATATTTGGGTAATGCAGTGTTAGGAGGAAGGTTTACAAATTCATCTGATGGCATAGGATTTTTTATAGTCTGAGCATAGGGAGGGACACAAGTTCTACTTGAGACAACAAGGCCTTTTCCAGATGTATCTTTCTTTGGAGTCTCTTTTGGGATACTGGTAAGCACTTGAAAATTTTGGTTTTCCCGAGGCCCTGCCCCTTTGGTAACCCTACTCCTGGTATTATATTCTTTTTCATGGCCAACCACAACATTCATTAACAATTGCCTATCCTCCTCAGAAGGTATCCCTCCATCATACTTCTCAATCATTAGATCTCTTAGGTACTTAAAATCATTATTAGGAAGTTCAAAATATTGCACCATATCAATTTTAGAAGTATGAGTGGGAGGAAGAGGTAATACCCGGTGAATGCAATCCAAAAATCTTTAGCAGTTCTGGCACTCATCAGCTCAGTTGAGGTTGCTCCCTGCTGTGAACTCATAGAGGAATCCACCATGCATGCATCATCATCAGTGTTGTCATCATCATCAGATTATTCAACTTGTTGATCTTCTTTAGATGATAGGTGGGATAAGAAGCATTTGTCACACCAATCCATTTGATTTGTCTCTTCAACAACAACTCTAGCATTTAGAGGATTAGGCACTACTCTATTCTCCCTAGCTTGGGGTTGTCTAGCTCCCATGGGTCCTTTACCTTTGTCATCAAACCTATGATCATTTCTAGGATGATTCATAAGTCTGTCTTGTCCTTGTTACCTATGTTGAGCCTGAAAACCTTGTCCAATTGGGTTTTCTACCCTGGCCAACTTGTAAGAGATTTCTTTGATATCCCTGACCAAATTCCTTACAACTTCCTCAAGATCCACTGCCTTACTTGATTGAGGCTTCTCAAGGCTGATTAGTTTAACACCCTCCCTCTTAGGAGGTTTTCCAACTCCTTCGATGTCTTTCTCAATTTGCGAGAGCCATGGTAAATATACTGCCTCAAATTCCCAAGGTTCTTATCTCTCAAATAGTAAGCATATTTCTTATCAAATGCATTTAAATACTTTCTATGACATTATTCATCGCATGTCCTCAAATTATTAGGTAGTCTTCTCAATGTTTTATTAAATCTAGTGTTGAAATCATGCATTGATTCATTAGGATTATTTTTTATATTTTCAAACTCTGATAAAAGAAACCTAGGGTCTGTTTTATCACCGTACTACATTCTAAAGGCATTCTTCATCTCTGTCCAGGAGTCAATGGAATTATCTGGAAGAGATTTATACTAGTCTCTTGCATCCTCTTCTAGAGTATGAATAAATAATTTAATGTATACATCTTCAAACTCTATTTTGAAATCCTCCATCCTACTCAAAAGGAGTTTCAAGTGCTGATAACTAGTTATTGGACTATTTCCTTGAAACTTAGGCAATCTATTTCTTACATCCTGTGGCACAACATTTGGATAGCCAGCCATACCTCTAAAACTGATGGGACCAAAAGTATTAATGACAAATGGAGGTTTGGGTGGAGGCTGAGCCATATTATTTTGAGGAGGTGATCTTACAGGAGAAAAAAATGATGAGGAGTGAGGGTCTTTGTGGTACAGGGATACAATTTTCAGAATGACTTCCCTCTAAAGGCTCTGTCTCTTAGAAAACTCTATTAGATTTTGAAAATATAGGGGCAGATTGAGAAGAAAATGTTTCAAATACAAATGATGGACCCTCTCCAAATGGAGAATTTAATTCAATAAAGAGGCTACTTGATTCAGAAGAACTTGAAGAAGTACTACAATCTTCAATCACAGGCAGATCAATTTTACTAATGGAGATCTCCCTTCTTGATGCTTGATCTCCAACAACCTTCCAAATTCTTCTTCCTTCTAAATTAGAATTTCCCAGCTCTTGAAACAACCTTCTACTAGGGTCCTTGGTAAAGAAATATCTTCTTCCTTCCAGCTTTGTAGATATTAATGACAAATATCACTTGATATATGTTAAGACACTGGTATTTATAAATAATTTAAACAACATGGATTCACCACTAAGGATTTTCACCTTAGTTTGTGCAAATGCACTATGAAATACCTATCAAATGTTTGTCAATACCAGATTCATGCAAAGCTTACAAGATATGCTCTTCTTTTACCAAAAGTTATCAATGATGATACAAATGCTAGTACAATAATTATATAAGCTGGAAATATTACACTCATAACTCAAAACTTTGAACAATTCTTATAGATCTAAACAAATAATGATATTTCAGCAATGTATTTGCACTTTAAAATATGTAAAAAACATTACCAGGGGTTGTACGCATACACCTTTTCTCAAATAATTCAAAGAGTCCCTGACAGTGGCACCGTGAGTATTGGTATCCAAATTTATTCTCCTTTTCAATCCGAGCAAAAACACAGATTTGATAGGGAGCTTAGAGAAAATAGATCGTAGTGTGTGTCATTTTGTAATTGGGAACGAGATCTAACGGCTCATTGTTACTCAGTTTGTGGAGAGATGGATAACACCTTTAAGAGGATTTGACTGTCCTCACTACTTTAGGCCAAGCCTCTTCGACCAGTGATAGGACCCTTGATGTAACTTCTATTTGATGAAGGATATGGAGATATCCTTCCTTTGCACAAATTCTATGAAGAGAACCTTGGGAAAATATGGTCAATGCTCCATGATTTAACTCTTAAGAGTTGTCACTTCTAAATGATGGAGATATTCTCAACACAAGGCTAAGGTTAAGAAGACATAATAAATATTGATTGTTCTACATATTTTTGCTAGTGGATTTTGTACCTTTGTTGATACATATGGCAAATAGGGGTAGTTCAAGGTGGATCAATGGTTTTTAAATGATTTTAGTGAAAGATGAAGCGAGTTAAACTTGATTATACTAGATCTTCGGAGGAAATTCACAACAATGAACCACTTCAACAATAAAAGCTTGAAATAATTATGACGTTCCTTCACCATAAAGTGTGCTTTAATGGAGGCGAGATTAGCACGTTTTCACATAATCTTTGAGAATCCAAAACGAAGGCTCTAATTGAAAGACTCAATTAAACACCAAAGTATCTAATTAATCACACCTAAGGTGCACCCAAAGACTTACAGACAATCTTTATCAATAAATGATAGTAAATTGAGTTTAGATTTGTTTATCTCATCCAAGATGAAGGCTCTTCTTGAAATTAAATTACAAATACCATTAAACTATCACAGGATGAGATCCTGTGTGATTTTTAAAAATTCCAATGTAAGATTGCAATAGGAACTAAAGATACTATTTGCAAACATTACGAAACTAAGAAGACACAAATTACTAGAGATTTGACACAAATTAATTCCAAAATTGCTTAGATTCATCAGTAGGGGAAAGCTTCCAGATAAATCTTAGTGCTTGTCAATGGCTATACATCTGCAACCAACTTGACACAACAAAAAATCTAACACAGAAGAAAATAATAGGTTATCTCAGCTTTGGTCTCTCGGGAAGATGACTTTCTCAAAAAATTTCTCAAGAATTCAAACTCCACAATTTTCTAGAGTATTCTCATTGCATTTATAAAATTTTCTCACTCAATTTTCCCCCCAAAAGAGAAGAATATTCGAGGAACCTTTGCTTGTTACCAATTTGTTTCAGACAACAAAATTTAACAAATTCAGATCCGAAATCTACCAGGTGGACCAATTGTGAACTGATCACATTTCTTGGGCCCTCGACTAATGACTAGGATGTCATGCCATAAATTTTCAAGAGCCCCTTTAATCATTCTAATTCTTTCATGTGAGAAATCCCCTTTTTAATCATTTTTGAAGCCTCTTTATAGCTGGACTTGACAGTCATCCCTCTTGCTCTCTAGGCAACACCTTTTTCACCTTTTTCGCATCTGCACTTTCATCATTTCATCCCTTTTCCCTCTTTTTCATTTGCAATTTCTACTTTTTCGAGTGCCTTAGTAATTCCCACTTCAAAATATTGACCTTAAACATCCTTGACTCACAATTTAAGTTTCAAATCCATTCAATGGAACCTTACTTGACAGAGACGACAAAGAATTTCATCATAAAGCGATGAAAAATAGTGCGTATTTGTGCCTCCAAAATTCTTGGAGAAAAAATGGTGGAAAAATAGGTGATATTCATAGAATCCATTGATCTTGCCCCTTTTCCAATTTATATCATATCCATCCATGTGTTTCCTTGGTGCAACTGTAAAGGAGAAGCTTAGAGGCAAGTCTCAAACAAGCGCGAACTTTCCACGTACCATGGGCACAAGAAAAATGCCTTTTGGCCTTTGAAAAGTCTCGGTGAAAAAAATAGCTAGCGGAAGCCTCCATGTGTCTTAATGGCACATTTTGAGATGGTCCTTAATATCAGAGACCTCAAACAAGTGTGAGATCAACACGTGTCTCGGTTCGGCAGAGTTTGTTGAAAGTTCAGTGGAGGGCGCCATGTGTTTAGGGTACAAGATATTTTTATTTAGCTGTTGAAAAGTCCAAGCAAAGGGTAGAGCGAGCAGAAGCCTCAAGTGTCCTCCTGGTGCTTCTTCAAAATAAAACTTAGGGGCTAGTCCCCAAACAGGTGCGGTCCCTCCACGTGTCCTAGGTCTTTAGAAAGTTACTTGAAAAGTCTAAGTATGGGAAGACCCAACGAAGCCTCCACATGTCTTCATGGCACAACTTTAAGATGGTTCCCAAGAGCGAGAGACCCTAAACAAGCGCAGGCTCACCACATGTCCTAGGCCTTAGAAAATTATTCTGAAGAGTTTAAGTACAAAGTGGAGCCGACATAAGCCTCCACATGTCTCCCTGTCGCAATTGTTAAGGTGGGACCCTCAGGCGGATCCTCAAATGAGTGCCAACCCTCCACGTGTCCATGGCCCACCCACACTGTACTGGTTGTATGAAAAATTTGTCTAAGTCTGGGAAAGCAACAGAATCCTCCACCTATCCCCCCAGCGTTACTCCAAGACCAAACCAAAAGGTGAATTTTCAAAAGAGTGTCGTTCCTCCATGTGGACAATTTTTTGGTTGAAACGAGCCTTAGATTTTTAGAGTGCCCTGCCAAGCCGCATCTAACCAAAAAGGGCCACGTTTCCATTGATGTAGAGGTATAAATTTGACAGGAAAACACACCACAAACCATAAAAATGTAGGATAAAAATGGAAATGAATCTTTCTTCAAGGACATGGAATATGGAAATATTACAAGGATCAAATATGATCTTTTGAGCTACATCCAATCATGTTTCCAAAGGTATTTGGGACAAAAATAGTAGGTACTACAAAACGTGACTATGGTAAATGGAAAGAAAGGAACAACCCGAGTTTTACGCACAATTTATAGACTCCTTCATATGGAGATAGAAAAAAAAAACAATTTTGGACCTTTAAGTGATCCTCCACCAACGAAGGGACTGATCTTGGCAACCAAATGATGGACAGAGTCTTCAAGCACCAATACGGGAGAGATAGAAAACATGACAGAGGCCAAAAATTGATGAATTTTAATGACAAACGGAGCGAGACTAATTTGAGAACCATTAAATAGCATTAAAATAACCTACTTTATTAAAAAAATTATATAAAGAAAACTATAATTAGTTTAATATACATAAGAGAGAGTTTTATTAAACATTTCCATATAATCAATTTAGTCATATTTTTAATTTAAGCGGGAGTGAGTATATGTATAATTATTCATTTGCACAATTATATGAATTCTTTTTATTTAATTTTATCTAAGACTAAAATTGAGAGAATAAAATATCCTTACACAACTCATCCTACAATATAATAATAAGCAAATGGAATGTTTTCACTTATTCTAAATTTTGAACAAACTACTTTCCTTCAATAAAACAAACATAACAACTCCTTTTTTTCACAAGATAAAGTTGTTATCAACTGAATCAAAATACCCTATGGTTTGCACAAGTGTGTCTGATTGAGCTCACAAGTGTGATTGCATAACATAACATGGGTACTATCTCCAAGTTGTGGGACTTGCTACTTGAGATAGAACTCCGAGAAAGTTGGTTCTTGCTCCTAAAATACCCGCCAAAATCTACTCTAATGCGGGGAAAAATTATCTTTCCTAATCTAAATTTCTAAGGGACTAGGGGAGATATTGCATGAAAAAAATCCTCCAATAAAGCAAAGTGATACACCCGAAAAGAGTGAATGAGGATAGTCTTTGAATGTGTGAAAAGCATAAGCAAAATTCATGCTAGAAAAGGTGATAACAATTCTCCACAATCCAATAAATGCATTCACAACAACATTTCATACACACACAATGATAATGAATCCCTACAACAACATAAGATAGACACAATATATATACAATTAGATTAAAGGGGAAAGAGGAATGAAAAACACACAGAGGGGAAGAGAAATCTACAAGCTTTTATCTATTGCTTTCATTAATATGCACAGTTCAATCTATTACGTAACAAGAGCACTGGATCACCATGCAAGGAGTCCACTACAAGGGTCTGCAACACATTGACTTCACAATAAAAAATTGATAGATTTTTTTTCTCTCCAAAACTATCTACCTTTACAATGAGCCCAACACTCTAATTTATAGAATTCTGAGAGGAGAGAGAGGGGGGAAAAATAAAATCCTAAAATATGGCTTCTAATCACTTGTAAGAGGTATTAAATGAAGTGAAATGATGTTCTCTTTCTTACAAAAATCCCCCATACTGTCCTATAACTTGCAATAGTGAGAAATGTCATCCCATGCTTCATTAATGCATCTCAGCTACCAAATAAAATTATTGTTATGAACTGGGAACATTTTCTACAAAATTGCCATTAATTACTTCCCAAATTATGTATTTCTTAATTTATGTGCATTGGTCTCGGAACCATGATTCTAACGGTACCAATTTTATACATTTTCATTGAGAAATGTAAAATTTATGGCCTTATGAGTGCGGGTAGGTATTTTGGGTCTGCCAAGAACATTTAGGTCATTTAACGGGAATGAACAACTAATTGAATATGGATGTATATTTTTCCTTTATTTTCATATACCCACCCTTGTTAAAAATAAGAAATCGTGGTGTATAGGACGTCGTGCTCATTCTAGAAAGTCAAATTTTGTGAAAATTGGAGCTCGGGTCAAAAGTAATGGCCATTTGAAGTTTGTGGTCTGATTTGCATTGTTTTCCCTTACATGCAGCTATATCAGGTATTGCAGGTCTTGGTGTCCCAGGTGTCCCTTGTACAACTTAGACTAAACACCCCTACTTCATCTGCATCACACTTGACTCGAGCCTTCACAAATTGGGCAAGTCGAAAAATTGGGTTTTGATGTCCCATGTATCCTGCTTGTTCACCAGGTCATCGGGGCCGTTGACCTCCACTCCACCCACATCCCTTTGTGATCGGCTATTGGCCTTGTGAGTCCCATATGTCCCACACGTACTTGTGTTGTCTAGGACACAAATCTATGATTTACCCACAATACATTGTCTAAAGCCATTTTTTCATAGTTTTTCCAATTTGTCTAACTCCTTGAATTTTTTTCCTTGGATGGGGAGGGTTAGAAAAGAGCCAAAGGGACCTTCAAAACCTGATTTTTTCCTTTTACCATTTCTACCTGCTCAAGCCTAAAGAAATGATGCAGGTTATCAAAATTACCTTGAGGGGTGGATTTTGGATAACAAAATTTATAACCATTTTCAACTACAATAAATTTTAACAAGATTCTTATTTCTTTTACAATGAAACATATCAGCTTTTGGAACTAATTAGATAAATTAACTTCAAGATAGAGACATTACTATTTCTATTTATTTTAAGTTTTCTATTTCATTTAACCAATGTAAATATTTTTTAGTTTCCTTTCACAAACTAACACATTTGAAAATATACATTTCTTATACACACACTCTCTCAAAAGAGTTTTCAAAAAGCAAAGGGATTTACAAGAAAATGAAAACTCTCTTTATAGCTTACAACTTTACAAGTATCCACTCAAAGTGGGAATAACAATATGAGAAACTTAAAACATCAAGACTATCTACAATTCCTAAATTCAAGTCTTTTATTTGCGTGTCCTCTCCCAATGATAGCTCCAAATCTTGCATTCTTCAAACTTTCACAAAAAAAGATCACAATAAAAAGAAGGGGGAGTAGGAAATGCTCTATGTCCAACCTTTAATCCATTAAGCCCCAATCAAGGAACCATGAGGAATTTTGAGAAACTTTGACAACTTTCAACAAATATGGCTTCCATAAACAACATACATTCAAGACAATTCAACACAACAAAAACACATTGCTTAAACAAGTTGTATGCTTCACAACCACACAAAGGTTTGAAACCAAACCAAATGGATCAAGGGCTATGGAAAACCAACTCCTTAATCCTCCCAAGTCAAGTGGGAGCTTCACCCTAATCCTCCAAGTGCACAAAACAATCAACACAAAATTATTATCTCTCCCTTACAAGTATGCAACAAAATAACCATGATTTCCTTTTCACTTCCCATAGATGGAACTCCCAATCACAATAACACCAAATGCATGCCTCAAAAAAATCCATTTTCCCTCCCCAGGTGGGTCTCATAATCCCTTCTCCCACACCCAACATAATACCTACTACCCAACCACACACAAGCACATCCACAAAACTTAAACAAATTTAACAAACAAAACATTTCATATCAACAAGCATAATAAGGAAACAAAAAAGGTGGAGAGCCTACCTCTCCATCAACTATCCAAGAAAATCTTCAAAATTATTTCACACCTTCAAGCCAAGTAAATTCCCAAAAGAACTCAAACAAGCTCCTAATTTCAAAAATGATAAAGGAATAAAATGAACAAATAACCCCCATTCCAACAAAATCCAAAAATAAATAGAAATGGAATGTGAGGATGATGAGGTGGCTCTGTGTAGGATGCAAATTCATCATTCCTCTACTCTCACACTCAAGTCAAAACAAAAAGCCAAAGAAAATAAATGAGCTTTCAAGAACTATGAAAACCCATATGGCACACAAACTTGCACACCATGCTTTCTAAGCACAAAATTTCTTGTGACAAGAAGAAGATGCAATTATTTTCACCCTTTTACACTCCAAAACGGATAACTAAGTCAAAAATAAAATCTCTAACCCATAGGTATGGTTTTTGGGTAATTTGAAGAGGCATGGGATAAGCATAGTTTATCCCACAAGCCTCCAAAAATGCCCCCAAGTCAAAATCCGAAATTTGAAGTCAGGGGTGGAATAAAACACACACAAACTAACATAAATCTTACTTACAACAAGTACCATTTAACCTCATGATTACCTATTTGTCACATCTATATTTTAGTTAACCATGTAAGAAGGATTAGCTTAATTAAGACACAATTATAAATGTTAATTAAGTGAAAACCATTTCCAACATTACATGAATAAAACAAAAATAAAGCACATACAAAATAAAAAGAAAAGGGAAACATATCTCCCCATGGCCACACATGTGAGGCCACCCCCATGGGAAACCTCCTAACTAGGCATGTAACAATAACACAACATAACACTACAAAAGTTGTCAAATTTGGCCTTTTTTCTCAACACCTGACATCTTTCTGTGGTTGGTCCTCTATCCCCTTTCGATGTATGTGGTAAAGTGTCCTGCAACACAAATAAAATACCTCTCTGCATTTTAAGCGTATTAACAACATCGAGACGATCTGCATATAAAATCAATCATCATCATTTGACATTAGCAATTCTATCATCTAGCATCATATAATAATTTTGATTTTGGCATTCATAAAAAAATCATAATTCTATTCAAACATCCAACATATGTTATGCATCCAATTTATGACAAGTTAGTTTAAAAATTAGAATATCGCAACTCAACATATATAATTATCTATCATCACCATCTAGTGCATCATAATAAAAATGTAAACCACATAATGTCAATAGTCTAAAAATATGCATAGTCCATCATCTACTGATCAAAATATAATACTCAAATGTCTAAGTATCATTCCAACAATATCAACATCAAAATGAAATAGTGTCAAAGAGGAGTGAGAACTATAGGGATAATCTGTTTCAAAATCACACATTTCATAATGGGTATAAGTGACTAATGCCCAATCTTAGCGAAAGAAAATACAAATACCACAAGATGAACCCAAGATGAAATAAGATGGAAGCGCAATGTTGGAAATGAAACAAATCGAGCTCAAACATTTAGCGAAATATGCACCCATAGGTACAAAAAAGCAAGCCAAGCAATTACATTGATCTAGCGAGATGAAGCTAATCCACACAAAAACAATTATTTACAAAGTCGATTGAATTGTGTTCTTTATATGATGTGAATCAAATGAATCAAATAACGAACCTATATTACAAATACAAGTTATATATATATCTAACGGTGTCAAAATGTTCTAGGAAAGCATAGTCAAGCTGAATAAACAAATGGTCTATCTCTTTAAAGGAATATGTGATTCAAGATGCTAAAATTAGCATAGACTTAGAATCTAAAAAGATCTCGAAATACAAAAAGAGCTCAAATATGACAAATGATGGTGGTCATTTGATACACATAACTAGTGAGCTTTCTACATGTATGGATAACAATGATTAAGTTAAGAATCGAAACAAAAAGTGTAGATATGGGCTTGAAAAGGCCAATGAAGCATAAATATGATAAAAAAAAGAAACCATGATGAGCTTTGAGTGAGTTAATTTAGAGATGATCTGAAGCACAACAATAACATACATGGGTTCAAGTTTTTGTTGAGCTCCAAACAAGGAGATGTAGTGCCATCAACTTAGAAAAAAAAGCAAAAAGTAGTCAAGTTTGAACAATGTGATCTCAACGATTCATACCAGCTTACCTAACCTTGCACATATTTTAAAAAAATATGAAGTTCCCTAATAAGAATGAGCCCAAAACAAATAGACCTTAAAGGCTCGGTAAATAAGTAGTAGCATAATAGAGCTTTTGTAGATTGATGAGTAATAAATCAATCCAAATTAGGTAATGCTTGGCACATAGGATTAACCCGCATTAATAAGAAACCAAAGCAACCACATTTGAGTCGGGTAGCACAAACCCCGACAATTCAAAGTGTAGCAAGGAAAGCAATATATCATTGTGTAATGAGAACAACTTGAATGCAAATCTTCAAAGCAAGCTTCACAAGAATATGTATATCGAGGCTGAACGAAAGTAATGCATACATCATAAAGGAGGGAAAACCCAAAGCTGCATTGGAATGTGTGCATAGAAACAAGGAGAAACAAGAATCTTACCATCTTATAATGTCAGCGATGGATAAATCAAATCTCCTCAAGCTCCAAAATATAGAAATGGTTACCAGGTTTAAAGACAAATTAATAAATATGGAACCCAAAAACACAAGTAGACAAGTCTCTAAATATAACCTTGATGGCGAATCCAACATACAAATATGAGGTAAAAATCAAGGAGAGTGGTTATTTTAACTCACCTAGAGCCTAGGTATTACAGAGTTCTTGTTATCTGATCAGACCATTTAACTAAATAAGTAAAATTGCATCCAGAATAGGCCACGTCAAGCTCAAAAACACTATTTTTGGTCTACCCCTGAATATAACTAGCTCAAACAGAAAGACCACATCAAATATCAAAATCAACAAAGCCTGAGATTTGTAAATAAATGGTGGCCACTACAAAGAGAAGTAGTAAACATCAAATCTCATTTCCTCAACAATGATAGATAAACAGGCATAAAACATATGCAATACTACAAAGGTAGAAGCTTCAAGGATTCCTTCCCTCATAGAAAATAATTGAGAGAGTTTCTATAAGGCCAAGGCTTTCTAAATTTTCCAAAGGCCAAAACGCAAATGAGGGAACTTTAGGGTTACATCCCTAATTTTTCATGGAAACCATAGGGGCAACCATAGGTATTCATTATCCATTCTCAATTAATAATGATCAATGATGGGTTACCCATGAATGGGGTATTTTATTTTTATCATTGATATTATTAAATGAGGGAGGGGATAATAAAAACCTTAGCTTATGGTCAACTTTACCATGCATTCCCCCAATTGAAGAAACCAAATGATTACCTTGTATATGCATGTGCTAAGGTGTAAAAAATTCAAATTATTTCACTCATGAATGTCATGCATGTATTCCAAAAATAATCATGTAAGGCCAAACATAGACTTTTTAAGATAATACAAAATTATTTATACCTTAATACTTAAAAATTTACCTTAAAATCCACAAGAAGACCATACACTTTACTTTAACTAGTCAAAGGAAACTTTAGACCACAAGCTAATTTTAGCTTTCGGAGTTCATGTAGACTATTTTATCCATTTTTGAAAGTTGTATATAATTGAAAAATGGGCATGTAAGAGCTGATTTTTTTGGATTTTCTCAAAAAAAGCCAATTCGGATCATTTTAGTGAGAGTTTTTCTAGAAAGCCTGGTGGTGGATTTTTATATTTATATCATGCTTTTACAAAGGTTTAGGGGGAATCATAATTCTAGTCATGTGCTTAGGCCATGTAAATTTTTGTATTGTATCAGAATCACCTGTTTGATGAATAAAGACTAATTTCCTCCACTTGCATCTTTTCAAGTGTGTCACAATAGTGTATTGGTATGTTTCAATGAATATTTTTTTATGTTATATTTTTATTAGCGGTTAGAACACCTTATTTAAGTTATTGTGAAGCTTTTATAGGTCATATTAAGTACAAATTTAGTGTCTCAATCAGATTTTAAGTGGAATTATGCCCTCCCATGCTTGAGAGAAAGATTTTCCATGCCTTTTTTGAGTGTTAAAGTTATTCAAACCACAATTGAAATGAACCTTGCAAGTATTTACCAAAAATTTGGTGTCTTGTGCAAATTTTATTTTTCTGAAATTTTGGTGTATCACCCTTTTTCACGATTTCCACAAGTTTATGTTATTTTTGTTGTCATGCAAATGTGTGATGAGGAAATTGAAATTTTCCAAGCACACCAACTATACCCCTATGCTGAATTTTTTTGGTTTTATCATTCTTAGGCACCACAGGTCAAATCAAATCGAGTTTTTTCACCCCTATTTGATGTCAAATTGGTCCCCTAGGTGATTTAGGAAAATATATTCATCCCCCTAGGTGATTTTAGATATTTTTGAAAAGATGTTATCTTCGGTAGTATTGGGAAGGGCTATCGCTAGACTTCCCAGACCGGATCAACCCCCTCAAACGGAATAGAAGAGCCTAAGTGGATTTGGAGGTGATCCAAAGGTCTTGGGACATCATGGAGATGGTTTAGGAATATTTTGGAAGGTCTCAAAGAAGTTGGGGTAAGTTTGCGAGTGGGGTTCATAGGCCTAGTTAGTGCATAGGTCAAAATAACACATTGAGCTTCGAAGGTGATTTCGGGAACTCCGATTAGAGTTAGAAGAAAAATGAAACATCTAAAAAAGAGGATCCCAATACCTACATGATGGTGAAATCATATTTTTCACAAAACCTTGGCACATAAGATTTACGGGCATTTTTCTCGGCACAAGTAGAGTCTCATATCGAATTCCTCTTTTTTCAAGGATAAAATGGATGAATCGAGACATGAAAATCCATACCATTGGATTAAATATTCCATTTCAAGTCAGATCATATAAAATTTTACCAAGAAATTCCACCAGGAGCTCAAGTTATCATCGTTCCAAGTCACCCTCTTAGAGACAGTCTAGGAGTTAGTAAATTTTTGGGAGGACACGTGTCACCACCAAGAGCCTGGTGGGATTTTATATCACCGAAGTCCCTAAGGTCCCATACATCAAACCTTGATAAATGCACCCAGCACCTATGGGGAGTCATTTTGTCACCCACGTGACCAACTTTCATCCCCCAAGTGCATTTTGGGAGCTCAAACCCCCTGCCATCGAATCAAGGAGACCTGTCATTTCAGAAACCATTGTGGAATTTTATGTGCCTCACACCCCTTTGAGAAGAGCAACACAAAACATGTAAAAATTCACCCAGCCTTTTAGGAGAGTGTTTTTTTCACCCATATAACCATTTTCTAGCCCCTAGGTGTTTGTCAGGCCCTTTTTATCAAATCCCCTATAGTTGGATTAAGTGCCACGTGTTGCCTCCAGGGATAACCGTGGAAATTGATTTCCTAACTTCCCTAAGGTGAGGGATGTCGGGACATAAAAATGCGCCCACCCCTCCATGTGCATTTTTAAAAAATTAAATACGACACTTAGATGTTTTGTTCCTCTCATTTCTCCTCCATAATTCCTCACCATGTCATGGATTTTCTCAAGCTGTAGTGCCTATTTAAACAACCACTTGAGACCCAAGAAACATCCTGGGGTTAACTAGAAAAATTATGGGATAATTTTTTTTTTATTTGAAGTGTCTAAAATCAGGTTGCAGGACATTAGTTTACACTAATAGGTTCCAGAACAAGACCAAACTACTACAACCTATGTTTTCCTTCATTAACAATTTCAAGTTCACAAGGTTCAAATTTTGGGGTTATATGTTTTAGTTAGGTTCAGGGAGTAGTCTACCCCCATGCCTGCTCTCTAACAGGCTCAAAGTTTCAATTGGATTTTTCTCCTACTTAACACTTCAAAAATTTCCTAAACCATTCCTAATGGATAGGAAATTTTCTCACCTTTCCGGTGATATAAAGAAGTCCTCCTAACTCCAAGTAGAACTCAAGATATAAGCGGGCGGAGTTCCTAGGGAAAATTTTCCCTAGGTGGGACACGTGTCAAGAGGAGGAGAAAGCGCCTTGAATGGGTTGGTGGGTCACGAGGTGGCTTAGGGAAATTTTCCCATTGCGTGGGCTCAAAGTATCAAAACATCCCGTGCCTCCGCGGGTCCGCTAGGGACACATGGCGACCGCAGAGTCGACGCCAAAGAAGACCGGGAAGGGACGGGCGGTGGAAGAAATTAGAACCCTACACTCGAGGGAGGGGAGCGAAAGAAAGGACGTGTGGGTCCGTGCACCCACAAAAGAGGACAATTTCGAGGAGAAGACGGAGTGGTGGATCACGTGGAAGATTTTAGAAATTTTTCCAAGGGCCAAAACCAAAAATAAACAAAGGGTTCCACCCTCCCCGCCGCCACCCCAAGGTGCCACGTGGCACCTCCTCATTGGCCTACCACGGACCAAAATAGAAATTTTTCACCAAAATTTTCAAAAAGGTTAAGTTCAAAAAGGAACCGCGCCCACACCGTAGCCCCTAGAGGACACGTGGCGCCCTCTGATTGGATGCGGGCCGACAGGGAAAAGGAAAATTTTTCCCAAGTCAAAATTTTCCAAAAGGATAAGTTTTAGTTCGGTGCCTTACTGGTGAGGTGCCACGTGGCAGTCCCGATTGGTTGCGGAATGGCGGGGCTGCAGAATTTTGAGGGAAATTTTATCAAAGTTAATATTTAAAATTTTTAACAGTTAGATTTAATTGTTTTATTTTTTGAGTGCCAATTTGAAGTAAAACTTTAGATGGCCATAAATTTTTATAGGAAGCTTAGATTTGGGAAAATGAGGAATTTTCAAAATCTCTCAATGCCCTCTTTACATGGGATTCATAAATTTTGGAATTTGATGAAGTTTGTGTGGTCAATTTTGAGAAACCAATCTGCAGGCTTTTAATTTGTGAACTGACAGTTTTCAACTTCTCAATTTGGTTAAATTAGATCTCCTCCTTCACTCAACATGTCAAACAGACATAGAGGATTAGTCTAGGGAGGGTTTAGAGTGTTTTAGGAAGATTTATTTGCCCAATCTATTCAAGTTTGAATTTTTCCAACAGTAGATAGAAAAACGACCCAGGAAGGGAATTTGATTTGAGTTTACAATGGTTATATTGTTTTCTTGAGTTTTCTTTGTCAAATTGGGTTCATTAATGTCTTAGCATGTTAACTTATAACATTTTTAAGTTGATTACTAAGTGCAGGTCTGAACTGTTCATTTTATTAAAAGTGAATTGCCAGAATGAAGTTTATGACAGTGATCTATTTCTTTTAAATTTGTATATCAATTTTATCATTTACGGGTGTATATAGTTTCTAAGCTATTCTCATACATTTAATTGAATTCAATCAACCATTCAATAGTAAATTATGCAAATCCTTATTTCTAAATTCAACTCATTTCAAGAGAAAAACATTGTCTTTTACTTCATACACATTCTTCTTTTTCAAACAGTAGTTTCAATCTTCAATAATAATAAATCACATTCAAAACACAGTGCAATTTTGAAACTAATGCAATCCTTTATTCCTTTCCAATACACTTTACAATATTTTCTTTTCCATTTGATTTCTAAAATACAAAATACAATGCATATTATATCTTTTACATTTCCTTTCCAAAACAGAGAGTAAAATGAATCTCCTTTACATTTCATAGTCCAATTTCAATCTTCCATTATCAATACAAATGGTTTCACAATACAAATATTATACAACTCATCCACTTCAAGTGGGGAAGGATTACAAAAGCACTTGCTCAAAGGATGGGACTGTCAAACTGTATATTCTTCTTGCTCCAAAATAGCAACATGCTAGTTTCTTCATCTTTTCATCTTTGATCACAACAAGGAAGGGGGAAAGGAAACGCTCTCCACCCAACCAAGACATCCAATGAGAAGGAGAAGCCATCCTTCCTCATTGGCCCCTGAGCCCCAACCATATTGAAATAAGAGATGAGAATCAACACATGGCAACAATGGCTTCCACAGCAAACAAGCAACATTCTTTCACATGCATAATTCAATAAGAAACACAGTTCAAGAAAAATAGTAGTTCACAACTGCATTTGATAACATTCACACAAAACTTAGGCTTGATCAAGCAAGCCAACAAGAGCAAGGAACTATGGGGAAACTACTTATACCTCCCTATTTGGAATTGGGCATCCACCTAAAATCATACACCAATATAACATATCAAATCCCATAAACCTTATGTCTCCCAACCCCTCCTTATGCCCCCAAAAGTTTCTCCCTTATGCCCCCAAGAGTAAGAAATGCAAGCTATTTCTTTTCCAAGGTGGATCCCAATCCAAACTCCCTCCACAATAAAACTGATGCCCTTGGCATTCCCTTATGCCCCCATTTGAAATCCCCATAGCCTTCTCCTACACCATGTCCTAAGCAGTCTACCCAACCAGCCAAGAACACATAACACATTCACCATTTCATACATGCATGCAAGAGAAAGAAAACATTCTAAAAAGGCTCAAGTTCCTACCTCTCCATACTGGAGTTTGTTCCAAGCTCACAAGCTTCCCAAAAGCCAAATACAGTCCAAAATCAGCAATGTCCAAGCATGCAAAAAGGCTCTAACTCCTTCCACAACAAGCTCCCAAAACAGCAAGCAAAAATTCACCCCCAAGAGGAATAAACAAAGTTTCAACAACCCCAAACAAGAAAGGAGTTTTTGAATTTAAAGGAGAGGGAAGAGAAGAGGATGATGTGGATCCATGTGGGATGCCACATCATTCTTCCTCAACCCCAAGAGGAAATTCAACATCATGCACCTAAACACAATAAATAAAAATGACAAATTAACTTACACACTCCAAAATAACCCATACTCCAAAAGGACTGAATTAAAAACATGTAAGAGAAGTGCAATTAAAACTTACAATTAGTCATTTCAAAATGAAATAGAAAGGCCTAAATTTAACCTCCAAACCATAGGTATGGTTGGTGAATAATTTTAAGAGGTGTGGGACAAGCTTAACTTGTCCCACAAGCCTCCAAATTTAGCCTCCAAGGACAAATTCGAATTCCTAAGAGGATGAAGTGTCTTTCACTCCAAAATCTATCTTACATTCTCTTACATATCTCTTACACCTTCTTACACATTTCTTACAACATTTATTACACACCCTTACAATATTACATTTAAGATCAACAACTTCATTAATTACATTCTTATGACATATTAATTTATTTATTTTAACACATGATTATTTACAACATTAACACAACATATCATGCTAAAGAAAAAGGTAACACATCACAAAATAAACACATGCAACATTAATAAGGAAACCACATTAATAAATTACACAAACCCATGGTCACATATAATGGAAATCCCCCTATGGGAATCCCTAGCAAAACACAACACACACACACAACCATTTCCATGGTGACCTTGTTGAATTCACCTAGAATTTCAATATGGTTAGTCAACTATATCATACCTTCTTCACCTCGTGACCATATCAGAACATCCAAAATGATATAAGCAACATTTCAAGATCATCTAAACATGTGAATCACAACAACATCAAGAAATCAACACTATCATTTTCAATTAATTAATCAACTATATCATCATCAATAATCTACCATACTAGGTCTACTCCACATAACCAATGTCATATATCCATGTCAAATAGTATATCATCATCCACATATAAAAATGTCTCTAGTAACCATCATGCATAATAACTGAATCCAGATCAATAATAATCCATGATCTAACATCTAACCATCATACTAAAACAAAACATAATAGTGTCCATAATATGATCATGGTATCGAGATCGTATCTAAAAGTGTCAAAGGGAAGTGGGCACTACACAAGCTTTTTTAGAAACTTGGTCTGCCATTGTTGATCCAAACTAGCTCCATCATGATCACATAAATATCTACACTATGAATTCACAACAATATGCAGGCCTCATGAAAAAATGGAGTGAAATGATGAAGAATGAAGAGAAAATGAAGATTTTTCACTAGATAACTATGAAGCCACCCAATCAAAAAATCCTCATATCTTGTAAAGTACAAGTTAGATCAAGATGTCATATTTTACAAACTTTCAAATTTTGCAAGATGATCAAGATGCAACAAACAGGAGGTCAAATGGTGCCCAAAATCATTTTCTCCAACAAAATCCTCACTTCATGCACCAACTCACATTCGTCGGATTTCACATCACTCCGACAATGGAAATGAACTAAAAAATTGCACATGGGCTCCAAATAAAAACCTATTACAATGGAGTTTTTTTCACACAAATGGAGATAGAAACAAGACCTGTAAATTTCAAGCTCCATTAATGGCCGCCATGTTAGATCCGTGCTTGAAGCCCTTTGCTGTGTCAAAATTTCAAAATTTATTTCCAATCCTTCTAGAGGGAAAAACTATGTGAAATTCGGAGGGTGTAATCGTAATTACAAGACGATTCCAAAAAAATATGTTCCGTCACAAATCGAGCATTGGAAACACACTTTCTAAAAATAGTAAGTTATCCTATATAGTCTTGCTATGTTTGGAAATTCATCATCAAAGGAAGCTGAGACAAAGGCAACAGGAATTGAAGATCACAAGGAAGCCGAATGAGTGTTCAAAGCAAAAAAAGTAAGTCCCTTATATGGGTGATTACTAAAAATAGTAAGTCACCCCAAAGAAGCAACTAAGGTAAAGGGTACTGTGTGCAAGATGGAATGATAATTTCATCACATCATGATGGTTGAGAAGATGCAAAATCACTTCTCATTAAAAATATTTTATCATATGAAGGTCGGGAGTTGTGGTCATGAACGAAACAGTTCACTCAACTTGGAAAGCATTCACGAGATGATTTAAAGGAATTTCATAGTGTGCAAGGAATTCAAAGATTCAGAGTTTCACTTATTTAGAGTTTTCCATCAACGAGGATCAATGGACTTCATTAGGAAACATCTTCTCCTCTTCTCTGTCTTCCCTCTACCCCAACTTTATCTCCCTTCAAATATTCTAATTCTTCATTAGGGTTTGCACTTTTTGATATGCCTTTAAGTCACTTAAAATTGACTTTAGAAACATAATGTAAATTGAGTCTCCTTGATTTTATAAAAGGGACTTAAATATTTTGTAGGAATATGAATAGTCTAAAGTTAGAAATAAGTCATATGGAGGGTCATGAGGAAGACGATAAGTCACCTCTCATTCTATAAATTGTAAATTCCATTCGCATTTCAAGGGGTTGGTCTTTAATTTTGTAAGCTCAAGAGTGTATTCTACCTTGAGAGAACAAAGGAGATAGCCAAATTTTTCCTTTACCCCTTCTCAATTTCCTCCATTTCTCCACTATGTACAACTTTTGTTTGAGAAATTAATACAAGAAGAAGGAGTTTCTAGCTTTCTTCGACTAAGGGATTTCTTGATACTTTGTGTTCATAAAATTTCATTTGGTCTTAATGATGCTTACAAATTTGTTTCTTCTCATAAATTAATGTCATGATACTTCTAACAAGTGTACATGTAGGAATCTTATTTCCTACTTGTGGTATTAGTTCTCCTACCGCTTTTCTTACTCCCCTTTCCCACATTTCGAAAAACTCCTCTCTAGCAAGTAATTGCTAGCTTTACCGTAGGGTCAATGGAGTGCCCTTATTGGATCTCTGGTCAAACCACCACCATAAAAATCCACCTTTTCATTTGCATGCATATATGACTACTTTGCACCATTAAGTAGAGGTACTTAGATTTACAAAGTGTTAGCAAGAAATCTACAAGTTTGTTCACTTGACAACTTTTCTCGTTAATAGTTTTTAGTGCCCACCGTGGGGCAGATTTAGTAGAATCTTAACCCAAAATACAACCGCAAGGTCCCAAAATACAAAAAAAAAAATCAATGATTGAAAAAATAAGAAAGAAGAGTTCATGAAAGTCTATTTCTAAAAGATTCACCGATGATTTCTACACGTGACTTTTCATATTCCATAGGGTCTTTTCATACTCCCACTTCAATAATTTAAAAAACATGGCTAAAGGAAGATACACCGGTTGAACAGGTCAAGAGGTGGTGTTGCTTCAAATTTTAAGGCTGCTTTAATAAGCAAAAGCGAATTAGAGATAATCCATACTTCTTCTCTCAATCCTCCTCTTCATCTGGCTCTTCAAGAAATTCACATGACAATCCTATCAACACTCTTGTTGATACTCCCCCTTCAAATTCTCCCATTTTTCAGCTACCATTGGTCATTGAGTTCCCAAAAGAATAATAATTTGTAGAAGCAAGATAAGAAATAAATACAACAATGGAAGATGAAGAAGAAATACCTCAACCCATTGTTCTCTGGGGAAGGAATACAAGCCTGCTTGATCTTGAACCCCCTCTTCACGATATACCAGCGGGTTCCTGTAATAAATTTCCATAGTTCAAAGGTGATAACGCACAACATCCTAAAGAACACATCACTGCCTTCACAACATAATGTGCAATTATTGGTGTCCAACATGAAGATGTTTCCATGAGACTATTCGTGGAGTCACTCCAAGAAAAAGCAATGGAATGGTTTTACCTCCCACCTACTCGGTCCATCACCGGTTGCAATCACATTACAGATGCCTTCAAAGAGATATTTAAATCAACCGAAGACTATCGGGATGTTTTGATGCGATTGGCTCAAATAGAGAAAGGAGAAAATGAAACCATGAGAAAATTTGTGGCTCATTTCAAAATATTTCTTCTCGTGATACCCAAGAGGATTCGCCATCTCAAAATAATGTCAAGAGATTCTTCATCAATTCTCAATCATCAAAAGTAGGATTTTTTCTACGAAGATCCCAACCAAGGAAAATTTTAGAAGCACAAAGGATGGCCATTGAACTTGATGATGATCTCATCCTCTCTAGAAAGATCAAGAATCCATCAAAAGGAAAGACCCAACATCCTGGAGATGAGAGAACCAATCCATCACTGCAAAATTTGGTAAATGAGATAGCATCTTTGAAGAGGGAATTATTTGAATGAGTTTCTTCCTAAAGAAGCAATGAAAATCAGATTGCAGGAGCACCTCAAAGGCTTTCCTTGGAGGCCCCACTGTCAATACAAGCAAGTAAGAGTAAGGAAAATGAAGAGGAGTTTGAATAAGAAAGTGAATGTGGTGGTTTCCTAGAAAGTGTTGAGTTTGAGAACAATACACAAAACAGATTCTGTGAGTATTTTGGAGGTTATGAAGAAGAAAAAGAAGATGCCCCTTGTTTCTCATGTGAGGTATTTACTCATTCTCATTCCAAGAAAGGAGAACCCCCTCTACTATTGTAAAGATAAATAAGGTTGATGATCCTCCTATGGTGACTCCACAAAAACAAAATAATTAGTCGAGGATCACCACTCCCTCCATCCATGAAGTCTACATTGTTGGATCCTGACCCTATAGCAAGTAAGAAGATTCCCGTAATCCCAAGTAAGCCTTCCAATGTCTCTTTCAAGTAAAAATCTAAATATGCTCCTATAAAATCTAGTACTTTGAAAGCTCCTAGTGTACCTTTCAAAATACCCTCTATTCCCTAAAAATCTACTCCTACTTCCAAACATGTCCTAAATCCAAAAGCATTCCCTTCACCCCCTTGTCCACATCTACTCCCTTTGACTTCATATAATATGCAAACAAATACAAAGTGCAAATTACCGAAACCTATTATTTATAGACCCATCCTGAACAGTTCGAGAGGTTTGGTTAATACATCAGGAATGGTAGTCTAACACCCAATGATGTAGCTCATCGTCCTAAAGGAATACTACCAAACCCACCTACATCTCCCTCACAGAACATGATTTCTCTAAGTGCATCAAATAATTATAAAGTTGAACCTTTTTACATCTCCCTTCCTATTGGAGAATATGAATCGAACAATTACATAATAGATTTTTTTCCTCAAAAACTTGATGCCTTTGAAGGTCACTTTGAAGCTCTCAAACTTACCATGACTCCACCCAAGTGGCTCTTGTTACTATTTGGAGTCAAAAGAGGCCTAACTTGTAGGGAAGGTCAAATATGCACAAGTGGCTCTCGTCAGATTTTCGAGACAATAAAGTTTCAAAGAATGATTTTGGTAGTAGATGTCCCGACCTCATTTGGAATGTTGTTGAGTAGAAGTTTATGCTTTGAGACTTGGGAGGAAATTTCAGATGAATTGGTCTTCTACAACCATACCACTAAGGGGATACATGGAGAAATTGCTTCCGAGAAGAAGATGAGGTACACGGTATGAAAGTATGGAAGCCCAAAAGCTAACATTTTAACTAGGGTAGCAGGCGGATGAATCACTTTGTGACAACCGAGGAGGAAGAGGATATCCCCATCTTGATAGGTCTAGAACATGCCTTCCCGAGAGATTTTGACTTTGAAGAAGCATTGAGGAAATTTAATTTACACGAGGCAGCCCCCGAATTTTCCAAATTATGCAAACCAGAAAGAAGAGGAAATGGTTCTTGATGATTTTCAAATAGGAAAATAAGCTTATGTGCTTATCTCGTGATGAAGAAATTTTCTCATTCCCATTCGAAGATGAGGAATCCCTTGATCATGTCACCCAGAAAAGACCAAGCCGGTTTGCAATGAACCCTCGAATAATGGGGAAAAACCATTTGTATAAGAAATTCTTAGAGTCAGTAGAAGAAACTCGAAGATCCCGATCTCGGTCTCGAGCTCCCGATGCAAGCCAAAATCTGCAAGACAAGCATGAAACTAATTTCAAAGCCTTAACCAATGTGAAGGTTGGACATACTAAGATAAATGTAGATGAGAAATGTGATGTCCCTCTGAGTCAATTGTTGATGGATATAATGATGACATTGAGGTATTTTCTTTCCCATTCCAAGAGAAAGAATATTTTGATGATGAACAAATGAAAGCAAGAAGTTTAGAGGCCTTTGAAGATGAAGCTTCTCTGGATAAAGGAGTGATAAAATGCAGAAATTCACAAAATGATGAGGTAATCCCTATAGATAGTTTCCTTGAGGTGAAAAATAAAAATTCTTCAAAGGCGTACAATGAGGAGCTACAAAAATGACAAAGCATAAATACGTGCAAGAAATCTTAGATGCGAGAGAAGTTGCGGAAGACCCCAAGCTGATTCTTAATCTCTTCACTCATGCCATGGACATACAAGACCAGTATGAGTTCACGTCCAATCCTTCCATCAGTACTCAAGCAACTCATAATGGACTAAAGGAAAAGGATAAGTCTGAGGTTTCTCATGGAGAATATATCAACGAGCATAGGCCCAGGAAAGAAAGTAACTCATAAATTCAATAAATTTTAATGAAAACCAGCCCTAGGGCAGCGATAGTGTGCTAAGTGAAGAATCATTTATGTGGATAAATACAAAATGTAACTGGCACTATGAAACCAATTTCAAATAGGATGAAGGCAATGGAATTTCTAAGTGAAGGCCTGAGCATCAAGAAGCTCATGTAGACTCACTCATACCAAGTACACAAACAATTGTGAAAGCACCTGGATTTCATAAATAGCTAAGGAGAGGAAGCTACTTTTTGGAACCAGTCAATGGCTTCGCAGAACAACATCACTCAGTGTTGCCCACTCAGGGGTAACTTTTAAGGAATGAAAAGAGCTTCAATGAAAGTGGGTTTCCTCGCCCTGTACCATAGGTGATTTCTAGGTATGTTTCCCTTTTCTATTGTGTGTGTTTCCCTTTTTTTTGTATGCATCTTTTCCTTTCTATGTGTGTGTGTGTTTTCCTTCTTCGCTCTCTCTCTTTCTCTTGTTGTAAGGTGTACATGAGTCTGTAAGGTCCAATGTATAAGGCAATGGTAAATATGTTGTAAGTTGAGATTCTACATTCCCATGCCATTTTTTTACTATGCTCACCCATGTCATGTCCCCAAGCTAGAGCAACTTGTTTTCGTGCAAATGTGCGACAAGGAAATTGGAAGTTTCAAGCACCACAACTATACCCATGTGCCAAAATTTTCTTGTTTTATCATTCCTAGGCACCCTCGGTCAAATCATCAGTTTGTTCATCCCCTATTTGATGTCAAATTGGTCCTCTAGGTGATTTAGGAAATTCTATTCATCCCCCTAGGTGATTTTAGGGAGTTCTCAAAACATGCTATCATTTGGCGCGAATTCGAAAGGGCTATCGCTCACCTTCCCGGACTAGACCGACCCCACGGAGTGGAATGAAAGAGCCTAAGTGGATTTGGAGGTGATCTAAAGGTCTTGGCACATCATGGAGATGGTTTAGGAATATTTTGGAAGCTCTTGGAGAAGTTGGGGTAGTTTTGCTAGAATTAGGGTTTATAGGCCTAGTCAGTGCATAGGCCAAAATAGTCGTTGAGCTTCGGAAGGTGATTTCGGGAGCTCCGAATGGAGTTAGAAGTAAAATTAAAAATCTAATGAAAGAGGATTATAATACCTACATGATGGTGAAATCAAATTTTTCACAAAACCTTAGCACATAAGATTTACAAGCATTTTTCTCAAGCACAAGTAGAGTCTCAGATCAAATTTTTGATTTTTCAGAATTCAATGGATGAATCAAAACATGATACCCCCACAATTGGATTCTAAATTCCATTTAAATTCATGATTATTACAATTTCACCAATGAATTCCTTTGGGATCTCAATTTATCATCATTCTAAGTCACCCTCTTAGAGATAGTCTAAGAGTTAGTCAATTTTTTGGAGGACACATGTCACTACTAGAGCCTGGGTGGGATTTTATGTCCCCAGAAGTACCTAAAGTCGGGTACATCAGCCATTGAAAAATACACCCATCCCTTATGGGGAGTATTTTTGTCACCCATGTGACTGACTTTCAGCCCCCAAGTGCATTTTTGAGCTCAAACCCCCGTCGTCGAATCAAGGACATGTGTCATCTGCAAGATCACCATGGAGTGGTATGTCCCTCATGTCCCTTTAAGGTGAGGGAAATCACACATGGAAAAACATTCCCAGACCTTCTAGGAGAGTGTTTTGGTCACCCATATGACCAGTTTCCAGCCCCCAGGTGTTTGTCGACCCTTTTGCTCAAATCCCCTACCGTCAGATTAAGTGCCACATGTCACCTCCAGGATCATCATGGAAATTGATGTCCCTCATGTCCCTAAGGTGAGGGACATCAGGGACACAAAAATTTTCCCAGCCCCTCCATGTGCATTTTTTAAAAATTTAAATCCGACACTTAGCTATTTTCTTCCTCTCATTTCTCCTCCACAGCTCCTCACCATGCCATGGCTTTGCTCAAGCTTGTTCAAACCCGGTTCACCATTGCTGATCCAAACCAGATCCATCATGATCACCAAACTCTCCACATCATGAATGCATAGAAATATGTAGGCCTTAGAGAAAAATGGAGTGAAATGATGAAGAACGAAGAGAAAATAGATATTTTTCACTAGATAACTACGAATCCATCCAATCGAAAAAGCCTCATATCTTGCAAAGCACAAACCGGATCAAGATGTCATCTTTTGCAGAATTTCAAATTTTGCAAGATGATCAAGATGCAAAAAAAAATGTCAATTAGTGCCTAGAATCATTTGCTCCAATAAAATCCTCATTTCATGCATCAACACACATTCATCGATTTCACATCACTCATGCAATGGAAATGAACTAAAAACTTACACATGGGCTCCAAATAAAAAACCTATCGCAAATGCGATTTATTTTCATTGTAAACGGAGAAAAAAACTAAACCTAAAATTTTCAAGCTCCATTAATGGTCGTCATGGTAGCTTCGTGCCCGAAGCCACTACTAGGTTAAAATTTCAAAATCTATTTCCAATCACTATAGTGGGAAAAACTATGTGAAATTCAGAGGGTGTAATCATAATGACAAGATAATTCCAAAAAAGTATGTTCCATCGCAAATCAAGCACTGGAAACACACTTTCTAAAAATAGTAAGTTTTCCTATATAGACTTGCTATGTTTGGAAAGTCATCATCAAAAGTAGCTAAGACAAAGGCAACGGGCATTGAATATCACGAGGAATCCATAATGAGTGTTCAAAATAGAAAATAGTGAAAATGACCACTTACTAAAAATAGTAAGTCCCTTATATGGGTGCTTAATAAAAATAGTAAGTCACCCCAAAGAAGCGGTCTGAGGCAAGGGTAGTGTGCGCAAGATTAAATGAGGGATTTCATCACATCACGATGGTCGAGAAGAGGCAAAAATCACCTCTCACTAAAAATAGTATATCATAGGCAGGTTGGGAGTTGTGGTCATTAGCAGAATAATTCACTAAACTTGGCAAGCATTTACGAGCTGATTTGAAGGAGTTTCATAGTGTGCAAGTAATTCAAAGATTAAGAGTTTAATTGCATTTGGAGTTTTCCATCAACAAGGATCAATGGACTTCATCAGGAAACATATTCTCCTCTTCTCTCTTTTCCCTCTCCCCAATTTTCTCTCCCTTCAAATGTTCTAATTCTTCATTGCGGTTTGTACTTTTTGATATGCCTTTAAATCACTTAAAAGTGAGTTTAGAAACACAATGTAAATTAATTCGCCTTGATTTTTTAAAACGGACTTAAATATTTTGTAAGAATATGAATAGTCTAAAGTTATAAATAAGGCACATGGAGGGTCATGAGGAAGACAATAAGTCACCTCTCATTCTATAAATTGTAAACGTCATTCCCATTTCAAGGGGTTAGTCATTAAATTTGTAAGCTCAAGATTACATTATACCTTGATAGAACAAAGGAGATAACCAAACTATTCCTTTCCCTCATTCTAAATTTCCTCTATTTCTCCACTATGTAAAACTTTTGTTTGTTAAATTAATACAAGAAGAGGGAGTTTCTAGCTTTCTTCGACTAAAGGATTTCTTAATAATTTGTGTTCATCAAATTTAATTTTGTCTTAGTTATGCTTACAATTTTTTTTATTCTCATAAATTCATGTGATGATACTTCTAGCTAGTGTGCGTGCAAGAATCTGATTTCCTACTTCCAACATTAGTTCTCATACCTCTTTTCTCACTCCCCTTTCATTTAATTCTAACAAAGTCCTCTCTAACAAGAAATTTCTATCTTTTCCGTAGGGTCACTAGAGTGCCCCTATTGGATCCTCGGTCGAAATGCCACCACAAAAATCCACCTTTTCATGCACATGCATATACGGAAGATTCATCGGTTTAGTAGAGGGAGTTAGAATCCCAGAGCGTTGGCAAGAAATCCACAAGTTTGTCCACTGACAAATTTTCTCGTGCCAAAATTTTATATCCCACAACCTTGTTATTTTAGTAGTTTTAGGTGATTCATCAAGGGAACCAACTCACTATAGAGGTTGTCCTCGGGTCAAGGAGTCCACAATTCGAGGAGATTCATGTACGGACCAAAGAAAGAGTCGATAGCCTATCCAAATCAAAGGTGCCCCTCAAACAAATAGGTTATCGACTCTTACTTTGCCAATAAATGATACTTAGTTATAATCCCTTTATAAATAATTAACTAATACTTTTAATCTTCTATTTAATTAATAAACCATATTATTGGTTAAATCCCCATTTGAAACCATTCAAATTATTCTATTTTCATTCTAAATCAGCTTGAAATAGATTTTAAGCTTATCATGGTCTATTAATTAATTGTAGTTAATTAATTACATCATCTCCAACTCCCATGAGTTATTAATCCTATATTAATCTCTTCTAATCATACTTTACCTATATCCTACATTCACTAGGTTGCAAAGCTTCTCCCAAAATGGAAAGCTATATAAACAACCTAGTACATACCTTCTAATCTTATACCATTGTTTCAATTTTACACCCTATGATTGTCGAGACATTAACATATGACAATAGAATTTCAATCTTGGAAATCTTATTGATCAAGAAATCATTTCTATCTTCTACTTGAGAAAGAGTGTTATGTTAGGAAATCTTTATTAGTGTTCATGTTATTATTATTTGCAATCTGAAGTTGTTTCAACAACTTCACATATTTAGTTTATTGTTTATATTACGGGTTGAACAACCACATGATTATCTCCTAGAATATTGGGTTCTTGACTTCCTATTAGTAGGCTATGTTTTTCCTATTTATTTGTATATCGATATTGAATAATTAATTGAATAATCATTATTATTTTTGTGCGAAATGTCAAACCAAATTATTATTTGGCATAAGAGAAGGTTTCTTTCTACAATGGAGTGATTAAATATGGGTGTTTCTTGGTGTTTCAATTTCGCTACGTTATGATCTATTTCAGAATTGAATATTGGTGCATAATTTTCAAGGTTTTCTATATTTTTCAACGCAATCCATTTGATTCTACAAAATACATCTCTCGTCCTAGATATTTTTTAATAATAAATGTTTGTGTACACAATTTGCATATTACAGATCCTCGATATGTGATCTTTGAGTGTCATCTTCTACTATCTATCATGAAAATATTTACACTATTTTTATATTTAATGTTTCAAGGGCCATACCATACCTAAGTTCTGCACTCTCATTTGTTAGTGAAATAGGATTAATATGTGATACCTTCAAATGTGCCATGTTATTGCACAAAAATTAACATATAATTAGAATTTTTATCCATCTCAAAGCTTAAGGGAGATACTTGGTGAAGGTTCTCTCCATGAAAATTGTCCAAATATTGGTATGAAAAAATGTGCCCTCTAAGATGGGTTTCTATTACTAGTAATTCAAATGTAAAAGTTTATTAAGCCGTTGTTTCATTTTTATTGGTCAAATGCTTTTCAAATTAGGTGATTTGTTGTTTTTAAATATCTATTGTTTAATAAAAATTCATGATCATAGTATTTATTTTTATGTTAATGTGTAACATTAGTCATTGTACGATATAGTTTGTGCTATATTTAGTTTGATTCATGTAAAATTTTGTTATATGGTTAGTCAAATCATAAAATCTGGTCATTTAAATGTACGTGTCTTGTGGTTGAAAATAGTTATTTGTGTATATTGTCAAAAATTACTCATAGTAAAAGTATCATTAAGTATTATAGTTGTGTCGTTATGTGAGTGTTCAATTATTTTCTATTTAAAAGTCATGTTGTCAAAAATTCATTTGTAAAAAAAAAAGGAAAGAAAAAAATTCCTTGCGAGATGCATTTTTAGTGTCACCTATGTCCGAAAACCAAAATGTTTCACATTGTGGAAGGGGAGAAAATTATAATAAAAATGTGGAAATAATGCTTCAAGATCACATAAGATGATAAATAAAATTATCTACTAAAGGTTGAAGGCAACGGAGGAAGGAGGGCAATGATATCCTGTTGTCGACACTAACGATCCAGGCCGAGATATTGATATGGTGGCATATGTTTTTCAGTTGTGTGGTGTGTGCATAATAAAATGGCATGTAGTTTTCTTCTTTTGTTATGATTGAAATGAGGAGAATGTGAATTTTAGAATATGAGAACAGCTTTTATAGGAAGGCAACTAAATTGGAGTGATCGCTAACTACTGAAATTATTTGATTGTCATACTTCTAACAACGATCGTCTGATGAAAGATAGTTCAATGGAAGTGAAAGTGGGAACTGTTGAGTTCACGTATGTATGTGAATTGGTAAAAGTGTAATCATTAGGTATGGGATTCACTATGGTGAATCGGATTGGTCATATGCAACAAGATTTAAACCAATAGTATGTAGACCTAAAAGTATACAGAGGCATACAATTTTGATTCAAGTTCAAATGGTGCACAATTCTTACCCATTTTCACACTAATGGGAAGAATGTTAGGAAATATTTATTAGTGTTCACATTATTATAATTTTTAATGTGAATTTGTTTCAAATAACTTAACTTATCAAGTTTATTGTTTGTATTCGCTAAACAACCACACGATTCTCTCCTAGAATCTTGGGTTGTTGAATCCTTATTAGTAGGCTATGGTTTTCCTATATATTTGTATCTATGATATTTAATAATTAATTGAATCATCACTATTATTTTGTTTTGCAAAACTCGGACCAAATTATCATAGTAAGAGAAGAACCATACATGACAATCAAGCCATATTAGTGAGATCTCTTCCTCTTCCATGGATAATTTCCTTTGATCACACATAGCTACGTTCAGATCACTAAAGGAGTACCTACAATCTAAATCCCATCAAAAACATCAAAGGATGGTTTACATTTCATGTTTTTAATATTATATGCATTATTTAAGATTTTCATTTTAATGGATTTATCATGATGTTTATGTTAGATTAGCTTTGTTATTGGAACTACTTGGTGTTAGTTTCTATTAATTAGCTTAGCTTCTTTATCATACATACATATGGCATGCCCGGTGGGAAAAAACCTTTGTCTCATGCACCTTTTTTTTAAGTTTTGGTAGTTAAGATTTATTTTTACATTCTAACTTCATTTTTTTCACATGTTGATAAATCTTGTATATCTTAACTTGTTTTGTTGAGTTTGCATGTGTTGAGTCTTCCTTATAGGTGTGAACTAGGTGAGGTGACGCAAAAATTAAATCTTATCAATAAAAATTTAATATTTTTGAAATTTATTGGTCAAAATATCATGTTTTTGAAGTTACATAAGCTCCATAGGGTAGTTTTATTTATATGTGCATCTAAATTATTTCTTCTACATTAGCGTTATAACCCCCTACGCTAGCGTTGATCCCTATGTGCTAGTGCTACTTTCTTGCGTGTTGTTTTTATTTTTACATGAATGACCCTCATGCATTTGTGTTGAACCTCATGCATTTATGTTATCCCTTATACATTTACATTAATCCTCATGTATTTCCGTTAGCCCTTCGTATTTCCATCGAGCCTCATGCATTTCGGTTAAGCCCTTCTACATTTACACTTCGAGCCTTGTGTGTTAATGTTTGTCTTCCTATAGTAGCATTAGCCTTTATGTGTTAGCATTATTGTCCATCCGCTAGCATTTTCTATAATTTTTGGCTCAGACTTAGAGATTTACATAATCAAATTTCATTGTTTGTTAATGTTTTATAGGTTTTTGACTTTTATTGTGAATAGTTTACCTTTTAAAATAATTTACTAACATGTTTAAATTATTTAATGAATGTTGTATGTCCATGTTTTACTTGAGTTAGATCAAATATATTGTATGCTCTTATTTTGTGCTCTTCGGTGATCTTGAGAACCAAAAGAAACTTTTATTTTCTATTTGTAACATTTGGATTAACTTAGAAGTTTCGTCATTTATTTTTTAAGGGAAATAATCCTTTAAAAATAATTTTTAATGGCCATTTGACGTAATTTTTTCATTTCTATCTAGTTGGATATATCATTATGTATGTGATTTTCTTGCGTATTTTGATGATATTGGGAATAAAAAGAAACCTTGGTCCTCTTTATATGGGAAACTACTAAATATTTTGTGCGTGAGATCCAACACTAGCCGAAGAATTGAAATACAATAAATACTAAAAATAGTGTGTTGTAGGTTGCCAATGGTTTGCTAAACAAGATTTTTAATCAAAGAAAAAAACACATAATTCTATTCAAAACATTTTATTTATAGGTTTGGATAAGTCCTGAGACCCATCTGCTTTAAATTTTTGGAATCATCTTGGCATAAGGCATAAATATCATTATGAGAATCACCACAAGAACCTAAAAGTAGTCCACACCTAAGGAACCGGTGGACGAAACAGAAGTGCCCCATTACCCACTCGACTAGAAATACCTATGAGGAATGCGTCAAGTTCTCTATAGGAGGAATCATTCATTAATTTGATTGTGGGGTAATTTTCCTTCATCTAGGAGTTATCTAACGAAGTGTATCTCTCTTACACAAGTATTTTTTAGTGTTGAGAACAAAATCCTAGGTATCCATTTGGCATTGGGTCCAACTTTGTCTTATCCAATCATTTCCTAAAGAGCCTTAAAAAGTAAAAATTTCTTCAAATTCAAAATATTGTTAGTCGCACAAGGAGAGAGTTCACTTGAAATTACGATGCATGTTATTCACCGGGGAATTTACCATGTAAATTTTTTCCTAGTTTCTACCTTTTTATAAAACAAGGTGAAACTCTAACAAATTGTGCTACATATTTTCATCACCACTTGTACTATCTTCCTTGTTTTCTTGTTTACATTTTTGGTAAAAAGAAAGCAATATGAAGTGCTACCAAAATTGTGTCCACCACTTTTGCACAAGCTAGCATACTTTCTTATTACATTGCGATAGCAAATGTCCGAAAGTTTGTTAGTACATACTATTATTTAGGTATCCTTGTCTTGATAACCATGTTAACATGTATATTTGTACTTTGGTTATCCTATCATGATTTCCCCTTTGATTTGTTACGTTTCTCACATTATATCAATACATTTTGGATACTTACATCTTCGAAAACTTGATATAATTGTCCAAGTTGGTAATCATTCACCTCCCATCGTATTAGAAGATGTATTTCTCCAACACGGGTATTTGAGAGGTGTTTCAACCTATGATTTATTATAGAATTCAACCAACATAGGAGGAAATGAAACAATTTAGTGGAAACATTACTGGTAGATTGGAAAGCTTATTGTTAAATACTCAAAAAATCCCGGTATGCTCGGTGTTGGAACTGAGCTCGATACCAACTATAATGCCCCAAATTAGCACACCAAAACATAGATGCATGACTTGGAAACTTACGGAAATTTATTTTTATTTTTAAATGTTTTAATTTATTTAAAGTTAACACCAATTGTTACTTAACACTATTTTACTTTCCATATTTTTTAATGAGTTAATGCTCTCTTTCTCGTTTTAGTTAACTTTGAAATAGGCTGATTTGGCTATCATGTCAGCTCGCACCGAGAGCTCTTAAGTTACTTATTTTCTTAAATCCCAACTTAATATTTTATCACCCCGAAAGCTCCCATACTAAATAATTGTTTACTCAACCAATTTCTTTAATGTTAATTAAAATAATTACACCATGGCTTCTAAATAAAATGCCCTAGGTTTCCAATTTAATAAATTACCCCGAACTTATTCATTTTCACCCAACCCATTAAATCACTTATCTACTCCCATAAAATTAAAAGATGGTGGGTCAAATCTAAACCCTTAGATTCTCTTAATCCCATCCCTTGGATCGTAGGTTTTTTCTAAAATCCCTAATCCATACTTATGAATTTCTTTTTATCTCTCTTTTTATTTTGTGGCCTCCATTTGCACATGTTTTTGTAGGAAGGAAGATAGAGGTGCAAAGAGAAGATTCATGATTGATATTTCAACTCACCTTGCCTAGATTTACATTGAAGAGAATAATTTCTCCTGTTTATTTTAGATTTATTCATTTATTTATATAGTTTCTTTTCTTTTCCTATCTAGGGTTTTAAGATCTCATTTAACTAGAGAATCTCTAGTTCTAGGTTGATAGAATCACCCATTGTTTTGGTTGAAATCCCTCTTTTAAAAATACATATATTGTTTTTTTCTATGTTTTGATCCGGGAAAAATCCTATTTTTAAGTGTATGTATATTAAGATAGTGGGTTTTTCAAACCTGGCACAAATTTTAAATGGGTTGTGGCAGAGAGTTTACAGTGAGTGACAGGCTATGTGGAGGGGGCGATAGGGTATGGATGTGGGAGAGTGGTGTGCAGGGAAGGGGGGGAGGCAGGCTTCTCCCACCCCCATTCTATTTTATTTATTATTATTATCTTTGAAACCAAACAAACTAATTTCTTATGGTAATATGCTTATCATCATAAAATGTTTTGTATCTACAAACTGATTTGTTATGGTCTTTGGTTTGGTTTAGTAAAAAAAAAATCTTTCTTTTTTTTTATTAAAAACAAAAACCTTCACCATATAAATTAGTTTAAAATGTACATTTTTATAAGTTTATATATTCATTTAAGTATATAGGCACAATTTGGTAATAAACTCATTGTATGTTTGGTTCCAAGCTCAAACCCCCTTTATATATTTAAGAATAGTCAAATCAAAGTACGAGAGAGCATATATATGTGTATATAATTATATATATTCATATATATACATATATGGATGTATATATGTTACTGATGAACCAATGAGTTAGGAATGGATTTTCCCATAAATCTGGTTTACAATTTTTAACGAAACAATAAAAGAAACATTCACCATAGAACTTACATTAGATTTAAATCGTCAACATTATATATAATAAAACTTATATATATTTTACTTTCCTAATATAGTTTAGGAATCGAAATATATAACTCACTTTTCCTCCATTAAATTAATTTCAATCAATAAGTAATTACATTCTTGAAAAGGTGAGTGTTCACTGTTTTCTTTCACCCCAAAGATGATTTAAATTGTCTTCTACATTTACACTTCCAGCTACTGATATATATCCCATCTACAATGAAAAATGCATTCCTACTTTTTACAAAGCAATATTACACATACATGGTCATAGAAGTGGTTTTCCTACCCAACAAATCTAAGGTTTTCACTAACTAAAACAATCCTCTTCTTGTTTCCATAACTTATGTAATTGACAACAATATTGGATAATGACCATTAGATGAAAAAGATCGTGTTATTTTCCTTAATAACTCAAATAAACAAATGGGAAAGAGAAAATTTTATTGAACTTCACATCCATTTATTTCAACTTAACTTCCTACAATGCATATGAAATGCAACCTATCCATTTCAATTTTTTTTTCTTAACAACCATTTCTTTCAAGGATGTGAAAGTTTATCACAAACATCTCATATAAAGTTTTACAACTTTTTACAAAATAAGAATAGGAAGATCATTTTGATATGAATAAACCAAGTTTTATTACAACAAAATACCTTGAAAATACAATACATTTCGTCTATTTCCTTTGCAATACAAGGTAAAGTTAAAATCTTCACATTCTAGATTTTAACCCTTACACTACTCTTTTAGGTAAAAGAAGACATACTTCCAAATTTCATTGAAATAAGGTTTACAAGACATGTACAAAACAAGAGTATGAGTTCCTTACAATGTAGCAAGATTTCTTCTTTGGAGAATGAAAAGATTCAACCAATCCCATACAACCTTCAAGCTTCATACTAGGGAAGGAAGAACATAACATTTGATACAACAATTGTTTGTGCAAGATACACATGCATCCAAAAATGGGAGACTACAAGAATATTTAACAACATTTCTAAAAAAACAAGTAAAATCCAACTGGGAAAGCTTTCCCCAAAAGTGGGAAAATAACATGACAAAATCTCCAATTTTCTCCATCAATCTTCAAGCTAAAAATCTGCATGTTTTCCATTCCATAAGATCTTCAAATCACAAGGAGATAGGGCCCAGTTACCTCCCAACCTATTGGCATCATTACATGCCATCTCCAAAGTATGGAGGACATGCTATCCTCCCTCCAATCCCATGGGAGAGAGAGCATACATGCCTCGGTTTTGCACAAGTGAATAGGGTAGGTAACACACACATACAAGCACATTTTCACACATACACTAAAACAAAAATCAAACCATACACAAGGGAGAAGCTCCATGCTTTCCCCAAGATGGGGAAGAGTGGTAAGAAACAAATAAGAACCAAGTGGTGAATCCAACCATAGGAAACACAAGTAAAGCTCCATGCAACCTCCTTATCTCTCCAAACACAAAATTCCCTCCTTATCTCTCCAACCCATGCACCAAGCCTCCTCCTTGGAAGGATTTTCAAACCATTAAGATTTCCTTGCCAAGGATGGGGAAAGAAGTCCAAACCATATGGAAATATTTTCCCACATCAAACCATATGAGGGGAGGAATAAAGAGAACCATCATGGCTTTCCCATCAAGCCATGTGGTGAGAAGGTATTCCTCCCTCTTCCCCAACACTCCAAAACTCAAAACAAGAATAATTGATGGAGAAAAGAACAATATGAAAAATCTAGATACACACCCATAATTCACATACAACCACAACTCAAAAAAACACCATTTTCAATACATATCCAAAGCCATTTTTCATAAATAGATACAAAACAAAAGAACAAGGAGGCCTATATCAAACAAGCTCTCAAACAATCTCTAAGAAATCCACCTTATAATCTCCAAGCTCCATAAGCACAAAATCTCCAACACTCCAAATGCACAAAAATGACCAAAAGTCCCCAACCCCTCTCGATGAGGGAATAACCAAAGAATACCAATAAACAAATCCCCAGGATGAGAGGGTGACATGTGTCACACTTCTTTTCTCCCCTCACAAAAATTCTAAAAAAAAACAAGAATAAAACAACCCTCATTTTTGAGGTAAAATCCAAATTACCAAAAATGTGATTAAAACAAAACTAAAAATTTTTAATACACACACAAAAACCAACTCACTTACAAGAAAGTGATGTGTGAGGGGTCAAATGGGAGGGAAACTCCCATTTTTCCTTGAAAATATGCCCCCTACCCATAGGTAGGTACCAAGGGGTGCTTTTTCATGATAGGGAAGTTCCCAACATGAAAAGTGATCACCAAAATTGCCACTTTTAGCCCAAATCCGAGTTTGGGATAAATGGCACAAGAGTTGAGGTGGTGGGGCCCACCCAAGTGGCACTTAGGTGGTCCCATACCTCTAACAACCCACTTAATTAACACTAAACACAAATTAGCACAAGTAGGGACCACTAGGTCCCTAAACAAGCTCAATACAACTAAATAAATACAAATAATAAAATTTTACAAGTAGGGATCACCCATGGTGCCCAAATACAACATGCAACAATGAATAAGGCTTCACACAATAAACATGGCTAGGACTCATCCCAATCGGTTTTTGTGCAAACCCAAAGTGTAGCTCTGAAACCCATGTTCTCATGTGCCCTGTAATCTGCACACTCATTGCAAACATTAAACATATCTACCCAATAAAATATATAATTTAAACAATATAAATAAATCATACACGGATAAATCACGCTAACTATACCAAACCATGTCAGTATGAAATGACTAACGCTAACATATACATCCATACTAGCTAAAAATATATTAACCATCTAAGTAACACATGATGACATCCAATTAGCCATTATAATTCAAATGATAACCAAGTATATGACAAAACCATGAGTAAATCCATCACATGTGAAATGAAGCCAACTATAACATAATATGGTGATATCCAGAATCATAACATGCAAGAGCTAAGAATAACCATAACACTAGCTTGGCGCTATGTGCCCAAATCACACAAGTGTCGTCGACGAACCATAATAAAAACCATATAGAAATCAAATGATGCTAAAGTCCATGTCCATCATCAATATAAGTACTGTGTCAATTTGACACTTTGTGGTAAGAAAAATGTGGCCACTACATGAGGGAAAACATAAGGGGTTATCTTAGATAGAATTCAAAATTTCAAAAAACACTAAGAGAACTACATCATGCTTGTTCATGCTCTAGGGGATGTAGTGCAACACTTGAATTTGTTTATTGCGGTCGACTTCCAAGGGTTGTCTAGACTCATCGACAAACAAATTTTTCCTTTTGTTATATAATGATTTGATGAATTGTATTGCGACTCTATATGGTTTCCGTGTGTTACAATTCATTATTGGTTTGGAAATTTAGAGAGACAAATAATGATTAATATTTGTAGATAAGAAAAGGCCATACAAATTTCTAAAACTCATTTACAAGTAGGTCCGAACTATAAAGTATGTGTGAAAATTGTAGCATGTTCTAGGTAGATGTGATGGTCCTAGAAAGATATAATTTTGAGTTGCAATATCAAAAATGAAGCATACTAAGTTCAAATTAGCTTGTTGACTCCGACGCCACATCCAGATATTTTTTATTCCACATTGTGTAGCTTAGTCTTTATGCCCTCTCATTTTTTTGAGATATCATTGTATCATTTATTGTTGATGCAAGAATCAATGCATTATTCTAATAATGCATTATTAATTTCAAATTAACTAATTTAGAATAACCTCATTTTACGTGTGCTTACATATTATATTAGGGAATATTGCATCTTTAATAAAACTTGGGGTGTAAACACTAGCACCTATGAAATGTGGGTGTGGAAAAAAATTATATGCAGTCTGTTAGCCAATGTAAAAGTAAACAAGAATGCATTATCATAATCCACTAACTGAAAGGGGGATATAATCATGTGTCATTAAAAGGAACGCTTATCGATATAATTAAAGTTATACATTGATTTAACTAAAATATTATTAATAGTCACATCATTATTAAATATTAGTCATTCAATTTATTTTTTAATATTAGTAATAAGGTTTAGTTACTTCCACATGAAATCCTATAAACTGATCCTAAGTTCAAGGGAACATATAATAGATTCAACAATGCAAAGTAAGCGAAGAAACTAAACCAGTGATCACCTTCAGCTAAGCAACTACGAGTAAGGGGCATCCACGCCGTCAAAATCACTCAAGCCTATGAGTAAGGGGCATCCACGCCGTCAAAATCACCCAGGGCACGATCCTGGCCTCAACTGTTTGACTCTCCGTATCAGGTGTCTCTAGGCCTTACACTCAGCAAGACTTGATCTGTGGTGGGCTCATTGAAAGCCATACATCAAAACCAATAGACCAAGGGCCACATCGAAAACATACAACACTTATAACAAAGAGACCACAAATCTGAATTGTAGTATTATGAGTGCAAGATCTCTCTAATTTTGATAACGCAATTAAATTATTTTCTGATGATTAAATAGTCTTTAAGATATATTTGATAAACATGATTACATCATTTTTCACATATAAATGTGTGAAAATAAAACCGATCTTTAAAAAAGACTGATTATCAAATAATCATTGTAATATATGAATATAATTTGTAGGCTGGAATCGATAGCTGCTTGCAAATTATTGTGAAAGCAATCATCGTGAAAGCAATTATCATTCTTATCGAAATCAACAACTACATCATTAGTGAAGTCTGAAAAAGTATAAGAGATGACAAGTGTTCTTCTTTCAGTATCCGCGTGAAAACAAATGACACACATTTTCTGCATGAAAACAAACCCACTGTGGGAAGCACGCGACTTTCCTTTCAAATCGATTCACTGTAAAATGAGCTCCGCATGACTAGTACCTTCTCTGCAATTTCACTTCGCTACGCGGAGTTTTCTGTGACTATATATTATTCCTAATGTAACCATAAGTTGGCGTCGTTTTTCTAATTAGTCACTACAAAACGGTTTACTTATATAATTATGTTGACATGCGTTCTCTCCCACTTCATGAGAATCTTTCAACAATATCACAGAAAAGCAGATTATATTCTATTACATTGACTGGAATGTTGCTTTCCAAGACATGAGTTTTGGCTGGAAGTGGGAAATTTTGACATGGCGTGGTGTGAACATGGTCTTTGACTGTAAACCATTTCCAACATACGAAGGCTTTCTGTGGAAACAAAAAAAAAAACACAATTCCATAATATACATGAACCCCGTTGAACCCCTTTTCGCGATTCCATTATATATATGTAATTGGATTACACGCCCTGCGCATTATTAGATCACTCTCACCTCAATTAAATATCTGGATCTTATTTTCTATATGGGAAGCTGCGTATCTTCGACTCGAACATTTCATTCCTCTGCCAAGCTAATAGTGGAGGATGGGGGCCTCCGAGAGTTTTTCGAGCCTGTAAAGGTAGCAGATATTTTGCGAGGAAGGGCGGGATTCTTCCTCTGTCATGCTGATTCAATGGCTTTTGATGAGTATTTGTCCCCTCTTAATGAGGAAGACGAACTGCAACTGGACGAGCTCTATTTTGTGCTGCCTCTGGCAAAACTGAAAAATCCTCTTCCTGCTTCCGAAATGACTGCATTGGCCATTAAAGCCGCTGCTGCGTTGGAACGACGGAGGAACAACAACATCAACAATTCCAGACGTTGCCAAGTCGTCCCTGTGGAAGATGGTAGGTATACTGCGGATTTCAGTCACCAGCCGAGCTCGGAAGATTCAATTATGGTAACGAATCAGAAATGTTAAAGTCGAGAAATTTGCCAAAATGTTCGAGCCGTGTAGAGAAATGGAAACTGAGATCAATTTGCGAGGAATTTGAGAAATGACTTCAGCAATTTACAATTTTTTTTTTTCTTAATTCATGAAAACAGAGGAGTTTACTCAACTCTACTGGGATTCTACTGTATATACAATTTTAGCTTTGCTTTTTGTATAATATTGATATAATATTCGTTCTTGGATTGTTTATTGTATTGACTTAACTTATATTTCTAAATTCTTCAAACAGGTATACTGCTCAGTCTTCCTCCCTCGAACGTTATTTCACGGCTCTTGTAGAAATCTGTAGATGTTTTAAAAGCAATTTACTTCTAGTCATTACATTAATTCAAATGCTTCTTTTTTTTGGGTCGTGTTGAAGACTTTGAAGAAATTAAGAAGACACACGGCTCAACAAAGCTTTTAAAATCTGAAGAGATGCAAGGCGTAATATATTTGTTTTACATCTTCATTTGTATTGACCTAATTTTTCTAATTTTCATAATAAAAATTAATAACATGAAAACTTAATCTCGCAATTGTACCAAAAATGTATTTAACATTTTCTTCTATTATAGAAATCACTACATTTTATGCAACGAGTATGATATGGACCATTGTGATACACTACAAAATCACATATATGTTGTGTAATGGAGACATTAAAGGGGATGCGATGAAGAAGTTAAACTTGAAGGAGAAAAATATTTTTGAAGTAAGAGGGGTGATGACGAAGGGGATTGATGGATAATTTATGGATGAGATAATGTTTGTGGTGAATGTATGCATGACTCTTATTTCTTAAGGCAAGACACATATGAACCACATCCTATTTTTTTCAATCATAAGAAGTACAAAGGGAGTGTCACTCAAAGATCATTGAGGCAACATACTTTAAAGAAATCTCGGAAAGTAAGGCCTTATCGATGAATGCTACCAATATCAATAGTTAATATTTACAATTTCAGCCATTTTGTTTTATGTGAAGCTAGGACACATGAAACGTTTAAGGGAATTTACATGCGCATGTTGTGGAATACTTTAGAGATAGTAACATGTGGAGGGGACTCAATATCCAATGTCGATTCAAAGTAGTAGTTGAATGTAACAACCACAAAACCCGATAGATTATTTGGTTTTATGCCAACTTTATAGACCATTATCTTATGTCATTCTGAATGTTTCACAAGAAAAACATATATTATCCATAAGATTTTTCTTGGTGTATATATTCTTAGCACTCGTTTAATTTGAAGCATTGTCTTCTATATAAACTTTTGCTTGCTATATTCAAATTTTTGAATTGTGGGGCTTCAAAGTATGAAGCAAAGTGGTGAAAATGTTTAAAGAGGAAAAAGTGTATGGGTGTTCTTATTAGTATTATAGGGAATTTAGATCAAAATTAATTCCAAGAACCGTTTCTTATTAAATGCTATTTTCTAAATAATGTCTATATCTTGCAAGGTTTTTGTAACCAACATGCTTTTTGACTTCACTACTACTACAATTTTTATCATCAAGGGTTAAAAACACGACGTAGCATCGCTTTATGTTTTCTTTTTTAGTCAACGACATGTCTTTGTCTCCATGTATCCCACTCGTACATTTAATTTTGTTAACATAAGCCACCAACATCGAATGATATGTTGTGTGTTACTCAAGAATAAAATCATTTAAAAGAAAGAGCTATATGGTTCTTTGATTCAATGCTAGTATAATTTTTAGGATTTAGGGTGCGATTTGGAGAGAGAGGTCGATTACACAGGAAGTGGAACATGGAGAGTAGAAAATGTGTCAAGTGCATATATATAGTGCAAGGAAAATGAAAACAGATGTTGACCTTAAGATCAACAATAAATATATGATGTACACATTTACTCCTCCCAACGATGATTCAAAAATTGGGTGATTTTTTTTTCTAGACCACGGGCACCTATAGGATTTAAATGCTTTCCCGAACTTACCCAATTAAAATCAAGTTTAAAAATGTAATAATTAAAACACACTACACACAGCTTGATAATAGAGTTTGGTGAAATGCCTATGTCTCCAGGTTCATTAATAGAACCGATATATTATCCACTTTAACGGCTATAAATCTAATACAAAATTACAATCAAAGTATAACAATATTGAATATTGAAGAACAAGAATATTTTTCATGACAACCTTCATAGCCATCACCTTCGCACGATCTCATTTTTTACCACTTTATAGTGACTCGCCTGTTGACTAGGTCTAGCCAAAGGGTTGAATTCAACTTTGATTAGCTACCATTTACACGTAAGGGTTCCATTTTCCGTGTTCAAATTGTCGACAGAAAGCTCATAGAGTTGGATTTCACACTAAAGTTATCATGGGAGGTTTAAGGAACATTTGTGTACACTTGTCCTCCGGATCCCACCTACCCAATGGGAAATGCTTTTTGTCCCAAAAATCTTGTGAACTCCAAATCACTTTGCTACGAAGAGATCTATGCAATATAATGCACAATCCACAATCAAACAACTAATGGATCGATCTCTTGGACTTCGAACTTGGGCTCATTACCTCTTGATGTGCCACTTTGACATCTTATGTAGTCCTCCACACCTCCATTATACAAGACTAAGTCTCCTTCGAGAAACCTATACACTCCTATTGTGTAGGAAAAGCCTCCAGATATCTGACAACAATGATCCTCTTTCACTCTACAACACAACTCCTAGCCCCAAGTTGATTCTCGAAGAATCTGAACTGGTCCTAAGGAAACTACATGCTACACAGAGCTATGAGTGATCTGATGTCTATGATTGACAATGACTTGTCAGGTACCATCCTCTTACATGACCAAAAACTCCTCTACATAGAATGAAGATGTGACTGATGTCATGTCCATGATGATCAACTACCATTCTATTGTATGGTCACAATGCCTCTACACATAACAACGATCCTAGTTGACACCAAAGTGAGCTCAATTGTATACACAAACAACTGAGAAATCTCCAAGCTTATAGATATGCATATCCAACAAGAATAAACACTCAATAGTTGATTAGGAGATATAGAAGAGTAATCCAAATATAAATGTGAGAAAAATATTGAGTATGTTAGAACTTTTCCTCACCTATCCCACCAATCATCTCCACAATTGTAACTAATACCATCACTTTCTAATAAGCTCGTATTGATCAACCCGCTCGAGAGAATAAAGCGAGTTTCACCAATAAGAACAACTAGCTCTCATACCAACATGATCTGAAAATTGACCGAATTTGTTTTTCTCCATCACGAACCCCTATAGGATTTAAATTATTTTCTAAACTCACCCCATTTAAATAAAATTTAATCAATGAAATAATTAAAACACACTACGCATAGGTTAACAACGGATTTCAGTAGAATGCTTGCGTCTCCGGGTTCATTAATAGAATAAATATATTATCCACTTTAACAATGGCTAGGCTAATAGAAAATAAAATCAAAGCATGATAATACTGAATACATAAAAATAAGAATCTTTATCATGACCACCAAATAGTTACTTGTTATCCCAAATTCACCCCCGAGTTAATTTGCATAGCTCATCATAAGTGGGCTTAACCATACAAAATTCAAAGATGCCCAGATGACCATCAAATTTTAGTCCCGAGTATCATAAGAGAAAGGTAGTTCGAGTGGTTTTGAGAACTGCAGGAGAAGGCTTCATGATGTGATTTGGAGGGATATATTTTAGATTTCAAGTTTGGGAAGCATTGCAAGTGATTTATGGAAGTTTCTAAAGTTTTTGAGCGATTTATCAAAAGCAAGCTTTGGAACCTTATGGAGCATGTACCGTGAAAGAGGACCCGATATTGAAAAAATGATTTTAAGAGCCACGTGAGGAATTATAAGCCCAAAACAATATTGAAATCAGTTTTCATTCCCTACATTGTGGAAAATATGGGACATCTTGAAACATCATATAATTTCGAGGTAATGCATTCTTCCTCGCATATAATTGGAAATCTTGATAAATAAGGGGTCATTTATAGGTGTTAAATTAAAATTTTAATATTGATACCACCACCATTGGACTCATGGTTCATTTTTAGGTGGAATCATAGACTATTTCACCCCTAAACTCATCTGAGAGCTCGAGATATCACCTTCGCAAATTGGCCTCACGGGGTTAGACGGTCGAGGTTCGATGACTAGGTTGGACGACGCAGGGGTTGAATGGCCATCCAACCTAGGTTAGAGGATATATGGTGACTCAGCCGGATGGGTCACCGGGTTGGGCGGCTTGCATGATCATACGAGACAGAGGTTTGATGAGTCACTAGGTCAGACGACCTAGTAGTTGTATGTGAGGAGGATAGATGGTCATCCAACCCGGGAGTTGGGTGCAACACATAGAAACGACCCAGGTATGAAGATTGATGGCCTATAGGTTAAATGGCCATCAAACCCCATAATTTTTAAGGCAATATTGCTAGACAAACCACTCACATTTTGTATAGTCTAAAGGTTTATCATCCACCCAACCCAACATGGTTGGATGAGTCACATGCAAGGAAAAGGTAGGTGGGAGGATGAAAGCTCAACTACAACATTTAATGTGGTATGACACCCATGAATGGTCGTGCAAGAAAAGTACCAAACTATATGGCTCCCCATACCTCATTAATGGATTCTTCCGATAGGTGGCACAAATTTTCCTATAGATTATAAAATCCACCTCATTGTGAGGGGAGACATTATGTAATGTAAATGAATTTTGTCAAAATTGTTCTAGAGTTGTTGTGAGCTAAAGGCCTCGAATTTGGGCATTTTGTAAAAATAATTTTCCTTGTACCTATATTGTAATGGATTGTGCATGTTTTTAGTAATAAAATTGGTGTATTGTGACTTTTCTTTCCCTAACTTGAGATATGTTGCATATTTTTCCTCCCATTATTTTTGTAGGTATAATGTGCATATCTCTATCTCTTTGCATGAACCGTTAATGGTTTTCACTTTAGGAATATAGGGAATTCAATATTGTTTTAGACTGGAACTTCCACCTACCATGTCGCACCTTGTTTACTCCTGTTTTCACTCACTAAGAGTATCTCACATGTTTCTTGGTGCATCACCTTCAATTAGAGTAGATTTACTTTTTATGCATTTTTCTATCCTTGCCTCCTAGAAATCATTAGGGTAGTATTAATTTAATTTTCCATTCTCTGCACTTTAGAGAAGTTGGCACTAGGTTAGGAGAAAAAATCGGATTTCTCTGGAGGGTTATCCTACTTGCATGGTCCCACACTATAGGATAATTTCATGTTATGTAGAATACATTGATTTCCCCACATATAAATCACTAGTAATTAGAGGTGTTGTAATTTTGCACTAATAGTTTTGTCACACCCTATGGGACAGAGAGGTAAATTTTCGGTTTATCAAGATTGGATGTGCATCTTGGTGAATTTTTAGCCTTTAGAGGCTTTATAACAACACATCCGGTGACTCTGTGGGGATATTTCAACTTGTTTGAGCAATGTTAGTGGCCCAAATTCATGAAAAGGATTCGAATTAGATCCTAGGTGAGAGAAGAAGGGATATTTGTCTACTTGTAGTTATCTCAAAGAAGAGGTAGAAGAGGAAGAAAAGTTGACAAATCTCCATCGCCACCAAATATGTCCTTGTCTACACCTTGACTGGTAGACCCTTTCTTCAATCAACCCAAGTTCTAAGGGAATTTGGGATGGCACATCAACAACCATAGGAAGTACCAAAAATACATTTTTCAACTTCACAAGAAGTATTCTACTTTCCCTCAATGCGCAGAATCCTATTCTAATTGAAGGCGTTGAAGAATCTCCCCTTTTAACTGGAGAAAATCACACAATAGTGGATGACCACATTCAAGACATTGCATATGTCTACGCCATCCACAAGATCAATGAGATGGACGTTGCATTTATGTTGATCACTTCCTCCTTCAAGGGTAAGGCCTTGTAGTGGTTTAGGAGCTTAATAGTGTATTCGATTGCAAACTTGAATTAATTATGTATAGTTATCTCAGAACGAATTTGGAGAAAGGGCGAACTAACTTGTCTCTTTTGGAATAGATGACTACAATGAAGAGGGATCCCGATGAATAATGGAAGACTTTAATTTCAAGTTTTAGTGGACATTGGATGGATCCCGATTCCCATAAGGTCACTCATCAAGGATCAATTATTTATTTCCTTAAAGATATAAATTCTGATATATCTATTATGATACAATCTATAGAAGGTATAAACTTACCAAGGATTTTGCCACAACTATTCGAGATGAGAATTGTATAATTCAATATAGTAAACTAGTACCTAGGCCACCTATACCTCTTTATCCTGAAATGGGGAATACTAGTTCTAGCAAGACACTTGAGTTAGCCCTTATTATTTCCCTAGATATCAAATCATCCAAGAGGCTTCCACTTCTTCTAGCGATCCATTTGAAAGCCAAGAACTTAAGAAAGTGCCACAGAAATAATAAAGGGGTAGGATTTTTTTGGAATGAATTAGTGGCACGAGAAGAGGCAACAGGCTCAAAACTTTAGGCCCTACCCCCGCAATATCAATATAATAGGCCTCTGTACTAGAAAAATAGGGCTCTTGCTCAAGATGCTACTCAAAATCAAGGGCAACCTCCTACTGCCAACCCTACTCAATATTTTAATCCCAATGCAACATCAACATCTAGGGCCCTGGTTCCACCCACAACAACATGGCACATGAATATGAATGGTATCTTTTATGTACAACCTTATGAACAAACAAAATACTTCCAAAATATGTCAAATCAAGCCTTGGTGGTACAAACTATTGGCGTGCCTCAAGAGGTGATTCAAGATGAAAATCGAAACAAGCAAGTCCTCAAGAGACACCTCATATTAAAATGACACTAGTCAATAGGAAATTAAAAGATTTTTGTAGAGTCAATCGACCTCCCTTCCTAGATGTAGCAGCCAATACAAAGCCAAAGAAGAGGAACATAGTGGGAGGAAAATCATCTAGTCCAGTCATTTCTTAACCCAACCCCACTCCACAAGGAGTTGTGATACAAAATAAGCCTCGAATGTGTAAAACCAGCCTAAGATACTAGTTGTAGTAGCTCATGGGCAAACCCAAGAGCCGGAAAAGTTCATGCCAAGAAAGGGGTAGAAAAGGAAATCCCTTCTCCATTCAATATCATTGATCAGATGAAGAAGAAAAATTTCATTGTTTCCATTTGGGAATCATTGGCAATTTCAGGGGAGCGATATTTTTTGTAAGTAGCTATGGAAAATTGATTCTCTCCTAATGAATCATCTTGAAATTAGGATAAGGTTCCTAAAAACATGGTGTAACAAAAAGGAGGTCAACCATGAAAAAATTTGAAGCCTCCACCATTTTATGTGTCCTTAATTATCGGGGATAACTTTGTGCACAATTGCATGATCAATTTAGGAGCAAACAACTGTGTGATGTGGAATTAAATTACAGACAAGTTGAGCGTGAAGTATGAACCAGTCTCCAAAGGAGTAGTACAGTTAGATGGAACAATAGTTGGAGTCATCAAAGACTTGAATCTAACGTTGCATGCATGCCCCAATGTCACAATCTTACAGGATGTGTTGGTTATTGATTTTCCACCACTCTTCACCTTGTGCTTGTCAAGGGACTTCACGGCCAAAATTGGTGGGTACCTATCAGCTGATTGGTCCCACATGTTATTTAGAACAAGATATGGAGCCAAAGCTATAATTAGGTCAGAGCCAATTTCCAACTTCCACATTGAGCCTCATGTGCCCAGCCCAATCAATGTAAATTGTACCATATTTGATCAAGAGGAGTGCTTGGAGACTCAGGAGGTAGACACTAAGGTTGGAAACATTCCAGATCTAATGCTTGATGATTGGGCTCATAAGAGACATGATTTTGATCCATATAGGGAAATGGAAGAAGATGAGTTTGGATTTTTTTACTTACATGAGGATAATCAAATTAAAAGATGCCTGAAGACCATCAAATTTTATTCTCGGGTGTAAGAAGAGAAAGGTAGTTCGAATTGGTTTGAGCACCTGGATAGGGCTCCATGAAGCACTTTGGAGGAATATAGTTTATATTTCAAGTTTGGGAAGCATTGTAAGTTATTTAGGAAAGTTTTAGAATTTTTGAGCCGATTCATCGAATCGGGCTTTGGGACCTTAAGGAGCATGCACCATGAAAGAGGACCTATGATTCCAAAATAAATGATAGCCACATGAGGAATTATAAGCCCCAAAATGTGTATATGGAAACAATTTTTCATGCCCTACATGGTGGAAAAGATAGGACATCTTGAAACAACATACAATTTCGAGCTAACTCATTCTTTTGGTGCACAACTAGAAATCTTGAGATAGAAGGGGCCATTTGGAGGTGTTAAATTAAAACTTGAATCATATGAATACCACCATTGGATTCACTAGGTTATTTATAGGCAAAATAATATAACATTTCACCCAAAAATTCATCTAGGAGCTCAAGATATTACCTTCGCAAGTTGGCCTCTAGAGGTTGGACGACCCTAGGGTTAGATGACTATCCATTCCAGGGGTTGAACAGCTAGGGGATTGGACATGTGTTAGATAGTCATCCAACCCAGTTAGATGGCGTATGAAAATGTAGTCCGTATGACTCAATAGTGTTACGAGACAAATGTTGGATGGGTCTTCACATTGGATGGCCCAACAATTGTATCGATGGAGGATAGACTTCCATCTAACCCAAAGTGGGTTGGATTTCACACACAATAAATGTCCCATGGTGTGAGGATGTATGACCTATAGGTTATATGGTCATCCAACCCCACAAGTTTGGATAGTAATGAGGTTGGACAAACCACTCACATTTTTACAATTCTAAAGGTTAGACATGCACCCAAACCAACATGGTTAGACAAGTCACATGCCGAGAAAAGGTAGGTGGGTGAATGACAACTCAAAAACTATATTTAATGATATATGGCACCCATGACTCTATGTGCAAGAAAACTACCAAATAGTGTGGCTCTCCATACCTCTTCAATGCATTCTCGCCGATTGGTGGCACAAATTTTCCTATATATTGTAAAATCTACCTCATTGTGAGGGGAGACATTCCGTATTGTAAAGGAACTTTGTCAAAAAAATTCTAGAGATGTTGTGAGCTAAAGGCCTCAATTTTTGGCATTTTGTAAAAGATTTTTCCTTGTGCCTATATTGTAATGGATTGTTCATGTTTCTAGCAATAAAATGGTTGTTTTGTGAATTTGTTTACCCTAACTTGAGTTATGTTGCATCCTTTACCTCCCAATATATTTACAGTATATTTTGTATATCTCTATCTCTTTACATGACCCCTTAATTTTTGTGCTTCATGAATATAGGGAATTAAATATTTTTTTAGACCATGGCACTTCCATCTGCCCTCTCCCACTTTGTTTACTCCCTATTTTAACTCACTCAGAGTATCTTAGCCCTTTCTTAGTGTGTCACCTTCACTTAGAGTATATTTATGTTTTATGATTTCTTTTATCCTTGTCTCCTTGGAAAGCATTAGGGTAGTATTAGATTAGTTTTTCATTATGCATACTTTGGAGAATTTGGCACTAGATTAGGAGAAGAAGTCATCTTTTTCTGAAGGGTCATCCTACTTGCAAGGTCCCACACCGCATGATAATCCCATGTTATGCATATTCTACTGATTTTCCAACACGCAAGTCACTAACAATCGGGGTGATGTAATTTTACACTAACAATTACCCGACTTATGATACAAATTTGATATAGTATTCTCCTCTATGGTACAATGCCCTATGGCTCCCCCATCGGTCTTCCAGATGCTTTATTACGACTTCCTATAGTTCCCTAGGTGAGTCTTCACATCATTATGTACTTTGAATTTATGGCTCAATAAACCTAAAGAACAATAAACTCCTCCACGACAACTAAGTGACAATATCCCATCTTATGTAGTACATCTGATCTTATTTTTTAGAATACCCTATGACTCCTAAGTCAAGGCTCTGCAATATCTCCGATGAGTTGATAATGACTCCCATAATAATGAATACCTCAACGCATCCATTTCAAGGTACTAATTATTCTTCATAAAACCTCCACGCTCCTATTATTTGGTGTTAATTCCTCCTATGTCAGCAGACAGCAACTATCATCAATGAGATCAATAAAACCCTCCTCTGAATCCAATGGTCTAACGACTTGTCCAACGTACTAAAGTTTTGAGCTCTATTGCTTCTCTGATGCTCTGTCACATCCCTTGAATCCATGGCATCTCTGGTATTGAGCTTGAGAAGTCTCTAGGTGAGTTAAAAATAATAACCCCAAACCATTATGAAGATTACTATATTAATGCGATATAGGTCTTAATCATCATCATTCCCATACTATTACAATATAGCCCATCATGCTTATTGTTGACTCAATGAATTGACTTGTTATAACATCCATATAACTATATAATTTTCTCCTAAATATGTTAATTAATACATGGGGATGTTCTAAATAGTTGTATCCAAAGTAAAAGTGATGCATTTCTCCTTATTTTGTCTCATGTAAACTAATGATTGATGGAAATCCTACTAACTTCCTTGTTTAGTGATTTTATGACATGTGTAGATTGATAAGGTGCATTTTCTACCACTTTTTATCTTTTTAGTTAATGAGACCAATTCTTTTGACAATACGAAATTTTGCAAGATTTACTCATAACAATCTACAAAAAAGGATCCCTATTTTTAAAAAAATTATAGGGTGTCATGGAATCTTTATGTGGTTGTTATCATCTAGTATGTTGCCTACATTCATCACACTCGTTATACTCAGTCATGTCTATAAAACACCTCCTAAAACTATTACTTTATAGTTAGAGATTTTTGATACAAATTTATATCGGTTGATTGTTATTTTTAGTTTCAAAAGTATGTGATGAACTTGTGTCGATCAATATAGTCTATTATATTTAGATTATTTATTCATGTTAAGAACCTCATTCCCGATGAAGAGAAAGGGCCCACTTAATTGAGGAGATTTGAGGATTGGTATTTCATGCATGATGTTTATATTTGTTGAGTTTTAGTTTCAGTATCTTTCTTTGAATGTGTATCTTCATGCAATCTTGTATTTCCTTGTTTTATCAAATTTACTTACTTTTATTTCCTTTGAGAAAATATTTCATGAATTGATCAAGTACTTCCTTTTCAAAGCATTTAATTTCCGCAATGTTGTTTTAGTAGATTAAACACACTTTCTATATTTTGTTTTCCATTTCCTTATCTTAAAACTATATTATATTTCCTTAGTTGAGTAGTGTAGAATAGTAATGATACTAAACAAACCCCCCCCAAAAATGATATTACCACCATAGTGCAAAGTTGCATAAAACTTCACTCCATTCATCATTGAATATAACCTTAGTTTATAATGACATCAACGTTTAAATGAGTTTATGAAATGATTGGAAGTTGCAATGACCCATCATTTTTGGCACCTTTTCCTGGGACACCATGACTAGAACATGCCATTCTATTCACATTACATGTTATGGGTGTTAGTAAAGTTGAGCTATATAACCAATAATAATCCTAAGCCTTTCTAACCTAAAAAATATTGATGCACATGCTACGGGATGCTGAAGGGATATTTATACCTGAAAACATTCAAAGAATATCTCCAATCAGGGAACATGTAGTAAACACTGATAACACTACTCCTGTAAGTGACATTGAATATAATACAACACCTAGGAGTGATACTAAATAATCTGCATCATCTTATTTAGAACCTGAGTAACTTTTAGAAATGGGAGAAAATGGAAATGACAATGAAAGACCCTTGGGTAGAACATTTACCTACCCCATTATCTTAAACGAGGATGAGGAAGAACCTATGAAAAACATTTCCCCATCTATTCTACCTATCTTTTGGGAATGTCCATAGAATACCTGCAGACCAATTCTTTTTAAATTCAAATTCCTCTACCAAACATGTGACGAAAAAAAGATAACCGAGAAACTCAAGCTTTTGCTTCCACCTAAAATACTATGCCATGAGGTGGTTTATGGGATTTCGCTATAAATCCAATCATTCATGGGAGTAGATGGAGAATTCCTTATTAGAAAAATACCAAGACTACTGTAGGGAAGCGATAAAAGGGAAGATTTCGTTTAGATGAGGCAAAAAGATGATGAAAATATGGAAGATTACTTGGACACATTTCTTTTTGTCCATAGGAAAAGTGCTTATGATTTGAATATAGAAATAAATAAGATAGTTTTCCTTAAAGGACTTGATGATGAAACCAAATAATCCCTCCATCTCATGGGAGAAGGTGATGTACACAAACTCACCATGGCACATATTGTTGAGTTATGTAGGAGTTACTATAGAACAAGGGGAGGTATTAGGAGAAAGAAAACATCAAAACATGCCTTTGTTACCTCAAAAATTCTAGAGGAGATGGAAAATATGAAAACAAACATCTTGACACATTTAAATTCAACCATGGATGGGCTGAAAGATAAGAATGATGATGCAAAGGATCCTTTAGAAATATATTGTCCCAGACACGGAAAAGACATCTTTACAAGAATGTCCATTAGATATCACAAAAATGTGCTCGATCTGTGATGTCCCTGACCATGACACCGCCATTTTACTCTCCTCCCTCATTTAAAATAAATATAAAATGTCATGACTCAAGAAAATGTAGAGGTAAAATTCATTCAAAGATCAAATAATCAGTCTTCTTATGCCCCTAGACCTGCTCAAAACCCCTAGATGATGTCATGGCCCAATCAGACTCCTCCACCAACTTGGGGACAACCTGATTAGACACCACCAAACTAGATGGTTTACCCACATCCACCACCATGGATGCCTCCATACAATCAACAAGGCTAGACACCACCAGCCAATGCACATCCATGGAAAAACCAATAATGGGCACCCCAAAGTAGAACTCTTATCGGCTAAAGATTTTTACAAAAATTACTAGTAAGGAAAAACATCACAAAATCAAATTCAATCCCAGCTTGTCTCAAACCCCAAAAATCAACAAACAACTTCAATTAATGAAGCAGGACATGAAGAGACAATGCAGGTTAATGCCATTAATAACTTCCAGGTGAGATCTGGAGAAATAGTGAACAATCTTCCAATAGTTATCACTAAAATACCAAAGGAACGTGATAAAACTAGACATGTTCCCAAACACACGACACACTAGTAATAACCAAGAGAAAGATAAGAATGTGCATACAACTCATTTCCCAAAAAAATAAAAATAAATAAAGAATGAGGAAGAAAAATTACTAGTTTAGGATTTTAAAAAGATGAATATTGAGGTCCCACTTATGAGAGAAATAAAGGACAATCCTGAGTTAAACAAGACCATTGGAAACCATTGTATAAAGACACCGGAAGGAAGATAAAATACCCGAAAATAGTCGAGTAAAAGGAAACCTAGCTGACTTTGTACCTAGAAAACTTATTTCACCAAAGTATGGGGACCCTGGGATCCCATTCATTGCTATTTTCGTAAATGGTCAGTCAATATCTAACAGTTTTGTGGATCTTGGTGTTTCCATCAATGTCATAACAATATATACATTCAATTGGTTTTCCTTGACAAGATTACAATCAATGAAAATTGTTATCCAATTATCGAGATCAATCTATTTTTGTATCAAATGGAGTAAGCGAGGATGTTATGGTCGATTTGAATCTTTGGATTATTTGGTAGCTTTTATGGTCTTAAAGCCTAAAGATCGAAATTTGGGATACCCAATTATTTTAGGAGGGCCATGATTGGATACGGTTGCTTTGCATACATTGAATTTAGGTCAGGAAAATGACTATTTCAAATGGGAAAAAAGTGATGAATATTTCCCTTTATCCTCCTACTTAGACATATGTTGATGTTTTTGAATGTGTGCGAGTACATGTTTTAGATACTAACAACATGGGTTCTTCTTATCTAGCCACCATTGCAGTGAAAAATCATTTGGAAGAAATTGCTGAGTCATACCCAATGTTTGATGAAGATGAACTGTGGCTATAAAAACTAGAATTATTGCTATGGAAACCTAAACTATGGCTATAGAAATTAATGTTTTTAACTCGGAAGAAAACATCACATTGGTAAGTGAAATTTCTATAGAATATTTTGAAGAAACCTATGATTACCATGAAGAACATACAACCATTGATTTTCATTGTCCTTTATCCAAGGTTGTATCCCTTGAAAACATGACTATTTTTCACATGTTACAACCTCATGTTTGTCCCTTGAACTCTTTGATTGTAAAAAAGAAGTTGCTATTTTGAAAGACACTAAACAAGTAATTGTTGAGGTAGGAAAAGAACTGAACATTGGTAATAATTTAGGAGTCAACCAAGAGACTAAGGTCATAGATATCTTGAGGGATCATTCGAAATCTTTTTCTTGATACTATACTGACATGAAAGTGATTCATCCAAGCATATGCACTCGTCATATTTACGCTAAGGATCTTAAACCAATCAAACAACCACAACGAACAATTAATCCGAACTTATAGACATTGTCGAGAATGAAATAGAGAAACTATTAAGTGTAGGATTCATCTATCCAGTATCTCATAGTTGGTGGATATCACCACTTGTTCTAGTTCCAAAGAAAAATGATAAGTGGAGAATCTATATAGATTATGGGAAGATTAATAAAGACACCAAGAAAGATTACTTTCCCATGCCCTTTATCAATCAGGTTTTGGATAATTTGGTAGGTAAGAAATACTTCTTCTTCTTGGATGGGTTCAATGGATATAACCAAATCACTTTAGCAGCTACTTGACCAAGATAAGACCACCTTCACCTCTCACTAAAGTACATTTGGATACGAGTTTTTCCATTTGGACTTTCTAACTTAGCTTCCACCTTTCACGAGCGGTTTTAGCTATTTTTGCACACCTCACGAATGACTATGTTGAACTTTATATGGATTATTTTATTCTCCATGAGTTTCCTTTTGAATAATCTTTTAGTAATCTTGAAAAATTGTTAAACAAATGTGAGCAACACCAAATATCCATAAGTCATCAAAAATGCTTGATAAATTTTTATCGGGAGTTGTCATAGGTCATAATATTTCATCTAAGCGTATCCAAGTTGATCCGAAAAAGATAGAAGTCATTAATAAATTTTCCACACTAACAAACATGATTGATATTAAAAGATTCTTTGGACATCGAAGATATTACAGATAGTTCATAAAATATTTTAGTAATATTTCTGCATCAATGTTCTCTCTGCTAGTAAAATATTGTGTTTTTGAATGTTCTCCTCAATGTCAACAAGATTTTGAAGTTATAAAGGAGAAATTGACCACTACCCCGGTTTTGAGAGACCCATTGAGGTCACCGTTTCATATTCAAGCCGATGCTTCTAAAAAAATAATGGGAGTTTCTCTTGGATAGAAGGATGAGGAAGAACAAATGTATTCCATCTATTTCATTAGCAAAAACTGACCCCCACAGAGAGAAACTACACCACTACGGAAAAGGAATTTCTAGATGTTGTTTACTCTCTAAATAAATTTAGACACTACATTATTGGATATAAAATATTTTTGTATATAGACCATTCAGCCATAAGATATTTAATGAAAAAACCAATAGTAGGGGGAAAAATTATTAGGTGGTTACTTATTTTGTAAGAATTTAACTTGACTATCATTGATAAGCTGGAAAGGCGACGTTGTTCTGAATTCCTTTCAATGTTGAAAATTTTAGGAGAAGATGAGGTAGTCCAAGATCACTTTTCAAATGATAACTTGTTTGCAATATCAACACATCCTCCATGGTTTGCTTGATCTTGCCAACTATCTAACTACAGGGAAGTTTCTATCTTACTTTACTAGTAAAGAACGTAAAAGATTAGTCAAAAATAGTGCTACATACAAATGGTGCAATGAAATTTTGTTGAAATGTTGTCTTGACATGATTCTTCACATGCATGTTGAATAATATTGAGTATATGACATATTGATAGCTTATCATGATTAACTTGGAGGAGGACGTTAATCGGTAAAGAGGAAAATTCACAAGGTCCTTGTAGTAGGGTATTCTTTGGTCCTCTCTCCAATAAATTGTCAAGAAATATGTATTGAAATGAGATGCATGTCGGAGAATGGGGAAGCCTATGTTGTTTACTTGAAATGCCCTTCAATCCACAACTAGTCTTAGGACCATTTTAGAAGTGGGGAATTCATTTTGTTGGACCTTTTGACCCCCCATCCTATGGAAAAGAGTACATGCTAGTGTGTAGCGAATATGTTACAAAGTGGACCAAGGTTCAAGCACTGACATCTGCCAATGAGGATGTTGTACCTGAATTTTTGTACAACATGATCATGCCAAGTTTTGGAGCTCACCGAGAAATTGTATCTTATTAGGGACCTTAGTTTGTATCTAACATGATTGAAACCTTCTTGAAGATCTACCAAATAAGGCATATGACATCATCACCATACTACCCCGAGTCTAATGGGTAGGTGAAAGTCACAAAAAAATAAATGGAAAACATTTTGACTAAGGTTGTTAATGTACATAGGAAAAATTGGGTACCAAGAATTCTTGAAGAAATCTGGGCTTACAATACAACACTGAAACCACCACTAGTTTCACCCCATATAAACTAGTATATGAGAAGAATCCATTGCTCCCATTATAATTTGAATTTCAAACTAGAGGATGACACTAAAGATAAGAATTGAGTTGTATGAAGCTCATCATGAAAGAGTTATGCATTTTCATGAAATTTATGAGATGTAAATGGAGGCATAATAATAAAATGAGATGCGTCAACAACAAAGGAAAGCCTGAGATGATTCTCATATCAATACTAAAAGGTTCAACAAAGGAGTTTGGGTATTCTTGTTTGACTCAAAATGTCAAGGTAATTCAAAGGAAAATTGAGAAAAAGATGGTTGAGACCCTATAAAATTGAAACAGTTTATGATAATGGATATATGATAATGTTACCAATTGATGGTGATAGAAGAATTTTTTTTTTGAATGGCCATAGAATGAGGCTCTATCAATATCCCAAGAAAAGGAAAGTTTCACTAAGGACATGCTTTTGTGTGAAGAATTTGATTTAGTGGAAGACGACAACTCTTCCCACCATGATTAGCTTGTTAGGAAATCCAAATAGAGGAAGAAGATCATATTTTCGATCCTCTTCCCCTATATCTAAAAATAAAAATATCTTTTTTTTTCATGAAAATAAAGTTTAGAGATGTTTATTATTGATACGTGCATGGATAATGGCTACTTTTCAAATGTAGGAGGTAGAGAGCCAATGGTATGAGGAATGATGAGATGGAAACATGACATGTACTCGAGTTCTTGCTATGGATATTAGCTATTTCTACAAATTTCCAATTCATTATTAAAACATAAAACCAAATATCATGGAGTTATGTGGGTGAATAATGTGTAATAATGGATGAGTAACAATTTGTGTCACCTTTCTTGAGGAATGAAAAATGGCACTAGTAGTCACAATGGAAGCATCAAAACCATGCGAAGAAATTAAAATTTTACCACCTCAATTGGTACCATCTATATTTTCCACTATCATTTAGTGCTGAACTAATGTCATTATTATCTCAAGTGTAGTTAGAAAATTCACTACCGACATTATATGCAACTACTTTATCTCTCTCGTAAAGAGTCGTTATAATTCTGCAATTCAACCCAAACCAAGATATACTATGGGGATAAATAAAAAATAGGAACCAAATCGACAGAGCCATTGCTACGACATTCCATCATCTCCTAAGTCTTCCATGATGCAGGTTAGTTATATTTTATTCGTAAATTTGAGGGATTTGATGAATATTTAGGTGGAGAAGTTTTGTTGAAACTTGAGGAAATTTTCTGTCACTTAGGGGGATAAAGAATTGAAATAAATAACCACATTATTGCCACAATATCTAGTCTCCCAGAGTTTTGGCTTAATGTTGTAACTAACTCCCCACTAAAGGCGTTGATATCTTTATTTCATGAGTAAGGGGAAGCTCTTCCCGAGATAATTATTAATGCCCATGGAATTTAAAAGGGAATTAGGAGGGAGAGTTTGTCAAGCCATTAGAAGGAAATTACTACTTAGGTGAACAAGTATTTTATCTTTGATGGAAATTCGTTGGTATTAGGGGGTGAGAAATTGAAAATTATAACACATTTTAATAAGGTCAAGACAAAACTTGAGGTTAGGGTGAATCTTCCCGAGTACCTTGCATATGTTGTCATCAAGGTAGGCCAAAAATACAAAACTGGAGGAGGTAATGTTGCCATCAAGCACCCAGGGATTATTCAGTTAATTTACACACATCAAGATTTTTGTAGACCCAAGAGGAAGGTAGAGGAGACAATTATAGGGGATATTTCTAAGTATAAGAAAATCAAAAGGGCTCCTAGACTAGTTTCTTCATAAATAGATCCCAGTTCTCAACCTAAGCTTGAATTGACTCCTTGGCCTTCCAATGTGGTTATAAAATAATCTACAAGTTAGGATGGGCATCCCTATGTTCCTCGATTTTCTAAATAAAATATTACCTTGCCAACCCCGACTGCTATTTCGTTGAGACCAAGAAGGTCTGGTTCCTCAAGGAAAAATGAAGTTTCTCGGCCTGCATTGTCTAATGAAGGTTCAACCCCAATTTTGGAAGATTTTTTCAAAGATGGTACTTCTTCTGCTCTTGGTGAGAAATTGAAAGATGATGAGTTCAAAAACCATTCTTGAAGAGAAAAACCATTCTACCGAGGTGTCAAAGGTTTCGTGGAAGTTCCGGAAGATATTCGTGGAGATGCTTTGAAATTCGACTAAAGCTACGAAACTGTTGTACGAAGTTTGACACATAGAATCACAAGGGGATGAGGTCCTTTGGTAATACAAAAATTAAACTGATATTTTGTGGGAGAAAGTAAAAGGTGTGGAAGAAACCCAACTTTCCTTGCAATATTAATTTGTACAAAAGACTATGGAGAAACTTAAAGAAATAATAGCTTTAAAAGTAGAAGTTGAAAGTTTAAAGAATCAAAAGACTATTGGTTTGCAAACATGGAATCATTTGTACTCTCATTTTTCCCAATTGTTCCATATAAATATAGAGTTCATCAAAGAAAATTTTAAAGTTAAAGATGAGGCTCAGTCAAGTTCTAATGCCAAGAAAAAATTGGAAACAATTATTGAATCTGTTTGTCCTTTCGCTCTCACACTTTTAGCCTCTAGAAAATCATATTTTTTCTATAGTTTCTTTCTTTGAGAAAAGTTTTATTCCTTACGATTACAAAGAATGTGTTATGGAGAACCTTTTGAAGATCTATATGGGAAGATATTTTTGGATATTTCTCAAAGTTGTACTCCTGAAGTACAAAATTTATTATGTGAATTTTATCTCCACAATATGTTGGTTACAAATGTTCCCAATTTCTTTATCAAATTTTCATTAGGAGAGTTTCAATTGAAATCCTTTCAGTCATTAGTGAGGAATAAAATTGTGTGGGAACAAAAAATAGATATTTTTAATAAAGATGCCAGACCTATTAGTTTTTATATTAGACCTACCCACCATAATGATGTTTCCATGAAGAAAGATTTTATATCTTTATATTATCAAGTTGGGATTGGTAAAAATACTTCAGAAATATTGGCAAAATGTGTCTAGGAATTTGAAATTTATTTCCACTAGAACTTTGGTGAGGCTATGACAGCCTATTATAAGAGGTGGGACACTTTGATTTTTCCATTAAAAATAAGAGAAGTGATTTCCCCACAAAATCTTAGTTAGAGTATGCACAGAGGGGATGCACTTGTAGAAATTATTTGGAAACTCACAAAGAAGGGAAAAAATTAATACATCAAGGGATGGGTTGGTATGTGAGTTAGGCCTACCTTATTTTTGAGCCCCATGACCAATAGGAACAATAGTACTTCACCGTCATATGATAGTTCTAAGGCCCGAATGAGGTTATGTTGGAGACCCAGGATGTAAGGGTACACGAAAACTATAGTGGAATAATATGAAGAATATCATATAGAATATGATATAGTGGAATAACTTGGTCGAGGTTAGGACAAAGATAATTTTGCATGGGGACATGCAAAAGGTAAAGTACGAGGGAGATGATGAATCTATGAATTGACTTGTTATAACATCTATATAAAAATAGAATTTTCTCATAAATATGTTAATTAATTCTTGGGGTTGTTTTCAATAGTTATATCCAAAGTAAAAGTAATTCATTTCTCCATATTTTGTCTCATCTAAACTAATGATCAAAGGAACTTCTAATAACTTCCTTGTTTATTGATTTTATGAAATGTGTAAATTGATAAGGTGCATTTTCTACCACTTTTGATCATTGTAGTTAAGGAGACTGAGTCCTTTGCCACTATGAAATTTTGGAATCTACAAACAATGACCCATGTTTTTAGCAGAACTATAGGGTGTCATGGAATCTTTATGAGGTTGTTATTAGTTATTTTATTTTTCTACATTCATGGCACTTGTTGTACTCATTCGTGTCTATAAGACACCTCCTAAAACTGTTACTTTATAGTTAGATATTTTTGATACAATATTATATCAGTTGATAATTATTTTAAGTTTTAAAAGTATGTGATGAAATTGTTTGAATCAATATAATCTATTCTATTTTGAGTATCTATTCATGTTAAGAGCCTCAATCCCAAAGGAGAGAAAGGGCCCACTCGACTGAGGATATTGGAGGATTGGTATTTCATGCATGATCTTTATATTTGTTGAGTTTCAGTTTCAGTATCTTGGTTTGAATGATTATTTAAATGCAATCTTGTATTTCCTTGTTTTAGCATATTTCCTTACTGTTATTTCCTTTGAGAAAGTATTTCAATTGATCAAGAATTTCCTTTTAAAATAATTTCATTTCAGGTAGATTAAATGAACTTTCTATATTATGTTTTCCATTTCCGTTGTTTAGAATCGTATTGGCTTTCTATAGTTCAAGAGTGTAGAACATAAATTATACTAAAAAAACACCCCCCGAAAAGAGAGAACCACCATAGTAATGAGTTACATATTAATTCTATGCATACATCCTTAGACACATCCTGGTTTATAATGACATCAATGTTTGAACAATTTGATAAAATGATTGGAAGTTCTGATGACCCATCACCGATATTATTATGATATAAGAATTTTTCTCTCTCCATAACGCCTATGATAAAATTGGACTTACATATTCATAACTCGACACAATCTCACTTTCAAACTTCACCAGTCATCATGCTCATTTCGGGATTGGAGTATTTCTTCTCTAAGAAAAATTGGAGAATTGTCACCTATAGGACTTATTCAATGCCTATAAATAGGCCTCTATATATTTTCTTCAAAATGACCTTTATTATTTTGGCCATAATATTTCCCAAGTCCCCTAAGACTTTAAATTCTCCTCTTGGCTCTTGGATAACAAGTAAGAAGCTTTCTTTGAGCTTGAAGTGAGTATCTAGTCATATGAGTGGGATAGGGCCTCTTTATATAGGCTAAGCGACCCAAAATATATGCTATATAGCATATCTGCTAACTACTTTCCAAAGCAAACTTGGTTGGTCGAGTTAATTTGGCTGCTCCAAAGATAATGAGGAGGTCGTGGAATCAACTCTCCCACCTCCACATTAATTTTTTTGATTCAACTGACCGCCGATGCCTCTTCAAAGTAGGTCTGCTAACCCTCCATGTTGCCCTCCATTTCCATTGTGCCAATTGAATCCTCACAGACACATCCACTACCCATTCACATGCCCTCACTACGTCTTTCCACATTCACATGCCTACTACTCCATGTCATCTTCCCGACCACCATGTTGACCCACGTCTACGCCAAGATATCCATCTTTATTTACACTCGTTGGTTTGTTTGGCTAGGTCTTTTGTCATGACAACGAGTTTATGCCACATGCATGGGAAATGAAGATATGAAAGAATTTTTAAATCCTTAGATAACCTTATCAACCGTGGCTTATGGCCATGTACTCCACCTTTTCTAGTCGGATAAATACAAGAAGATAATCCATAACTCGATGAGTTGTCATTCGAATCACCCTAGCATGACTCAATTGATAACTCTCTCGAGGTAACTCTCTGTTAATTCGTCGCCGGGTGACTCGATGAAAAACTCGTGATATAGCCCACCAACTTGAATTGGGAAGAAGTGGTGGCGAGCCATGTGGTGGCTTAAGGACCCACCACGTGGCATATTTTTTCCAATTGCATACCTAACATTCTTTTATAACTCTCAAAAACTCGGAGGATCACCCAACACCCATCACCTTCACATGATCTCAGTTTTTTTCACTTTATCATGACTCACTAGTTGACTGGTCCGACCCATGGGTTGAATTTAAATTTGACTATCCACCATTTTCATGTACGATTCTATTTTCCACATTCGGATAGTCCACGAAAACCTATCGAGTTAGCTTCCACAATGAAGTGATCTTGGGAGGTTTAGGGAACATCGACCTGCACATTATCCTCAATATCAAAGCTCCCCAATGGGAAAGTATTTTTGTCCCAAAAATATTTTGAACTCCAAATCACATTGCTTTGAGATGAGATCTATGTAGTATACTTCAAACTCCATTGTCAAACAAATAATGGCTCGATCTCTAGGACCCGAGGAACTTGGGCTCACTACCTCCTGTTACGTCACATTGAAATCTGTAGAAGACCTCCACACCTCAACTATATGGTTCTAATTCTCCTTCAAGAAACCTTAACGCCCCTATTGTGTGGGGATAAGCCTCCAGATATTTGACAATAATGATCCTCTTTCACTCTACAAAATAGGCTGCTAACCCCGAGTTGATTAGTAAAATATAAAATGGTCCTAAGGAAATTACATGATACACGCTATGAGTGATACAATGTCTATGATTAACAATGACTTGTCAGGTATTATCCTTCTACATGGCCATAAGATCCTCTACACATAATGAAGATGCGACCTGATGTCACATCCATGATGATCAACTACCATTCGAGTTATATGGTCACAATGAATCTACATAGAATGAAAAACTTGAGTGACACCAAAGTGAGCTCAATTATATTCACAAATATTTGAAAAATATCCAAGCTTATAGATATGAGTATCCAACTATAATAGACACTCAAAAGCTGATTAGGAGATATAATGGAGTAATCCAAATATAAATGCGAGAAAAATATTGAGTATGTTAAACCTATCCCTTCGCATATCCCACCAATATTGACACCACTAGTGCAAATCGATGCCATGATTGTCAAATCAGCTTACACTAAATAACAAGCTCGGAGAATAGTAGTTGATGATGCGTAATCACAGCACCCACTTCGAATTTCTGCAACTCGATGGGTTGAGACTCTTGGTGTGATTGCATAACATGGAGATTTTCCCAAAGTGTGGGACTTTACAAATTTGAAATCTCTCTGGATGATGATTAGTTCATATTCATCTATTCGAGATGCACACATTAAAATTATACGGGATCTACTCGAAAACCTACTCTAACTTGATAAGGAGAAAAGGTTAAGAAGATGCTTTGCCACTAAACACAAACCATTAAAATGTAACACAACTACCATGCATAGATAACCAATATTGTAATAAGAGATCAGATGAAAGCAATGAAGACAAGAGAGGATTGAAAATCATCAATAGACATGTATTATTGCTCCATGAATTTGATACAAGACACTACTGATGGACAAGAGGCAAAATTTGCATTACAGTTAGAAGGGGAGGTTTGAACTCCACTAACTCAATTACAGAAAAGGGAAGAAGGGAGGGTGAAAAGCAAAAATGTCCAACCATTTAGAAAATGCCTCTCATTACAATATATAGGAAGAATGAAAGAGAAGGGAAAGAGAAGAATTCAAAATTTGGCTTTAACCACCAAAAATTGCATTGAATTCTTCTCCAAAAATTGATGGTTTCCATTAAAAAACCCATGCCTCCATGTACTCTTTCTTGTTAGCAAAGAAAGGAAACCCATACCTCATTATGGTGGTAGGTGGGACACCTAAAAAAATAGTGAACTGTATTTTCATAAAGAGACTAAGTCATTCAAACTGAAAAATATAGTTTCCCATTTTTTTAGGTGTCCCACCTACCACCATAATGAGGTATGGGCTTCCTTTTTTTCCCAACAAGAAAGAGTACGTGAAGGCATATTTTTGTCATGGAACCCATCATATTTTCAGAAGAATTCAATGCATATTTTGGTGGTTGAATCAAGAATTCAAATTCTTCTCTTCCTCCATCTCTTTCATTCTTCCTATATATTGTAAGGAGGGTGAGTGCACCAAGTTGGCGGGGAAAAAGGGGGTCTTTAATGGACACATTTTTTGAAAAAAATTCAACTTGTACGAGTTTTTCAAAATAATTACACTAAAAATTGGAAGATGTTGTAGAAATATGAATCATAGCATTCTGAGTCTAGTTTCTAAAAACTAAATTTTATTTAAAATGAGATAATTTTAAATGAGTCAATTAAGTAAAATACCAATAGATGCTCTGTTTTCTAAAAATATAATAGAGTGACTTTCTTGCCCCCACCATTTTTTGAGCACCATTTAGTATTTTTGAAAACCCTTTGGTAGAAAGATAGCTAGGAGCATCTAGTTTGGGCTCCATTTTTAAAGATTTTTTTAGCGAATATTTTTTTATTTATGATTTTTCTAGTAAAAAAATTTGTGTTTTGAAAAATAACAGAGTCTCCACTATGCCCCCTAACTACCTCAAAAGATATCGAAAATTAGAAATTGTTTTTGAATATGTATAGAATTATGCCAAGTTTGGGATAGAATATATTTTTTAATTTTGATCCCCCAAAAAAAAAAAGACACCATGAAAGATAGACATATTTACACTTCAAAAATAGCTATAAAAAGGCATAGTTAGAAAATAAATAATATGGAAACCTTATATTAGTCGAAAATTTGGAAAATTATATTTTTAGAAATAAGAGACTCGCTCTACGTCATGGTATAATTTTTTAAAAATAGATCGATTGTTTTATTGTGATTTATCATAGAGGAAGTGTCATTTTTACATTTTCTTGTAAAAACTCGTTGTTTGTTGTGTTTGTGCAGGGTCCATGACTTACACTTGGGGATCAGAGCCGGATCCCAAGCCTTGAGCCATGGCTTGGGAAAAGAGAAAACAAAAAATGCGCAGCATTTTTCTTTGTTTTATATATTGTGGCCCCCCAATGTCCCTTTCATCTCTTTCACGAGATTTATGCAAACATTTTGTTTTGTCTGCAATATTCTCTACATTCTTGCACGATTTTTAGTATTTCATTTTTTTCCCCTACCCCACTATTTGGTTTTTTATAATCATGGGTGATAAACGTCGAGCTAAGGACAAGAGTAAAGTCAAGAATAAGACACCGGAGTAATTGAAAGACAAGAGAATAAAGAAATCGAAGAGAATGCAAAAACTTTGAGCGAGGGTAAAGTACATCCGCTATATCAAATGTAGCTAATGTATTAGAATTTTGGGATGAAATACATAATGAAAATGTAGAGAATAATGATTTTATAATGAATAATGATATTGAATTGAATGATAATGTTGGTATGGATGAAGAAATTGATATGAATCCAATTGTTGAACCCTTACTTGAGAATCCAAATGTTAACCCCGAAATTTGTATGAAAACACTTAATGAAGAAAGTAACCTTGTAAACGAATATTCACCTCTAAGAACACCTCCTTCCATTTTGTGAAGAAAACCAATTCACTTAATTTAAATTGATGAAAACATTATAAAACCAATGCCTAACAAAATGTCTGAAAGAAATGCGAGAAGAAAAGCTAGTGGAATTTGGGATAATTACTTTGAGAATTTAAATGACACAAAAAGATGTCAATTATTTGTTTCATTGATGAAATTAATTAAGATGAGACCTATAAGGAAGACCACGGGGTTAAGAACATCTAATGTTGTTAATCAAAATGCGTCAATTTTGAAAACATACATAAAGCATAACAAACTATAGGTGGAAAAAGATGCACCAAAGATAGTAATGCTACACGACGTGCACTAAATTATTGTATAGTAAGTGATAAAATAGTTAATAAATACTTGATTAGAAAAACAAGCAGTGCTTTGAAGCTAAACAGAAAAACACTAATGAAAGCAATAGAGAGACGTAAACATCTTGAGTTAGTCAATAACATTGACTATTGGGATTTCTCTAGCAGAATTCCATGAAAAGACAAGAATAAATATGATATTATAAAATAATTAATTGTAAAATTTTGGAATGAGAACACAAGGGTGTCACCGAATAGAAGAGATACAATAAAAAGAAGAATAGGTTCTCGTAATCATGAATTATGTGCAAAACATTTCTTAGATATGACTCAAATAGAAATTTTCTCTAAGTTTAAAAATAAAAATCCACAAATTAACATTAGCCAAAGATTCTTTGAAATGAGAAAACCCTTTTATGTGAAAATCAATCACTCACGTACCACTTGTTGTTGCAAGCATCATGTTGAATTTTCAATGCATTATGATGTTTTTTGTCAAATATGTAGTGTTTTGCATACTGACATCATGTTGCAGGAGTGTGGAATAAATGTCCCACAAAAATCTTCAAGGGAATTTATTCTCGACAATATTTTGTGAAAAATCAACAAGATAATGTTTTTATAACAAAGCATGTTTGGATGGAACGTGCAATGTATGTGGTGGCTTGCCAAATCTAAAAATTTGTGTCCACAAGAGAGTACATATTCAATAGGAAAAGAATTGGTTGATTTCACCAATATAAATTGGTGGCATATTAATTCAAAGATGGAAAAAAATATAAGAGGTGTGAGCTTGTTACAAAACAATTACATATCGAATATATGGTCAAATTTAGAGAGGAAATTTTTTATGAGTATGCAAGGCACATACATAGAGCTTGATGGTTGGATGAAAATTCAAGTTAAGCAAGGAAACATTCCCACTTGGTACTATTGTTTTAGTAGTTGAATTCTCGAGAATTACACATTGCACCACAAATGGAGGTTCAGTTTCAATATTACAACTCAATGCAAGTTTCTATTTTTGTGCATATAACATTCATGCACTCTCCTGAAAGCACCGAGAAAGATTGAAAAATATTACGAGAATATCATTTCTACATCGGTGATGATCGGAAAAACTCTACGAATATGTACAAGGGTGTTTATAGGTGTTTTATGTGAACTTGAATGAGAGGAACATTAGTTTCGATTGACATTACATTTGGTCGGACAACTACACATCACAATTAAAGAATGCATAGATGTTTTATTGGCTAAGCAGGATGAACAAAGAAACAAATGTACAACATATCTGGAGTTTTACTAGAGGCAAGGCATGGAAAAGGAGAGCATGATGGTGGAGGAGCATGTGTAAAAGAGAACTTGCGAGAAGAGTTAAAGTTCAAGGATGAGGCTAAATTTACAGATGCAAAAAGCATTGTTGATTGGTGTGTCAAGAATATGGCCCATGAATCTCAAGAGAGATCAACGGTTCGTAGATATTTTTGGTTGACAGAGCAACAACATATAACAAAATTTGAAGATTGTATAAAAGTTGCATGATCAAGTGATATGCACTCATTCCGTACCTCGAGATGCAAATGCTTGGACTATTTATACTAGGTACATGACATGTTTTTGTATATCATGCATTGATTTTGCGTGGAATGATTGTGAGTCACGGTAGTGGATGGATGAGTGGAATTGTAGACCTCTAATTCCACTTGACACACATAAAGTTCCTTGAGGATTACAACTTACAGGGTTTTCAAATCAAATGACAACATCACTTGACTTTGACCAAGGATCTAATTTACTCGCAACAAGGTACATACATATATGTACATGCCATGTTTTAGAATTATAAATTATTAAATGGTCAATTCTTAATGTATTTATAAATTGACTGAACAGTTTTACTTTGTGATACACAGGGCATGTTTTTGCAGCAATTGCAACAGAAATTAACGAAGAGGGAACATACTAGTTCTTATCTCATTTTATAGAGGGAAAAAAAATTGACTTCCACAGTCATTGATGGTGAAGACCTTCGGTATCCCACCGGATTAGTGGTAGTCACGGAACTTGGATTTGACAATATCCTATCAAACAATCAAACATTTTGTTATTTGAGGACTATGAAGTACATCGGAAGATACTTCACTATTCACATTTGGTCCTTGCAACAAATATTAAATTGATCAAATATCAAGGTCCGCCATCAAAAAGAAATCTATGGAAGGTTCGTGAATTGGATCATGAAGTAATTCTTGCTCTTTCAAGAATAGAGTTGATCCTTGTGGTTCATTAGATTGAATTTGCAAAGGTATGTTCTTCATGAATTTAATTGGAATATTTACTTAAATGATTTTGTTTAAATTTTGTATGATTTCAAATTCTATTTAAATGCTTAGTAACATGTTTATGTAGGTTAGTGGTGCCAAAAAGCTTCCACCTTCACGTGGTTGGCAATGTCAGTAGAGAATTTATTATTCTCGAAGCCAAGTGAAACTCGAGAAAAATTAAATATTAGAAAGAAACAAAAAACAAAAATTCTCATTTCACCACCTATATTGTAAAAATATCTTATTAAAATTCTCATTTCACCACCCATATTGTATGAACCACTTATATTATTCGGTGATTAGTAATGGAAAACATTACACTAACTCAATCTGAATGGTTACGTACAAAACCGTGAGAGGATTTCATAGAGGGACCCGATGTGGAGGTCTCGGTTCCGACACGACGTCTCTAGGTGCCACGGAGTTCGAGAAATCACCTGTTGAAGATATGGCGTGTTTGGGCCTCAGGGATCTTAAGCGACTACGCCCGAAAGCACAGAGAGCATAGGTAACAAACACAAAGCCTCTACTAGTATTCACAAGGCCACCCCAATGTGTTGGCATAGTTGGTTTGGTCCCATGAAATTTCATTCAAATAATATAGCCTCTGGCAGCCCTACTTGACTCAAACTGCACTATTTCGTGCATTTGCAAACATTAGCACATCGAGAGAACCGGATTGAGAAAGAGAAAACCATGAGATAATTTTGTAAAGGCCCCCCTATGAAATCCTCTTATGGTTTTCTCCATCTCCATCCGGTTCTTTCGATGTGCTATTGTTTGCAAATGCAAGAAATAGTGCAATCTGAGTTAGTGTAGGGCTAACGAGGCGTTGTATTTTGCAAACAGAAGCTCATGGGACCGAACCAACTACGCGAACATGTCGGGGTGGCCGAGTGAATATTATTAGAGGATTTTTTTTGGTTCCCTATGCTCCCCGTGCTTTCGGGATACCTCGTCTGGGCGTACTTGCTTAAGAGCCCTAAAGCCCAAACACCTTATATCTTTGACATGTTATTTCTCAGAATATATGGCACCTAGAGATGTCTCATCAAATTTTAGACCTCCATGTCAGGGTCCTCTACAAAATACTCTCACGGTTTTCTTTGTCTCCATCCGGTTCTATCGTCATGTTATTCTTTGCAAATGCGCGAAATAGTGCAGTCTAAGTGAGTGTAAGGTTACTAGATGTTGTAGTTTGCAAATGGAAGCTCGTGGGACCAAACCAAATGCGCCAACATGTCAGGGTGGTCGGGTGAACGCTATTGGAGGATTCAATTTGGTTCCCTATGCTCCCCATGTTTTCGGGCTACCCCGTCCAGGAGTAGTCCCTTAAGAGCCGTGAGGCCCAATCATGCCATATCTTTGACATGTGATTTCTTTGACTTTGTGGAACCTAGAGAGGTCTGGTTAGATTTGAGACCTCCACGTCGGGGCCTCTATGAAATTCTCTAGTGGTTTTCTCCATCTCCATCTGGTTCTCGCGTTGTCGTATTGTTTGCAAACATGTGAAATAGTGCGATGCGAGTTAGTGTACGACTACCTCGTCCAGGGTGTAGTTCCTTAAGAGCCCTGAATGACTATATTGACTTAAGAATGAATTTGATAGGGGTATGTCTAAGAACACCCGGGAGTTATCAATCACCTAGTAAATCTTTCTTGTTTAATTCTAGATGGGAGTTAGCTAGCCTACGGCTTAGTGACCTTCCATTCATTGATAATTTATGTTATGATAAACCCATGGATGCTTTTAAAATCACCTTAAAAAGGATAGGGGTAGTCATCAAGCCTAGTGAGGGGTATGATGTGATTTCCAAATAACATGAAATTGCTACTGATTTAAAGGTAGTAACATGAATTGGACAGATTAGACAATCAAGAATCATTGAGTGTCCGAATCGAATGTCATTGCATTTGGAGACATTCTAAAGCATTGGAGTGATGTATATGGAGAGAAATTCTCAAAATATCAATAGATGAAAGGCATCAAATTATGATGATTATCGGGTGTTTTAACAGGGAGAAGACTACAAAGCATAGAAGAATGTAGTAAGTGCATGATAAGATAGGAACAAGTCTGAAGAGACCATGAGCAAGAAGAAGCTCAAGTAAGGTAAATACGCATATACACATTGATAAATTGAATGAATAATTACTCGATTAGGTAACTCTTTATATACATACATTATATAAATATTAATTTCCAAATTTTGATGCATATTATACATTGAAAATACTAGTACATGTACATCACCAATAAATGAAAAAATAATCCATAATGTCTTAAATATTGTCAAGTTCACATCATATTAGATTCATGTGAAAATAATCTCAGAAATGTAAGGTCTCATACAAAATTATCAAGTTCCAAATAGTATTTTAATGTGCATAATAAATACAAATATGCCCAAATAGGTCATATACCATCAAGTTCAAATGTCATATAGGCTTACATATAATGCCATGCACATAGGCATACAAAAACAATGTCATGTAAGACATATATATTTCCTACTCATCAAAATATATCCCTCTCTTGGCTTTCCTCGAAGAAGGCCCCCTTAGGTGAAGATGGAGATCCATTAGATGCCTTTGGATCATTCAATCCCATGCTTGGATTCCTCTTCCGTTGAATACTACTTTGTAAATGCAAACAATGTTTTTTTGTCAAAACTTAATTTATATATGTTTTCAACATGTATTTAAGACCATGTTATAATGAAAGTATTAACATAAATACACAAACTTACCGCAAGTTTTCGATCACGCCGAATTTGCATCTCATGCTTAGATGAGTCATCGGGAGCTCCTGCAGTACAAACGGGGGTACGAAGATGACGAGATGGAAGAGTCCAATACCTTGAAGTCAAAATGGAGGGGGTTGAAGTTCCCTACGTACACATAAGATCAGAAAATCTAACATCAGAATTAGCGAAATCGGAGCTAAGTGCATGTATCTACATAACGGAAATATTTGAACTAATTTTATCAATATAGAACTATTGTTTTCACCCCACCACGCCTGGGAATCAAATGAATAGGGTTGCGCCCTGTCATAGGTAACTCATGTATACACATAATGAAGGACATTATTAACATAATTTAATAATTGTACGATGAAATACATTACTAACATTAACATAATATGAATTACACGAGAGATTAATAACAAAATTTATGTGTTGTTTGAATACCTTAGTGAGTTGTTGCGCATATGAAATGGCAGCAACAACATCTTTATCTACTTGTCGAAAGATGGTGGGGTGTCTAGTGAAGTCAACATCTTTATCGAACATGTATATCACGTGAGTTAGATGGACATACAAGAACATACATATATTTGACTTTAGAACTAATATATATATATATATATATATATATATATATATATATATATATATATATATTTGCATGTACATATATCTTCATGTGTATATATAGTGTGTGTGTGTGTGTGTGTGTGTGTGTGTGTGTGTGTGTGTGAAAATTTTACAAAATTAGCATTCTAAATTACCTTTGTGAATGTGTGTGTATGCATGGTGCTCGATGCCTATGGTCGGGATGAAGATGTGCCTCTCGTGCTTATTTGTAATATCAAAGCATGTACATGTACAAATACAATTATTTCAAAAATTTAACATATATAAGTAAATCAGGTAATCAAAACTTTTGTAATACACATAACAAAACATTAAAAATTTACCTGTGAAGATGAAGCCAATTAATGTAATCCAAATGTCTCACTCAAAAGGACATCGACATAGTGACATTATTGTGTTCATCGCTAGCACTAGGTGCACCAAAATCGTACGCATGAAAGTATCGTCATCCTCGGTCCCCAAACATATGCTACCACATGATGAGAAAAAATGTGGCCTCATGCTAGTACTCCCTGAGGGAATACTCACAGTGTACCTCTGTGATCATCTAGCTCGAAATCTCCCTCATATTTCGAATAAGGGTAGCATATATCCCCTAAAGCGTGTGGAGTGTATCAATCTCTACTGTCTCCTTTAGTACTTGAGGGACAATCTCGGGTGTGAGGGGCTTCATGCGGGGAAGCTACTCTATTGAATAGGTGCACGTTGTGCACCTAGTTGATCTTGTGCAGATCCTTTTCCTTGGCCTTGGAAATCTCGGAAATCAAAATAATTTGGGATCTCGTTGAGGATAAAATTACAATAGAGTTTCCTCAGAAAGTATAGTGGCACCTCATTGTTATTACAAGGTGGAAAATCAAACACCATCCACCATCGGTCCCAAAAATTATTTCTGATCAAATTATTATTACACCAATGGATGGGAAATCATTTACATGTCAACGAACAGTAAGATTAGTTCGGGGGTCCATGAATAAGGCGCATATAAGTTCTTTTGAAATTTATTTTTTCTTTACATCCACATATGACAATTTGTTGGAATAATAAACCCTACAATCCTCTCTGTAATTTTTCCAATGATCAATTTTCCCCATTGCCACATCAATTTGAACAAGTAATGCCTCCAATGTGTTTGCAAGAGAGGCACGGTGGGGGTTTGTAGATTGTGCATCCCTCATTGTTTTGATTAAATCCTCAATTTCAATTTTGTTTTCAACTATTTGGGCTGCTAAATCTTCTTGACTACCCGAGGGATGTTGAGCAATTATGGGAGTGTCGAGAGGGATGTCAGGAATAATAGGGTTTGGTTGTGGTTGATTCCCTCGACCTCTAACTGTAACAATAAAAAATATGTACTCAATTCAAATTTTAATCTATAATTATCATATTTCAATGCAATTTTGAGAAAATAATTGTGCTTACCTCTTCTCTCGTGGTGCCATCATCGATTCAGATCTTCCCGCGATCTTGGAATGATCCTTTGATCTTGATATCCATCTGGATGAAAAAAGTGAGGGCACAAAAATCTTTGAAATTCGCATTTGAGGGAGGAAGAATGATAGAGGCTTAGGCCTCTTTTTTAATTTATATTCAGCATAATGCGTCTCGGTTATGCTTTGCTGATTCCCGAGCCAAACAAACTAAAATGCGAGCGCGTTTTAACAAAAAGCATATGGATTTTTATTTTTAGATTCTTGTTCACTTTTTGTCCCCCCAACTTCGTGCACTTACCTGGAGGGGTATTTTCTAAAGGGTTTGACATTTTGGCTTTGCACCATCCCTTCTTTCCTTGTCTTTAATTGAGTTTGTGGAGTTCAAACCTCCCCTTCAAAATGTAATGCAAATTTTTCCTCTTGGCCATTGTAGTGTACTGTATAAAATTTGTGGAGAAATAATACATGTCTATGGATGATTTTCAACCCTCTCTTATTTTCATTTCCTTCATCTAATATCTCATTACAGTATTGGTTGTTTGTGCATGGTAGTTGTACTACATTTTAATGGTTTTTGTTTAATGGAAAAGTAGGTGTTTAACATTCCTTTGGTTCATCACCATTTTTAGTTTAGGTTCATCTTTTTGCATCTTCGAACTCTATATCCTTGGCAAGTTAGACCAGGGTTTTAGAAAAGATCCTCTACAATTTCAATGTGTGCATCTAAACAGAGGAATAGGAACTGATATTTATCCTAGGAGAGCTTTCCCAATTGGAAAGTCCCACACTTTGGGAAAAGCTCCATGTTATGTAATCACACCGAGAGTCTCAACCCATCAAGTTGTAGAGATTGAGGGGTGCTATGATTATGCATCAACAAAAAATTTTCCGCCAAGAAGAATCAACTTTGATACCAACATGATTAGAAAATTGATCAATTTTGTTTTCATGACCACAGACTTATAGGCTTTAAATTATTTTTTGAACGTAACCCATTAAAATCAAATTTAAACAATGTAATAATTAAATAACAAAGTGCACACAAGTTTATAATAGATTTTGGTAGAATGCCTACATCTCAAGGTTCATTAATAGATTCAATATATCATCCACTTTAATGACTACAATTCTAATATAAAATTACAATCAAAGGACGTTAATATTGAATACATTAGAATAAGAATATTTATCGAGAACAATCAAATAGTTACCTTGACTTATGATGTAGATGAGATCCAATATTCTCCTTGATGGTATAATGTCCTATGGCTCCCGATTGGTCTTGCGAGATGCTATTACGACGTCTTATGGCTCCCTAGGCCAGATCTCTTAGGTATTACGTAATTTGAAGTTGTGGCTCAATAAACCTAAAGAAAAAGAACCTCCTCCATGAACAATGAGTGAAAATACCCCGGCTTATGTAGTAGATCTGATTTTATTTTGTAGAATATGCTACGGCCCATAAGTCCAGTGCTCGCAATATCTTCGGTGAGTTAATAATTACTCCCATCATAATGAATACCTCAACACCTCTATTTTATGATGCTAAGTATTCTTACAAAAACCTCCACACTCCCCATGTGCAGTGCTAAGTCGCCAGATGTCAGCAGATAACAACTATCGCCAATGAGCTCAAAACTAAATAACAACTCTCCTCCAAAGCCGACAGTCTAATGACTCATCCAATGTACTAAGGTTTTGAGCTCTATTACTTTTCTAATGCTCTATCATGTCCCTCATCTCCATGGAATCTCTGGGATCTAGTTTGAGAAGTCTCTCAATGAGTTCAAAATAAAAACTCCTGAACCATTATGAAGATGCCTATATTAGTACGATATAGGTATTATATCTCCCTTATTCCTATGTTAATATAATATCAATCTTAATCATCATCATGTCCATAATATTACAATATAGACCACCATGCTTATATAATTATGATATAAGTGTTTTTATCTCTCCATAAAACCTAGGATAAAATTAGACCGATATCTCCATAACGCCACCAAAATCACGCCTTCAAACTTCACCAATTGTCTTCCTCATCTTTTTTGTACCACCGCAAATATAATACGGAGGTCATGGGTTCGTCTCTTCCACCCTTACATTTGTTTTTTCTGTTCAATCGACTGATGACGACTCTTACGTGCGGGTATGTGACCCCTATACGTCACCCTCCATTTCCACTTTGTCAATTGAGTCCTCCTAGCCACATCTTATGCCCATTCTCACCCGTGCCCTCATTTCCACCTACCATGTTCACATGCCCGCTTCTCCATGGAAGCCTCCTGAGCACAAGTGGACCCACGTCTACACTGAGCTATCCAACCATCTTCGCACTCACTGGTTTATTTGGTCTACTCTTTTTATGTGACAAGGAGTTTATTCCACATCGGTGGGAAATGAAAATAGGAAAGGATTTTTATAGCCCTAGATTGTGGCTTACGGGCATGTCCCCCTCTTTTTCCAGTGAGATAAACATGACCAGATCACCCATAACTTTCGATGAGTTGTCATTCAACTCGCCTTTGCATGACTTGATTGATAACTCGCCAAGGTAACTACGTCAAGTCGCTCGTTGAATCAACAAACCACTCACCATATAGCCCACCGAGTTGACATGGGAAGAAGTGGTGCAAGCCCCATGGTGGCTTGAGGATGCACCACGTGACATATTTTTTTCAATTGCATACCAAATTATTTTATGAGTGTTTAAAATCGGTGGATCACCCCACACCTATCCCCTTCGCACGATCTCATTTTTTCACTTTATTGTGACTCTCCAGTTGACCCAGTCTAGTTCTAGGGTTGACTACAATTTTGACTAGCCACGATTTGCACATATAGGTTTTGTTTACCGCATTCAAATAGTTGACGGAAAGCTCACGAGTCGGCTTGCACCTTTGAAGTTATCTTGAGAGGTTAATGGAACATCTGCACTCATTCCATTTGAAGTATTTTCTTTTATATAAACGTATGCCTATTATATTCAAAGTTTTGAATTGTGAGGCATCAACATATGAAGCATGGTAAAAAGGATGAAAGAGGAAAAAATGTATGGGTGTTTTTATGAATACTATAGGGAATTTAGATCAAAATTAAAACCAAGAACTGTTTCTTATCAAATGTTATATTCTAAATAATGTTTATACCTTGCAAGGTTTTCATAATCGACATGCTTTCGTTGACTTCACTAGTACTACTAATTTTATCATCATGTTTTAAAAATGTTACCTAACATCGCTTTATGTTTCCTTATTATTTTGTCAACAACATCTCTTTGTCTCCATGTATCCCACTTTGGTATAATTGATTTTGTGAGCATAAGCCACCACCATCGAATGGTATGTTGTATGTGACACAAGAATAAAAGGATTTAAGAGATGTGTGTGTGTGTGTGTGTGTGTGTGTGGTTATTTGATTAAATGCTACTATTATTTTTAGGATTTAGGGTGCAGCTAAAGAGAGGGGTCGATTACATAGGGAGTGGAACATGGAAAATAGAAAATGTGTCGTGTGCATTTTGTATAGTGTAGGGCATATGGAAATATATGCCAACCTTAATCAACAATCAATATCTAATGTACACTTTTATTCCTTCCAATAGTAAATGAAAAAATAGAATCATTATTATTTTGGTTATTCATGATATGAGTTTTCAACCGAATTTAGGATATGAAATAATGTGGAGGTATTTTTCATAAGTGACTTGAAAATGTATGGAGCTAGAATTTCAATGTCGGACCATTAAATGAATAGTAGGGTTTTTCAAAAATGTATTGTCTTCGAGGAATGTTGATAATAAAAAAGTTGGGTTGGGTTCTTATGTTAGACTAGAACACAACACACTTTTGGGATTCCTACTTGTGACATCAATTAGAAATCATTCTTTCTAAATGGTTTTGTAAAGTTTTAGGATTACCATCATGACATTATTGTTTACATATTTGCCTCTTTTAATAATATAAGCATTGAACTTTGGCAATACATCAAAACCCAGAAAACATGGTATATTTAGAATACATTTTGACACATATTGCATAGGCTAGAATATATTCAAAAACATGAAATATGGTTAATACAATAGAGGGTGCATAAAAGAAATATAGGGTACATTAAGTCTTGACACACATAAAAAATTTAAGAACCTCCAGATGTTACAAAAAGGTAAAATGTGAAAATTCTAGAGAAATATTTAAATAAATAAAACTTCAATGTTACTAAAATATTAAGAAGAAAAACCATTTGTGCATATTATTCATAACACCGAGAGCTTATGTAAGTGTTGTTTCAGAAAATCAATTTGTGGGTGTGTGTGTGTGTGTGTGTGTGTGTGTGTGTGTGTGTGTGGGTGGGTGTGTGGATTGAGCGAGATTCAAGCTAGGGATATGGTTGAATTTTCCAGTGGTGTGAATGGAATAACACTTTATCCCGAGAAAGAGAATGTGGGTATCATTTTATTTAGTAATGACATTGCCATAAAAGAGGGATATTTGGTCAAGCGAATGGATCTATTATGGATATTCCTATGGGGAAGGCCCTTCTAAGTCTACCCCCACCCCTATAGTTCTCAATATAGAATTCTTCCTTGGTTCGCTATCATTAACTCCTCGGCTTATGGATTAGATAGGGAGCCCAACATAGATTATATTGCTTTCCCATCACTCCAACCATCTCGCCAAATAGATGGGATAGACAAGAAGTCGAGGGCCTGCTCAATCATCTATATGTAGAGAATATATGGGGCCAAGGCCTTGATCACCGTAACCTTTTGTGATCCTTATCCCTTTTATGGAATACATCTTTAACTACATGTTTTTGTGATCCTATCATAATCCTACACACATTTTAATCCATTTAGGTTCCCTCATTTGTATCCCTTTTATAGTTTCCTCACATTTACAATCTTCTAGTCTACATAATCCTTCAAATTTTCTCTATTGACGTCCTCTTGTGGAGAATGAATTTCCACTAGCTACCTCACTTTCATCTTCTTGTAAGGCTCTCCCTCCATTTACTCTATCTTTCTCCTTTTTGTGTCTATGATCCTATGTACACAAAGGGGGATTAAGCCTTAGGCAAACTAGGCGATTGCATAGGGCGTCAACTTTCAAGGGGGCTGAATCTAAAAATTTCCTTTTCTCGAGTTAATTTTAGAGCTTAACTTTAAAATAATTTATATGAAGACTTAATATTGATCAACCCATTTATATATATTATTTTATACTAACATAAATTTCACGCATACACATAAAAAATTGTAATATTTTTCCAAGTAAAATAAAATATCACATATTTATAAGCGCATATGATTTTTTTGGTATTGTTATACATTCTCTGATGTAGCTCTAGATTATATAGGTGTGTAATTTGTACTAGAAAAAGGTTAATGTATTTTTTATAATTTTGTTGGTGTATCTAGTAGAGGTGATTATATTTAAAGGAAAAAGGTATTTAATTTTCTATTCTTAATTTTGTGGGGAAAATTTCTATTATTTTGTTATGGAGGAATTCGTAGGCCTAGTCCAAATATGACTCTTCACAAAACCATGTTAGCTACATAAACGTTTTTGTTTCTTTGGAAAAAAATGGTGCTTTATTTCAGGATAGAGGTCATGTCACCTACTTGATAAGGCTAAATTAGACTTGTAAGAAGCCTTGTATAAAATATTGTATTTTTTGCATTCTGAGGATCTCCTTAGATTAAATTTTTCCATCCACAGTATATTTTTCATCCTTACGTGATAATTTAGTAATATATTTTTATTATTATTTTATTATGACCATGATGTAAATTTAAAAATACAAAAATATAGACATATTTTATTTATTTACTTTGTGGAAAAAAATCTTAAATAATTTTTTGAGGAGGACGCCCACTCAAACTATTGCCTAGGGCGCTCCGGACCTTTAATTCGGTCCCGTATGTACATTAACATTCCCTCCAATGTCACAACCTTTGGATCTTTCATGCCTTCTACCTTACCTCTTACAACATGCTAGATTTATCTTATGCATGAATGTAAAGTAATATATTCTTATGTCATGAGTCTTCGAGTATGTGAGTTGTCCATTGACCCTTTTGTCTCACACACACACATAGTCGCACAAAGAAATAAGAATTGATATCTCATTACGTAATAGAGCATATAAACGGTAGTATGATTTCATAAGCTTACACTCTAGATAAGTTAGTATGATCTCATACGAATTCTATCTTAATGCTATATACCTTCCCTCATAAATTGGAAGAGTCGGTGAAATTGGCCAAAGATGGGATTTACCAAAAAGATTCTTCATTATTCCTTTCCTCCATAGGAATCCACTTAAGACATGTAAGATTGTTCCCCTTTACTACTATTCACAATATCTAAAAGGGATTTCACAGCATCTAAAGTAGCTAATAGATCATCAAAAATGATGGATAGGTATGACCTATCATGGTATCTCACATAAATTTGTAATCCCCTGGTTGTACTATCGACATCTTATGGAACTTGAGCCACTCATTTTTGAAAAATGATATATAAATGCCTTTTGATTACCCCATGTATCGATCCCTCACTATGTTTTCCATAACAACACGCCAGTCTATTTAAAATGGCTAGATATTTAAGTTTGGATGACTTTTTGGGTCCTTAATGTATGTGCATCATATACCCTATCTTTATATTTCTTTAACTTTTCTTTTTGAGTGTGCCCTTTATTGTGCCTCAAGATTCAATCTTATGTACACCACACCTCATCTATTGTCATACGCCTCTATGTATTTTTATCCTTCTACACACTTGTTTTCATCCCTTCACCATTCTAAGTTTTTCCTCCTTTCCCGTGTAAACTCTTCCGTACTTCCGAAATTTAATAAGATTGCCAACTTCGTGTTCACCGTCACTCCATCCATCCAATTATGTTGACTCTTATCTAGTCTATAGTCTCCAAACTATTATGTGTTAAGATTTCATGGTTTTAGAAAATGATCTTATCCCCAAATCAACACTAACTCTGTTTTTGGTTGATGTCAATTATTCATTCCGTGAGCAGTTCCTACATCACCTCAACTAATATTGGGGCCATGTACTTGTCTTTGTAGCAACAATAACGGAAATATTTCACATATTAGTATCAAGGAAATTCAAGAACCTAATAAATAATGATAAACATAATCATTCTAAGCTATAATAATAAAAAACATTCAATTTGAACATATAGAGAATAAACTATTTGTTCTTGATGAAAATGTAGAATGAAAAATGTCAAAATTAGACAAAAATTTTGACTAAAAGGAAAATTATTGAAAATGTGACGGTTTACTTCTATGGGAGAAACTACAACATTTTTATTTTTATTTTTTAATGAGTAGTGCACACTCATTGGGCACTAGATTACATAGATTGTCGACATCTCTGCTCATACTTCGGAGGAAGTATATAGCGGATTTACAATTATGAGTAAGCATACAACTAAACTAGTGATCACCTTCATCTTAAGTAGCTATGAGTAAGGGGCATCCACACCGTCAAAGTCACCCAGGGCACGATCCTGACCTCAACCGTTTTGACTCTCCATGTCGAGTATCTCCAGGCCTTGCACTCAGCAAGACTTGATCCCTAGTGGGCTCATTGAAAGCCTAACAATATCACCAATAGACTAAGGGTCCTTCGATAATAATATTTCTATTAACTTTATCACTTTTGCTATTTATAATAACTTATTTTTCAATATCTACACTTTTTCTATTCAATCCTTCTTCAATTACTCAATTAATTCCCGAACCTTGTCGAAGTAATATCTTAATCCCTAATGATAATATTCTCACAGCCTTCACGTCACTACCATATTCTAGCACATTTCATCACATATTTTATATTGATCCCATACACTACTAAAATCAATATCTATATTTCTCTACATAAGGAATCAATGTATGGAATTCAATAACTCGAAAAGCAGGCACTCGAATGAAAGAGAGCGGCTACAAAAATATTTGTAAAATCGTACCTTCGCTGGAAGACAATACTAAGGAGGCAAATTTCATGAATTGTGGTAAAAATAATTGTTTGATAGGTTAGGATTCAGAAGTGCTAAAATCAAGCATAGTAGCAAACACAGACTTCTACACGCAAGTCATACTGGGCAACCAAAACATTATCTTGTTTCACCCTATGACTGAGTCTTGTTTCGTTCACCTCTGATGTTTCCTTACAAGATACCTTCTATTAGACTTTATCTCGCTTTACGTTTGTTTAACATTATTACTATTATGTTCTGCTTCAAGAAGATGCATCTGGAGCACAAACACGGACTTGATCGAGCATGGTTTCATTCAGCTCTTATGTTTCCTTACATATTTTAGGATGTCACAACAACTTTTCTATTTATTGGGAATTTGCGACGAATACAAACTTTAAAATATACATCTTTATAAGAAATGTAATTGTCATATAATATTCTTAAAATATTTGTAGCGAAAATTAAACCTTTCCCCTACTCCAACCTTCCTCCCCCCCCACACACACATATGATTTTGAAATACAGTTGCTAAAGGAGATAGTTTAATTGCAGTATTTTTGGAGTGCAAAATGTTGATATGAGCTATTGAGAATGTTTGTCTATGATTTTGAAGGTATTCACATATAATTTTTGTCAATTTTGACTAAGATGTGTGTGGCTTTGTTGGTGCTGAAATTAGTCTCGCCCGTTTGTCCTTGAAATTCTTCGGTTTGCGGGCTCTGTGTCGTGTTTTCTATATCCCAGTATTGATGCATTAAAACTCGTCCTCCATTTGGTTGCAGAATTATCAGTCCCTTCGTTGGTTGAGGATCACTTAAAAATACAAAATTTGTTTTTCATTCATCTGTCATATGAAAGAATCTGTAACTTGGGCGAAAACTCGTGTTTTTTCCCTTCTTTCTATTTTCCACATTCACGTTTTGTTGTCCCTATCATTTTTGTCCCAAATATATGTGGAAACGTGATTGGATGCGGCTCGGTGGATCGTATTTGGGCCTTATATCATTTCCAAATTCTTTGTCTTGAAAGAAAAATTCATTTCCAAGCTCAAATGGTGTTTTTCCTACATTTTACGGTTTGACGGGTGTGTTTTTCCTCATCAAATTTACATCTCAAAGATCTTTAGAAACGTTACCCTTTACGGTGGGATGCGGCTCGGCGAGGCACTTTGAAAACTCGAAGGCTCATTTCAACTCAAAACTTATCCACGTGGAGGGTCGGTGCTCATTTGAAAATTTGCCTTTTGGTTTGGCCTTGGAGTTGCGTCGGGGAGACATGTGAAGGTTTTTGCTACCTTGCCCAGAGACTTACACAAATTTTTCATGGAATCAGATGCACGGTTTTGGCCAGGACCATGGACATGTGGAGGGCGTGCATTTGAGGATCCGCCTCAGGGGCCCACCTTAACAATTGCAATAGGGAGACATGTGGAGGCTTCTGCCGGCTCAGCTCTATACTCAAAATTTTCAAAGAAATTTTGAAAGGCTTGGGACACGTGGAGGGAGTGCGCCTGTTTGGGGGTCGCCCTAAGTTTTATTTTGAAGAAGCACCGGAGGAAACTTGGAGGCTTCTGCTCAGTCACCCTTTGCTTGAACTTTTCAATGGCCAGGAAAAATGTCTTTGACCCTATTATCCATATTTCACCCCCGTTCAAGTATCTAATCACCATGACCCCACGTGAGGAACCTAAAATACTAGTTCGATCTATACATTGGTCACAGAGGGACTCAATAATGAAATGACGGGAGCCAAGAAAGACTAAGGGACCACGTGCAAAAGAAACAACTCTATTGAGTCATTTTCATGTCTTAAATCTATTTTTCAAGTTACAGGTAGACTCAACTATGAAATAACAGGGTCAAAATAGAGGGGGCAGTGTTGCAAAGGAACCAGGGGCAAGAGAGGGAAGAAACGAAGAAGATCCAAAGTCCTCGGGCTCAAAACCATTCAGGAAAGGGTCCAAAATCAGCTAAGTATGGAGTAGGCAGCGGAAGGAGCCACGTGTCCTAACGGCGTGTCTTCAAATGTGAATCCAAAAAGGGAAGCCCAAACTTGCGCCAAGCTTCCACACTTCCAGAGCCCTAAAAATTTGTGAAGCATTGAAAATTCTTCAACTAAGAAAGAAGGTGCCAGGTGTCGGCTCGGCAAAAATCTGGAAAGGAAGCCTAGGGTGGAAACTCAAACTTGCGTCGGCCCTCCACGTAGCAGATGGTCAAACAGAGTCAAAAGGAAGACAGGTGCGAGGCCTCAAAATTGGCTAAGTATAGAAGTGTAAGTGGAGAATGCCAAGTGTCAGTGTGATGCATCTCCAAGAGTTAGTCCCAGAGAGGAAACCCAAATGAGCGTGAGCTCGACACGTAGCCGAAATTCCAAAAGGGTTAGCGGGACCGTTGAAAAGTCCACAGACCATCGGAGGCCGCCAAGTGTCTAAATGGCACTGATTCAAGGGTTGAAGAGAGAGAAGGTTCCCAAATAAGCGCCAAGTTGCCATTTGTCCCAGATCAAGAGATATGTCCCCTCCAAGCAAAATATTTAATGAAAAAACACAAAATAGGCCGCAACTCTTCCCAAGGGAAAAGGTCAGCATTTGGGCCCGAGTTAATGAAAGCAGGCCGTTGGGGGAAAATTGGTTTTTCACCCTTTGTCATCCCAAAATGATAAAAGTCACAAAATGGGCCGCAACTCTACCCAAGGGAAAAATTCAGCGTTTGAGCCCGAGTCAAAGCCAAAGCGGGGAGTTGGAGGAAAAGGTGAAAATTTGCCTTTTGTCAAAAAGGCACAAAGATAAAGATGGAAGCACCTTCGCCAGCCAACCAAAGGGTGCTATGTATCAAGCGAGCTTTGGGGCAGTTGGGTTTGTTTGAGCTATGCATATTTTGCGCAAAAAGGAAAAAAGGATAAATTGCGGATCCACAAGCTCTATTTTTGCTCTAATCTAGTTGCCACATGTCCCATATCAAAAGGGGATCTATTTTTCAAATTGTTTTTCTTCCCATTTGTATGGACTTGATACAAACTTCGAAGGGGCATTTTTTTTTACTCAGGGCTCAAAATATTACAAATCTGACACCATTGGAAGTGTCTCAATGTCTTCTACACCATGGAAGGATAAACAATCATTTTTCTTAGGCCCTGGTAAGTGAAAAATGAAGAAACGTCTTCAAGTTTTTTTATGCAGGATCTCCTTGCCTCAACAACTAGATCAAATTCGATCTGTTCCACCATTTCCTCTTCCTTCAAGACATCGAACCAAGGATTGATGCAATAAAGATAGATTTGGGGGCATATTCTATCGTGAGGCATTATTAATAGTAGTTGAGCTTGAACTTGATTTTCCCGCTTCTCTCTATCTTTATTCTCTCTGATCGAATCTATAAATACAGGGGCGGGATTCATTGTAAAGGGTTGGACATTCTTTGTTTTGCAAGCTCCCCTTTTCTTCTGGCAAAGAAACTCATGGAGTTTCAGACCTTCTACTAGATTGTAATACATTTCTGCTTTTGGCCTCTTTGTAATGCATTGTATCAATCTACAGAGCAATAAAACACATATGTGATCAACTTTAGATCCTCTCTTGTCTCTTTTGCTTTCATCTGATCTTTCATTATAGATCTGGTTCATCTGTGCTTAGTTATTGTATGCATTTGGTTAGTTTGTGTCTATTGGAAAAACAAATGTTCATCATTCCTTTGGTGCATCACCTTATAGCTTAGTTTGATTTCTTGTATTCCTTTTACCCCTATCTCCTTGGCAAGTTTAGATTAGGTATAAAGAGAGATCCTCTGCAAGTTCTCACATATGCACCTGAATAGAGGAATAGGAACCAACCTTTAATCTGGAGAGATTTTCCCATTTTTGCAAGGTCCCACACCTTGGGGAAAGTTCAATGTTATGCAATCACACCAAATGACTCTGCCTTATAAAAGTATACCTATAGAACTCATTTGGGGATGCCATGATTTCACACTAACAGACCCTAGACACATGGCACCTTCCGCTGAACCTTCAACTCTTTTAACAAACTCCGCTAGACCGAGACACGTTGTGAGCTCTGCACTTGTCAGGGGGTCTATGCTTTTGGGGACTATCTCAAAATGGGCAATTGAGACACGTGGAGGCTTCCACTGGCTCCTTTTTCTGAGACTTTTTATAGACCAAAAGGAATTTTCTAGGGCCTGGGCATGTGGAAGGTCCACGCTTGTTTGGAACCTTGCCCCTATACTTATCCTTTGTAGTTATGCCAAGAAAACACATGGACAATTATAATATAACATAGAAAAGGGGAAGAATCAATGGTTGTTGTGCATTTCACCTATTTTTCTACCATTTTTCTCAAGACTCTTGGAGATGCAAATACGCATTGTTTTTTTATCATTTTTGATGAAATTACTTGTCGTCTCATTCTCAAAAGTCATCAAATGGATTGAACTTAATTTTTGAGTCCTAGGATTGTTAAGGTCGATATTTTGAAGTTATAATTGCTCAAGCACTTGCAAAAATGGGAATTACTAGAAAATATGGATGCGAGATAGAGTTGCAGAGGAAAGAAAGGGAAAAGGATGAAATGATGAAAGTTGCAGGTGCAAAAGATGAAAAAGGTGTTTCCTCAAGAGCGAAAAGGATTACTTGTCATATCTAGTATCATGCAGAGCCTCCAAAAAATGATTAAAAAGGGGATTTCTTGCATGAAAGAATCAAAATGATTAGAAAGATTGTCAAAACATTGTGGCATGGCATCCTATTCATTAGTCGAGGCCCAAGAAACGTGATCACTTGACAATTGGTCCACCTGGCAGCTTTCGGATGCGAATTTGTTAAACATCACTTTCTAAGGAAAATTGGTAACAAGAAAAGGTTTCTAGAATATTCTTCTCTTTTGGGGGGAAAATCGAGAGAGTAAAATGTATAAATGCAATGACAATACTCTTTCAAAAGGTTAGGGGTTGAATTCTTAAGAGAAAATTTGAGAAATCTGTCTTCCTAAGAGACCACACTAAGATAACTTTGTTATTTTCTTCTATGTTAGATTTTCTATAATGTCGAGTTGGTTGTAGATGTATAGCCATTGACGAGCACTGAGATTTCTCTAGAAGGTTTCCCCTTGATGAATCTAAGCAATTTTGAAATTAATTTATGTCCAATCTCTAGTAATTTGTGTCTCCTTTGTTTTAGAATTTCTGCAAATGGTTTCTTTTGTTCCTATTGCAATATTACATTGAAATCTTTGTGAAATCACACAGGATCTCATCCTATGATATTTTAGTGGTATTTATAATTTCATTTCAAGAACATCCTTCATCTTGTGATGAGATAAACAAATTTAAAATCAATTCAACGTCATTTGTTGAAAAGATTGCTTGTAAGTCTTTGGGTGTACCTTAGGCATGATTGATCAGAGATTTTGGCGTTTAATTGATTCTTTTAACTCAATCCTTCAAGTTAGAGTCTCAAAGATTGTGTGAAAACTTGTTGATCCAGGCCTCCATTGAAGTACACATTCTGGTTGAAGGAACATCTTAACTATTCTGAAGCTTTCATTGTTGATTTGTCCATTGTTGTAAAGTTTCTCAGAGATTTGGTATAATCAAATTTATCCTGCTTAATCTCCCACCAAAATCATTCAAAAACCATGAATCCATCCTAAACTACCCTTGTTTTCCCTGTATATCCACAAAGGAACAAAATCTATTTACTAAAATATGTAGAACAATCAGGATTTCTTAATGTCTTCAGTAACCTTAGCCTTGTGTTGAAAATATCTACATCTTTTAGAAGTGACAACTCTTAAGAGTTAAATTATGGAGTATTCACCGTATTTTCCAAAGGTTTTATTCATAAAATTTGTCCAAAAGTAGAACATCTCCATCTCTTTCATCAAATAGAGGTTACACTAAGGGTCCTCTCACTCTGGTTGAAAAGGTGCAACCTAAAGTAGTGAGGACAGGAACAAATCCTCTTGAAGGTGCTATCCATCTCTCCACAAATCTGAGTGACAAAGGGCTAGTTAGATGTCATATGCGGCTACAAAATGACTCACACTATGATATATTTGTCTCTAAGCTCCATGTCCAATCTATGCTGCTACTATGCTTGAAAAGGAGAACAAATTTGGATACCAACACTCATGGCACCATTTCCGGGCCTTTGGTTTGTGTTGTCGGGGACTGATTTTTTGATTTGTTACTAGTTCATATCCACTTGGTCATCAACAACACTTGTGGCACCACTTTCGGGAGTATTTGAAAAAAGGTATACATGTACAGACCATTGTAATGTCTCTTACATGATCTAAGTACTAATACATTGCCAAAACATCATTATTTGTTCGAGATCTGTAAAATTGTTCAAAGGTTGTAAGTTATGAGTGTAATATTTCTAGCTTATACAATTATTGCACTAAAGTTTGTATCATCACTAATAAATTTGGGTAGAAGAAGAGTAGATCTTGTAAGCTTTGCATGAATCTAGTATTGACAGACATTTGATAGATCTTTCATAGTGCATTTTCACAAACTAAGTTGAAAATCCCTAGTGGCAACTCCGTGCTATTTAAATTCTTTATAAATACAAGTGTCTTAACATATATCAAGTAATATTTTTCACTAATATCTGCAAAGCTGGAAGGAAGAAGCTCTTTCTTCACTAAGGACCCTAGTAGAAGTTCGTTTCAAGAGCTAGGAATGTCTAATTCACAAGGAAGAAGAATTTGGAAGGTTGTTGAAGATCAAGCATCAAGAAAAGGGATTTGCATTGGTGAAACTTATCAGCCTATGATTGAATATTTCATTACTTCCTCAAGTTCTTATGAATCAGGTAGTCTCTTTTTTGAACTAAATTCTTCATCTAGAGAGGGTCCTTATTTTGTATTTGAAACATTTACCTCTCAATCTGCCCCGGTATTTTCCAAATCTAATAGATTTTTCCAAGAAACAGAGCCTTTAGAGGGAAGTCATTCTTAAAATTGTATCCTTATACCACACAGACCCCTCACTCCTCATCATTTTGTTTCTCCTGTAAGATCACCTCCTCAGAATAATATGGCTCAGCCTCCACCTAGACCTCCATTTGTTGTTAATACTTTTGGTCCCATCAGTTTTAGAGGTATGACGGTCTATTCAAATGCTCTTCCACAAGATGTAAGAAACATATTGCCTAAGTTTCGTGGAAATAATGTAATCACTGGTGATCAACACTTGAAACTCTTTGTCAATGTGATGGAGGACTTTGAAATAGAATTTTAAGATGTATACATTAAGTTGTTTATCCATACTCTAGAATAAGATGCAAGGACTTGTATAAATCTCTAACAGATAATTCCATTGACTCCTGGATAGAGATGAAGAATGATTTTAGAATGTAGTATGGTGATAATTCAGAACCTAAGTTTCTTTTATCGAGTTTGAAAATATAAAAAGGAATCCTAATGAATTAGTGCATGATTTCAATACTAGATTGAACAAAAAATTGAGAATACTGTTTGTTAATTTGAGGCCATGTTTTGAGTCATGTCGATAAATTATTCAAATGCATTTGATAAGAAAGTTTCTTACTATTTGAAGGATAAGAACCTTGGGACTTTGAGGCGACCTTTACCATGGTTCTCGGAAATTGAGAACAACATTAAAGTAGTTGGAAAACCTCCTAAGAGGGAGGGTGTTAAAATTATCAACCACGATAAGCCTCAATCAAGTAGGGCTATGGATCTTGAGGAAGTTGTAAAGACTTTGGCCAAAGCTATCGAAGAAATATCTTATAAGCTAGCCGGGAAGAGAAAGGAATTGACAAGGTTCTCAAGATTAGCATAGGCAACAAGGACAAGAAAGATTTAAAAATCATCCTAGAAATGATCAGAGGTCTGATGACAGAGGTAAAGGAACCATGGGAGCTAGACAACCCCAAGCTAGGGAAAATAGAGTAATGCATGATCCTCTAAATGCCGAGTTGCTTTATTGTTGAAGAGACAAATCAAATTTATTGGTGTGACAAATGTTTCTTGCCCCACCCTTCATGTGAAGTAGATCAACATGTTGAAGAAGCTGATGAAGATGACAACACTGATGATGATGCATGCATGGTGGACTTCTCTACAAGCTCACATCATCAGGAGAAACTCCAAGCTGAAGTAATAAGTGCAAGAACTGCCACAATTGTTTGGGAATGCATTCATCGGGTACCTCTTCTTCCCCCCTCTCATGCTTTAGAAATAGATATGGTATAAGAATTTGAACTTCCTAAAAATATTTTTGAGTACCTAAGAGATCTAATGATTAAGAAGTACGATGGAGGAATCCCATTAGAAGAGGATAGACAACTGTTAATGAATGTTGTTGTTGCCCAAGAGAAATCTTATAACACAAGAAGTAAAGCTATCAAAGGGGCAGCACCTCAAGTCAAACCAAAGACCCCGTTCTCACCTATGTCCCAAAAGAAACTCCAAAGAAAGATGCATCTGAAAAATGCCTTGTTGTATCACCCATGCCCAAAATGTGAAAAATATTGTGCCATCTTATGAGCTTGTCAATCTTTCTCCAAATTCTGCTTTTCCCAAATACATTCCTATGACATTTCCCACATTTTGAGTTAGATAAATATTTTTCCCAATTGTGGAACTACTTAGGATTCATGAGCACAAGAAGAGGGCTTTCGAACATTTGGGATTGGAAGATGATAGGATTACCCAAGGTAGAAATATAAATAATGTAAACACTCCTCCAACCATTGCAAACCTAGAAAAACCACCAGCATTGGAGGAGATAGGTGAACCACCTGAAGTTTACTTGGGAACATCTTTGGTTGAGTCTCAATTAAATGTTGATCCATTTTTACAACACTGATTATTAAAGGCATGATCACTGCACAATTATATGTTTGATTCCAGAGCATCATGAAATGTTATGCCTCTAGAAGTCATGAATGAATTGAACATTAAAGTGACAATAACCTATGGTAAGTGTACTGCAATGGATTCTAGAGAGGTGCATGTTATAGGATGTGTAAAATGTTTGGTGGTACAACTTGTAGCTTATCCGAGTAAGAACTTGAAACTTTATGTTGTCATTGTTGATTTCCCTACCAAATGGGGCATGTTGTTATCAAGAAAGTGGGTTGCAAGTGTTGGTGGAAGTGTTCAGATGGATATTTCTTTTTCCACCATTCCAATAGCCTTGTAAATCTGTATGGAGAGAAGAAGATGTTGTACCTCATTGAAGAACCCAATAATGTTTCTTCCAAGTGTTGTATGTTGATGTAGATGCTGATAAATTTATTGGATTTGCTGATGGAAAAGAGCATAGGATTGATTAATGTAAATTTCTTGAAAAAGTAGGTTGACCTTGGACCTTGTTATTTGATGGAGCCTTTTCCAAGTTTGGAAATGGTGCTAGTATGGTTCTGATTTCTCTAGGCCATGAAGAGTTTTCTTTTTCTTTCAAACACAACTTTTAATGCACTAACAACATTGCTAAATATGAAGCATTGTTATTAGGTTAGAGAATCACATGGAAATATGGTATAAAGGATATCATTGTCAAAGGAGATTTAGAATTGATTATCAAGCAAATTAGAAAACTGTATGCTACTAAAAATCATAGAATGAAACAATACAAGCATGTAGTCTGGAATTTGATTGAAATATTTGACTCTTTTAATATTGTGAACCATGATAGAAATCTTAATGCTGCTGCGACAAGTTTGCGATTCTAGAAAGCAGATTTGGGAATTGTATAATATCTCCATTTTGTGAGTATGATGTTGAAATACTAACAAGGCCATCAATCCCTGATAATGTTAAAAATTTGCAAGTGTTTGATGATGATGCCCAGGTGAAATGGTTTTGAAGAACCAAGGTGAGTTTTTGACCAAAATATAGATTGGGAACCAATGGTGTGTGTTCTTTGAAGGAAAATAAACTTTGTTAGGAAAAGAAATCATCCAACCAAGATAAAAATTATTCCCTAAGGTTTAGTGTCTCTTGAATCAAACTTTTGTAATGCTAATTGCATTATTAAAATAACTATGTCGGTTTGAAGAGACGTGGAAGTGCACAACTTGGGCACAAAGGAAAAACCATGTAAAATATGGTAAGGAATCAATCTCAGCAAGGAAGAGAAGCGATCCTATGTTCAATTGTTGAACAAATATCATGACTACCTCCTAGCTTGGTCTTACTCGAGTTAAAGGCATAAAAGGAAGATTTGTTCCAACATGAAATTACTCTTACATCTAATGCCAAGAATTTCAAGTAAAAATAGAGACCCATCAATTCACTCCTTTCTTTGAAGATGAAAGAAGAATCAAGAATTTTAGGGATGGAGGGATCATTCACCCATAAGGTACTCATCTTGAGTTGCAAACCCTAGTAGTGCCTTTCATAAAAAAAAGGTGGTATAAGGCTTTTTGTAGACTTCAAGAACCTAAATAAAGCATCATTGAAAGATAATTACCCTCTTCGCCAAACATGGAGAATATGCTACAATTGGTAATCGGTTCTCAATTATTGTCCACTTTGGATGGATTCTCTAGCTATAATCAAGTTGTTGTGAAAGATTCAGAAATAATAAAGACTTCCTTTACCACTCCTTTGGGAACTTATGTCTATGTCGGGATGCCTTTTGGGTTAATGAATTCGGAGCAACTTTCCAAAGAGAACTGGATGTAGCGTTTCTTTGGTTATATCAATGATTTCATTGTTGTTTATCAAGATGATGTAACTTTGTATTCCGTAAAAATAGATGATCACTTGGAACACTTTGAGAGAATGTTGTTAAGGTGTAGAGAGTATGGTATATCATTGAATCCCATGAAGTTCCATTTTGGAGTGCAAAAGGAAAAACTACTTGGTCACATTGTATCAAAGGGGTCATGATTAATCTAGAGAGAGTGGAAGTCATCAGCGAGGTTCCAATTCCAAGAACTAAGAAGGGAGTTTAGTCCTTATTTGGACAAATAAACTTTATCAAAAGATTTGTGTCTAACTTTGTTGAGCTGACCATCCCCATTAATAGCATGTTGAAGGACCACATTAGCAAATGGGAAGAAGATTCCATTCAAGATTTCAATGGGATCAAGGAAGAACTAAAACATGCACCTATTTTTGCAGCTCCAAATTACAAGAATCCTTTTCAAGTGTTTTCTTTTTCTTCAGAAAACATAATTGCATCTGTCTTATTATAGAAGGATGATGAAGGGGCTGAGAGACCAATTTCCTTTTTCAGTAAGGCATTGCAAGGAGTTGAGTTCAAGTACACCATCATGGAGAAGCAATCATATTTGATGGTGAAAGCAACAAAGGTTTTCAGACCTTACATCTTGAGCTCTAAAGTTGTTGCTTATGTTCCCCACACCATGGTGAAAGATATCTTATCAGAGATGGAGGTCTCAAGCAAAATATGCAGATGGGTAAAAAAATATAGGAATATGACATGGATATCGAAACCATGAAATTGGTAAGAGGTTTGGGCCTAACTAAGCTTATGGTTGAGAGCAACTTGCAAACTATTGAGGTGAATGAAGTAGAAGGAGAAAGGGTGGATGTCCTTGAAAAGTTGGTAAGCTCTGAATGGTACAAAGATATAATATTTTATCTTAGACATCTATGCTCCCCTGAACATTTGAGTAAAAATCAGAAAAATTTTCTTAAGTTAGCGTCTCAAAAATATGCCATTACCGATTTTGGGTTAACTTGGAAGAACCCTTGAGGGAGTACTCTTAAGATGCATTACTAAGGATGAAGCCCCAAAGGTAATTGCTGATCTTCATGGAGGAGTTTGTGGGGGAATTTTTTTGGCTCTTCAACACATAAAATATTGAGGATTGGTTACTTGGTGGCCAACTCTCTTCAAGGATACAACTCTATTGGTTAGGAAATGTGAAAGTTGCTAGCATTTTTATGGAAGAATAAAAGCTTCAAGATCCCTTCCTTTGCAGCTGTGTCAGTTGAAGCCTCATTTTAAAAATGGGTAATGGATTTTAGTGGTGGAAGCAATCCCACCAAGAAGGAAACACACCAAGTTATCATGGACTTCATGTTGAATCAAATAACATACGATTTGGAGTGCTAGCTAAAAATTTTGTTGATAATGCCATGAGTTTCAAAGCCAAACCTTTGGTGGCAATGTGCAAAGAGTATGGGATCAATTTGACATATGATTCTAAATACCATCCCCAAGGAAATGGACAAGCTGAGTCCAATAATAAAAACTTGTTGAAGATCATTAGAAGAACCTTGGTGCTGAACAAAAAGAAGTGGGCTGACAAATTGAAGTTTGTTGTTTGGGCTGATAGAATCACTTTCAAAAGAGATACTAGTAAGAGCCCATTTCAATTGGTATATGGAACTCAAGCTTTTCTTCCCCTTCATTTGAAAGTTTCTTCATTTAAGTTCATTCAAGAAATTAAAGATCAAGAAGTTAGTCCATATGATGCTTGAATCAATCAGATTATTGAGTTAGATGAAGAAAGAAGGGCATCCCATCAGCAGTGTGTGCATGTATAATTTTCTTAATGCTAAATCAAATGAAGCAAGAACTACCTCCTAAAATAGTTCTACAATTTAGCTAAAACAAATCATAAACACTATCATGATAAGAATTAAACAAGGGTTAGATGCTAGCATTCATCAATACAAACTTTGAAACTAACAATGCTAAATATCTAAACTCCTCTATTCTCTAACAACAAATAAATGAATGGACCTAAGTAAGCTCCATGGCTATCAAAATAGTTGTCCTTAATGTTCCAAGAACCTGGGAATGGGGGCTAATCAAAGTTGGGCTACAAAACCATTTTGACACCTCCCATATGACTCAAGCACTTTAAGAAAGAGGTTTAACTCTTCAAGATGATGAACTCTCAAAAGGGCAAGGTGCAAGCTCTTAGTCTCTTTGCTATATGCTTTGCATTTGCTCTCTTAGAAAGTTTAGGTGTAAGTAAAAAGGTAGGTGGAGGGCTCTTTATATAGCCCAAAGGATAAAGGATTCAACATATTCTCATGAATGTGGGATAAAGGTAAAACATGATTAGGAATGGATAAAGTTGCTTGTATTAAAGGTAACCTTACTTTAGAAGGGTTTAATACATGTTTAGCAAGTCATGGGAGTTGGGGGGTATTTTAATTAATCAAAGGTGATTAATTAATAGGTAGGTGTAAGCTTATAGAAGCCAATTAGAAGAATATTAGTGCGATTTAGGCTATTATAAGGGGATTAAATCAATTAAATATTGATTTATTGGTTAAATGGAAGGGAAAGCTAATTAATTAATAATAATTAATTAGTCTAGGTAGAAGGGGTGATTTATTAACGGAAGGTCATTAATTAGGGTATTTGTTGGATAGGCAACTTAATTAATTAGCTTAGTGTAATTAATTAATGATGATATGAGGGAAAATGAGTGATTTTGATGATATGTCGTTGATTTGCGAGAAAGGGGATAATTAGCACAATTTAAGTATTTAAATTGCTTGGGCGTAATTATAGGTGTCTACATTTGCCCCTCTTTGGGGTGGCGTAAGTGATGCCACTTCAAAGATAGTAGACAAAAGATATTTTGAAGGGATAGAAGAAAAATTAGTAGGAGGGAGACATGCCCCCTCGAGTGTCAATGGGGTGATGAAGGAAGCCGATCGATGATCGAAAAACATGAGAAGTAGGTAGAAGAATGGGGACGAGGCAGGATGCCCCAAGGAGAGGGAGAATTAGGGGTGAAAGGGAAGTGGTGTAGAAGAAATATGGATGAGGGGAGAAAAGAGCTTAACCTCTAGCTGCTTATTTGTTTGGAACAAATTTGATGTCATCATATTGCCATAGGAACTACATCATCGGTCCTTATGAAAAATATAAGCATACGAAAAGGTAGAATGACATGAAAAGCCATACTACAAACAATTTTCCATTGCTAAAAGTACCAACTCCACGCAACATACAATAATGCAATGCAATACGAGAAGGAAACAAGCTCATATAACAGGGAAAACAAGTACGAACGCACATATCCAACCCAACAACGGTCAAGACAGTTGTACAAATGTTTTGTTATCAGTGCTGAAGAGATCCACAAGTTCATGATTGACGACAAGGGTTAAAAATGATGCCCCAAGCAAGGATACATGCAAGGGGAAATGAAAATGGACACGGGTCCATGAAAAGCGTTTGTGCACAACGAAACAACACCAGGAACCAAAAGTGCCCTAGAGTACAGATGAAGCAAGCAGCTAGCTTTTGTGAATGGTTGTGAATCTAGTGATCCGCGAGTCGTATTAATTAGGGAAGATGTGAGACAAACCAACAGGATATGGAGAAAATACCATGCGCAAGACACAAGTTTCAGCCATAAGAAGCAAGTTACCATTTTGTAGGGTGTTTTACTTTTTAGGAATTTTTGAAAAAATTTGCCTTGTTTTTAGATTTTTTTGATATATATATTGTTTTTGTGGTTTTCTCAAAACAATGTTCTATTGTTTTTGTGTTTTTCTCGAAACAATTTTCTATTGTTTTTGTGTTGTCTGAAACAATTTTCTATTGTTTTTGTGTTTTGTGAAACAATTTTCTATTGTTTTTGTGTTTTCTCAAAACAATGTTTCTATTGTTTTTGTGTTTTGTGAAACAATTTTCTATTGTTTTTGTGTTTTTAACAGTTTTCCAAAGCTATGTGCAGGTAACCAAGAAAGCATGGATGCCCCTAGCGTTAGGTGGGGAATATACAAGGGTAGAAGCCACGCGCTTATGAACAAGAAGGTGAAGTCGTTGAGTTGCCCCCAGCGTAAGATGGGAAATAACGAAAGACCACGTACCTTACAGACGAATAGAAGAAGGCAAAGCCGGATCAAGGCTGGACTAGATGGTGTGCACAAGGAAACTCAAAGGTAGAACCAGGTCTAGGAAAAAGACAACTACCCTTCTAATACAGAATGCTTGTGAACAACAAATCCTCCCGAGGCGCCGGAAACCGGTTTTCACCCAAGGACTTGTCCAAAGTACCACAATTGCGTGGTTTTCACTAGTGGATGACCTGTTTTCTCTTTTTCTTTTTCTGATTTTTTTTTTTGATGTTTTTATATTTGTTTGTGATTTTTATGACTTTCTTGTGCCATGTTTAGGCATAAAACCTCTTAAGATGCATGGAATTCATGGGCTCCTGGAGCTCATCACCATTGGGGTGAGCCAACTTGTATGCCCCTGTGCCATACTTGGCAACTATGACATAGGGTCCTAACCAGTGTGGTTCAAACTTCCCTTTCTTTTCTCGCTCTGCTCTGGTGTTGAACTGGTTCTCCTTCATAACTAAATCACCCACCTCAAACTGGCGAGGGATGATTCTCTTGTTGTAGTTGCAGGAGATTCTGTGTTGATATACCTTCAGGTGATTAAGAGCGCAAATGCACCTCTCATCCAGGAGCTCTAACTCAGCCAATCTTGCCACTCGGTAATCTTCATCCTTATCCAAATAGTCCCAAAGAGAAATTCACAGGGATGGGAGTTCAATCTCTAAAGGGATGATAGATTTTGTCTCGAACACTAGGGAATATGGCGTCGCACCCATAGGAGTGCGAATTGATGTTCGGTAGGCTTAGAGGGCTGGGTGGATTTGTAGGTGCTAGTTTCGACCAGTTTGCTAACCATCTTCTCCATTATCCTTACCAAAGTCTTTTTGTTGCCTCAACTTGTCCATTACCCTGAGGGTAATATGGCGTGGACCATTTCAATCTGATTTGGAACCGTTGGCAAAGACCTTTCACAATTTTGTTCTTAAATGACTTCCCATTATCTCGTGATAATGGTCAAAGGATACCATATCGGAAAATAATGTGATTCATGATGAATTTAGAAATCAGGTGCTCTGTGACATAGGTTAAAGAGACAGACCTCCACCCAATTTGTAAAGTATTCGTAGTTTGTGATGATATGTGTATGACCATCGATGAGGTAGGAGTAAGCTTCCCTATTAGATCAAGTCCCCACTTGGAGAATGGCCACAGGGGTAGTGATTGGTTGCAATGGTTTCGATGGACCATGGATAAAATTTCCATACTTTTGGCAAAGCACACATTTTCTAACATAATTACAACAATCAGTTTCCATGGTGGGCCAATAGTAACCTACTCTTAACAGTTTCTTAGCCAAGACCATTCCATTTGTATGTGCTCTGCATACTCCTTCGTGTACTTCTTTAATTGCCTAGATTGACTCCGTCACATCCAGACAACGTAACAGATTCCCATCATAGCCACGATGATAAAGTGTACCTCCTAAAAGGGTGTAACGGGCTATCTGGTGAATCAGGCTTTGCTTTTCAGAATGGGAGATATTGGGAGGGAAAGTACTATCCTTAAGATAGGTGAAAATGGGTTCGTACCACGGGGAATAGGGACCAACAACCTCACAAGCCAGGCAAGATTCTGGTACGTCATACGTGGGCTGGTGTAGATTTTCTACGAAAAATGGCATATCATTGTTCCCTGGTGGAATACGAAGCATAGATCCCACCGTTGCCATAGCATCTGCCGATCTGTTCTGCACTCTTGGGATCTGCTCAAAGGTAATGTGCACAAAATACTCCTTCAGAGTTTCCACCAACTTCTTATAAGGTATGAGCTTGTCATCCTTAACTTTATACTCATCATTAACCTGTTTGATGATTAGCTGTGAATCACCTACAACCTTAACATGTTGAATATTCCACTTGATGGCTAGCTTCATCCTTGCAATGAGTGCTTCATATTCCGCAATGTTGTTCGTGTAAGGGAAGGCCAGGCGGAAAGCTTGCGGTATAGGATCACCCGAAGGAGTAATAAGGACCACTCCTGCACCTAAACCATGAAACGTAAAAGATCCATCAAAATGTATCTGCCATACGAAAAATTCTTCAATGCAGAGCAAAGATGCATCTCGCAGATCCAAACTCAAAGGTTCGTGCTTTACAAAGGTTCTTCCGCTAGTTGGTCAGCAAGTACTTATCCTTTAATTGATTTTTGATGGACAAATTCTATATCAAACTCACTGAGTAGAATGATCCAATTAGCCATTCTACCTGTGAGGGTGGGTTTGGACAACAAATACTTGAGTGGGTCGACCTTGGATATGAGCTTGGTCTTAGTATTTAGCAGGTAATGGTGAAGTTTCTAAAAGGTAAAAACAATGGCCAAGCAAGCCTTTTCAATCTGAGGATAATTACATTCATAGGTGATGAGGGTGCGACTCAGATAGTACACTACTTTCTCTTTATGGCTAAGGTCATATTGGGCGAGCAGTGCACCAATAGCGTATTGCGTAGCGGATATATAGAGCAAAAGTGGTTCTCTCGAGTGGGAGGCATGAGGACAGTGGATTAGCCAGTGCATTTTAAGCAAAGCAAAGGCTTGTTGTTGCTCAGGTCCCTAGATGAAAGCGATGTCCTTCTTAAGAAAATGAGTGAATGAGTGACATTTATCTCGCAAGCCGGGAGATAAAGCGGTGAATGGCTTGAATTTTCCTTGCAAGCTCTGCAGATTGCTTGATATTCTCAGTGGAGGCATTTACGTGATAGCAGACACTTTAGCAGGTGGTCTTCCTCAATACCTCTTTGGATTTAGCCTAACTTTGTATTCACGCAGCATTCAAAGATACGCCGCAAAATGATAGGATGATCCTCTCTTGTTTTGGACTTTCCCGGATGTCGTCTACGTAGTCTTCCATGATGTCATGAATCATATCTTGAAATATTACTTTGTCATGGTCCGATTGATAAGTTGCTCCCGCATTCTTAAGGCCAAATGGCATCACTTGATAACAGAAGGTGCCCCAAGGAGTTGTGAAAGCTATTTTGTGTTGGTCTTCCTCAGTGATCTTAATTTGATTATAACCTGAAAAGCCATCCATAAGTGATAGCATTTCGTACCCTGCGGTTGAGTCAACAATCATGTCAATGTTGGGCAACGGAAAGTCATCTTTAGGGAAAGCTTTATTGATGTCCCTAAAATCAGCAAAATTCGTGATACCAATAGGTTTCTTCTGGATAGGAACAATGTTTGATATCCATTCAGAATAATCAATTGGCCTGATGAATCCTACTGCAAGCAACCTTTCCAACTCTTCTTTAACTAATAAGGCCACTCTTGGGTGCATCTTTCAAAGCTTCTGTTTGATAGGCTTAGCGTCTGCGTGCACAACTAGGTTATGCATGACCAAATTTGGATCTAAGCCGGGCATGTCTTTGTAAGACCATGCGAACACATCAATAAACTCTCAGTAGCATAGTGAACGTCTTTTGTTATCCGGGCCGAGAGTGATGCTTCCAATTTTACTATCTTGGGATCTTCTTGATTACTAATATTGACATCAATGGTTTCTTCAACTAACAATTTTGATAAATCCTCCATACGCGTGGGATCGGGAGGTAGGTTGAGATCTTCATCCAAGGATGTCTCTACGATATTTTAATCCTTGGCATGGTCACTTTGTTTGTCCTTTGATTTTCTTGTTTTTTGTCCGCCAGTGCCTCAAAGAGGTTTTCACTGTGTGACTTGGACTTTGATTTTTGCCAAGGATTTTCTTTAGAACTCTTGCCCTCACTTTTCTTTAAATTTTGCTGACCACAAAGTTAAGCCTCCTCACCAAAGTAGGTGCAGGTGTCTAAGTCGATAAAGAAACCCTTCTTGTGATCTCCAATGGGAATTTTATCCCTTATGCCCATGAACTCTGCAATAGCCTTGTCGTTCTCAAATAAATCTAGTGGCATGTGACATTATTGGTCCCATTCAACAAGGGGGCGTATACAAGGTCAAGGGTTGGTTCAGTGGCGGTGATGGTTAGGACAACGTTATTCATGAAAAGGTTCATGGAGGCCAGATCCTCATATTGGCTACAACAGGAATCCGTATCGTTGTCTAGATAATCGGAGCTATCCTCATGCTTAGAACAAGTCGCATCTTGATCGTTGGGGTGTGCTCCATAAGGGCAAATCCCAATGCCATATCTTTCTATTTTGAAATGTGGAAGAGGGACTGGTTCTCTTTGTCCTTGTTCATTCCTCCCACATCCTAGGCCTTTATAGCCCATGGAGTACATCATTCTACTAGATTTTTCATATTCCAGGGTTTGATAACAAGATGGCTAAGTGTCCTCAGGGACCCAAGTAGTAGGTGGATCAAGTAATTTTTCCTCAGCTAACAAGCCTCCAAGTAGGAACGACCCAATAGTGTGTTCCTCTCTAGGTCTCCTGAAGTGGTAGTTGGGTCAACCTCTCATCTTGGTTAACAAGGAGAGGTCAGAAACCAAGAGCACTTGTTGTACATTATACTCCCCACAGCCATATTCCAGAATTTTCATCTCCCATGAATTAAATGGATATGTTGAAGTAGATGCCCCATGAGTGCAAGAACTAAGAGAATTTGAATCTACTCGAGATTCCATGGCCTCAGAATGAAGAGGGATAGCTATATCTGTGGAGGGACATGCGTATGTACCCTTTCATGCAAAGCTATTAAGAGCTCTAGAATGAGCAAAGGGCTCTAAGTCTCTTGGTATAGTTACTGTATGTCCCTCATGCTTCAGCTTGATGCATTGATGAAATGTTGATGGCACTGCTTGCATGGCATGGATCCATGGTCAGCCTAGAAGCATATTATATGGAAGTTCCAAGTCTAAGACGTGAAACTTTGTCTGATGGAAAGTGCGGCCCACCTCCATTGGCAACGTAATGGTGCCTACTGACTCTCTTTCCACGTTGTCGTATGCGGTGATAGTGATGATATGGGACTCAAGATCTTCTTCCGTATGTCCCAATTGTTTGACTAATTTAAGCGTGTAGATGTTCAATCCAGATCCGTTATTCACAAGCACTTGTTTGATTTTCCTGCGAGTAACAACTAGCTCAATGTATACGGGAAGATTATGTGTAGGATTCTCGGTAGGGACCTCCCTATGGTTGAAAGTGAGATGCTCACTTGGTGCAATATTTGCCACCACGGCTTGAAGGTACGTAGGATCGACTTCTAAAGGCACTCCCGACCCCTGAAGAGTTTGATACAGGATGTCCTTATGTACATTGGAAATCTTGAGAAGGTCTAAGATCGAAATCTTAGCAGACGTCTTCTCAAGTTGTTCTAAAAGGTTATACTTACCAGTATGCGGGGTCGACGGAGAGGGGTCCGGAATTACGAGGTGGCGCGCCTTGTTACCGCAGCACAGTCCTTTCCCTTAATCTGGATGGTGTTGACGTGGTCAGCAGGGGAGCGAATACATCTGATAAGAGAATTGTAATGATTGTTATCTCTCTTGGTATACAAGTAATTCGTGGCTTTATAGGTTTGGGATGACTCTCCCCGATCCAGTTTTGCCTTTTCCGACTTATCATGCTTGGGGAATGGTTCCTTATAAATCCCCATTTTCTCGTTAGGTGTTTGCATGTGGCTAGGGTTATCCACCTCTATCTCCCCGTTGTCAATGAGGTCTTGAATATAGTGGCGAAGTCGCAAACATTTGTCTGCTTTTTATTACCTTTAATGTGATGCATTTCACGATTCATGCTCCTTATACCATGAAGGTTTAGGAGCGTTGTCATCAAATGGTTGCGTTGTAGGATAGGTCATCATGTGGGCCGCATCCAACTGTTTTAGTATGACGGACAACAGTTCATTGAGGGAGGTGAATGTTCGTCGCTTTGGTGGTGGTTGAATTGGGCCCTTGGTCAGTTTAAAAGGTTGATGGTTTGGACTGTTTGAACACGTTTGGAATCAGTGATTCCGTCTCCCACCATGTTTTTGTTTTTGTTAAAGATCTTCAGACTTTTCAGTGGGTTTGACACTTTGGTTGTCTTTAGATTGGGTTTTGAGGGTGCCTTTGGCAATGAGAGCCTTTTCTATTTGAATCCCTTTCTCGATAACCTCCTCAAAGGTGCAGACACAATGCATTTGGAGGTGGAAAGCTATATCTGGGTTGAGATTAGGGACGAAAATACTGACCAGCTGCTTCTCAGGGAAAGCGCAAGGGAAGCGACTAGCTATCCCTCTCCATCGTTGGAGGAAGCTAGCAAAGGTCTCATTTGGGCATTGTTTTGTGCCGCACAAGTCCTCCATGGTGATGTCACTCTCTATGTTATATGAGAAATGACGCACGAATCTTTCGCCACCGCCAGTGAAAATTAATCCTCGTGGTAAGCGCGCAAACCATTCCAACGCTTGACCTCCGAGACTCTTAGGAAAAATTTTGATGAGGTAATTATCACTATAAGACACCTCTTGACATGCCATGTAGAAATCTTTAACATGATCCCTTGGGTCTCCCTTTCCTTTGTATTTTTCAAAATTTGGCATATCAAATTTCTTTAGAAAGGGTTGAAGGGTCATTGTCTTGTCAAAAGGATAGGGGCATAGTTCTTCATATTGGTATTTCCTAATACTCCCTATATTGCTTTCTTGTATGCTCGCAAGTGTTGCTTTCATAGATTGCACTTCTTGTGTGAGTAATTGTTCTTTAGTGGGAGAAGCGGGGATGTGTACACGATGATACCCTGTGTCTTCTTCTCCTTGGTTTTCTCGATGGAGTTCGTGGATCCTAAACTTAGGCTTTGACTTTTGAACATTCTTGTTTGTGTCTTTCTGTACCTGGAAAGTAAGCAAAGCTAGTTGTCGGCTTAGGTTACTGAGTTGTTGTTGGATTGTGACTTGGTTTGTGTCTTCTTCTTCTAAAGGTTCTTCCTCTTCGTATTGTGGAGGTTCTTCCCTGTCTCATGTTCTATCTTATTTCTTCATGGCACTTTGATGAGGGGTATTCTATGCCCTACCACTTTATCATTTTCTACGTAAGAAGTGGAAGCATGCCCACCTGTTAAAATATCTTCCATATTGATAAGGGGGCATTCTTCCTTAGTAGTGTCATTTGTAGGTAATATTGGTTCATTCTTGGTGGGCAATTTGGCCCCTAATTCCATGACCCGTGCCAAAACTCTATCTTTATTTCTAAGGAGAAACTCATCTAGTAGAGTGGGGTCAAAATCAAAGTCTGCATGTGGTGATTCTAATTCATTTCCACTATGGTTGACCATTTCTTCTATTTCCTTTTCTGCAGAAAATAGTGGTCCTAGATCATGTCCGATAAATGGGTTTGACCCTTGTCTGTTAGAGGTTTCCCAAGCTTGCGCCTGTTGTTCCTCATATGTTTGTTTCTTTAAACCTAGACGCGTCTTGGGAGCCATGTTTTCGTGATAAGTTTCACTAAGGTAAGTTGTAGATTTGTTCAAAATTCAATGACTACCCCCAAGTAAAACACAAGATGTACGTGTTAAGAGTAAATTAACCGTGTGAGAATACCAATGTGATAGAGTGATAAAGTCAGCAATGAAACAATCGTTTGGTATCAAAACTTAATCAAATGAAGTACCTCCTAGACTACGTTTTAAAGTAATTTGTGACGCCAGATGATTAACAAGATGTCTCCACTTATGCCAAGTTCAAAGGAATGAACAAGACGTAAGTAAATACATGAAGTTAAATGTGATCTCCCAATCAAGATATACGATGAGCAAGCTCAAGTCTGATTAAGACCTATATCTCAAAAAGTGTCAATTACGATTTGTGAATGACACAACAATATCACCAAGATATGTTAACCCACTTTGCAAGAAAGTGAAGTATTGATATCGAGGTGTTATTGATATAACATGCACAAATGGTAGTGCCTAGCACCTTTTGAAATCGAGGTAATAATAAAACCAAACAAAAAATGCTCAAAGTATAGCTAGGAATAGTTAAGAATGTGTGCAGCGTAACCATACAATATAGGTATTTATGTTGAGTTTACAAGAAACAAGATGTAAATATCAAAATTGTAATGATACGAGACAAACAAGCTAACTCCTCTATGGAAGTCCGCAGTGATGAACCATGCCTAACTACAATGACGATCTTGACGTGGGTATCAAGATCACAATGGCTACCAAATGACGTGAAAATGCCTCCACTCACTTTAGACATTTAACTAACCCAGCCGCAAACATGGATGGGCGTAAACGGACATAAAAGTGAGAGAAACAATCGAATGGAAACACAAAGGTAATCACACCTCTTTTGATCAATAAAGTTTCAAAAGAATATGAAGGAAATAAATCAAGAAAAATGACAAAAAATGCTAGCCTCACTTCGGCAGAGTTTTGCCTTGCCCTAAAGCAAGTAAAAACTAGGCGAAAGTAATACATCCCACATTTCTCAAAAAGAAGGTTCACAACTCAACACTTTGTTTTAAAATGGTCAAAGTGGATTCTGGCCAAAGTATATTCTCCTAGGTGGTTCTCTTGCCCTAGGTGTTACAAAGTTGCCACGAGCAAGCGCGATTTACCCAAAAAGTCACACTGACTAGTTTGGGAGTATCTCAGCTTTACTTTACCCCCTTCAAGAACAGTAGGAAACTAGTGCATCTACGTGTACTATCACTGGGGTCGCCACAACGGACAACTTGTAACGCTATCTCACAAAGGAATCACTAGTCAAGTAGGTAGTGCAGAGCACTTCCCATTTTTTCCACAAGGTTCCCTCTTGTGTGGACTACTTTGGGGTTCCTGGAACCACCCCCATTGTTGTAGCTTAAGGCGTTATGCCAAAGGGGTTATGTTCCAGTTGAGCGGAGAGGGACGTACCCTTTTCTGAAACCTGCAATACAGTGTTTTGAATATGTTGTTCTTTTTATCTTGTTTAATTAGGTGTGGTTTGATTGAACACCTTTTGGCAACCTGTATAACAACTGTATTAGTAGTTTTTGATTTTATTTTGATTCCTCCTTTCTTTGACAAGCGTTTTTAGGTCCTGCACTTAAGCGTTAGTAGTTCTCCAAGAAAATCACATTATTTAAAAAAAAAGGATTAAGATTTTCTTTTTATTTTAAAGATCATCCAAGGATGCAAGAGAAGAGCATACACAACAAATAATCCAACTAAAAAGTAAAGAAAATCTTTTCAATCAATGAACCATACAAAATTCTTGATAAATGTTCATTCCTTTAAACCAAAAGTGAAAGATGAAGTTTCCAATTTACCAAATGTTATAAAATGAAGACTAAAGTTTCTTTTGATTCTCAAGATCACCCTAAGGTGCAAGAGAAGAGCATACACAAACTTTATCCCAACTATATAGAAATGGAAAACTTCAAATCAAAGGACCATTGAAAAATGCTTTGTAAAAGGTTCATTCCCTTAAGCAAAATGAATAATCAAGTTTCCAAGTTTAATCCCAATGTTAACAAGATAGAGATCAAAGTTTTTTTGATTCTCAATATCACCAAAAGGTTCAAGAGAAGAGCATACACACGCTTTGGTATAAATCGAGTAAGCATGGAAATACAACATTCATCAAAACATTAGACATGTTAGAAAATGACCAGTTTTAAAATAACAGAAAAACCTGCAATTTCTGTAAGTATAAATCCTAAATTTATGTTTTCATTGCATAGTTAACTTCAATACCTTTCCAACGCAAAAAAAATGGAGTCATTTTGAGTTCGGGAGAAAAAGTTATGGCCTTCGGAAGATGGGTTACGCATATGCTCTTATGCTCATGGGTGTGCACTTGACATGCACTCAAAAAATGTCAAAAAAAAAAGTCCCTTAATCTACAAAATGGGAAAAAATTTCCAACCAAGATTCAATTTTGACAACAACCCATCACATTAATATATGAATAGAAGACTTAGCACTATCAAACACTAACCTATATGCTCAAGAATTGAAAATTTTCAAGAAATTGACAAAACTAGCATGTAAAATGATGAAAAAGTAAGCTCTAAAAATGAAAACATGATGAAATCTTAAAATTTTCTCACCAAGATTAAATTTCGACAGTAACCCACCACATTAATATGTAAATAGAAGACTCATCACTATCAAACACTAACCTACATGCTCAAGAATTGAAAATTTTCAAGAAATTGACAAAACTAGCATGTAAAATGTTGAAAAAGTAAGCTCTAAAAATGAAAAGATGATGAAATATTGAAATTTTACCCTCAATTATAATTTGGACAGCACTTCACCTCTTTCATACCTACAAGGAAGACCCAACACATGCAAACTCAACAAAACATGTTAAGAAAAACAAGTTAGATCAACATGTGTAAAAGAGGGTTAGTAACCAAAAATAAAACTTAACTACAAAAACTTGAAATTAAGTGCAAAGGACAATGGAGTATCTCCCACCGGGCGTGCCAAATGTGTGCATGTATACTTTGCTTAATGCTAAATCAAATGAAGCAAGAACTACCACCTAAAATAGTTCTACAATTTAGCTAAAACAAAGCATAAACACCATCATGATAAGAATTAAACAAGGGTTAGATGCTAGCATTCATCAATACAAACTTTGAAACTAACAATGCTAAATATCTAAACTCCTCTATTCTCTAACAACAAATAAATGAATGGACCTAAGTAAGCTCCATGGCTATCAAAATAGTTGTCCTTAATGTTCCAAGAACCTAGGAATGGGGCTAATCAAAGTTGGAGCTCTGAAGACCCTTTTGACACCTCCCATATGACCCAAGCACTTTAAGAAAGAGGCTTAACTCTTCAAGATGATAAACTCTCAAAAGGGAAAGGTGCAAGCTCTTAGTCTCTTTGCTATATGCTTTGCATTTGCTCTCTTAGAAATTTTAGGTGTAAGTAAAAGGTAGGTAGAGGGCTCTTTATATAGCCCAAAGGATAAAGGATTCAACACATTCTCATGAATGTGGGATAAAGGTAAAACATGATTAGGAATGGATAAGGTTGTTGTATTAAAGGTAACCTTACTTTACAAGGGTTTAATACATGTTTAGCAAGTCATGGGAGTTGGGGGTATTTTAATTAATCAAAGGTGATTAATTAATAGGTAGGTGTAAGCTTATAGAAGCCAATTAGAAGAATATTAGTGCGATTTAGGCTATTATAAGGGGATTAAATCAATTAAATATTGATTTATTGGTTAAATGGAAGGGAAAGCTAATTAATTAATAATAATTAATTAGTCTAGGTAGAAGGGTGATTTATGAAAGGAATGTTGTTAATTAGGGTATTTGTTGGATAGGCAACTTAATTAATTAGCTTAGTGTAATTAATTAATGATGATATGAGGGAAAATGAGTGCTTTTGACGATATGTCATTGATTTACGAGAAAGGGGATAATTAGCACAATTTAAGTATTTAAATTGCTTGGGCGTAATTATAGGTGTCTGACTGTTGCAAGCGTGTGAAGTTCAAAGAAAATTTAAAGAATTTATTTGATAAGAAGGTGAATCTAAGAGCTTTCAACAATTGGGATCTTGTGCTATTATAGGATAATAGGCATGAAGATAAGGGAAAGCATGGTAAATTTGATGCATTATGGATGGGCCCTTATTTAATTGACATTCAAATTGGTGAAAATACCTTCTTCCTAAAAGACTTAGATGGGGAACTGCTTGAATTGCTTGTTAATGGCAGGCATTTGAAACATTTCCTTGATTGATTTATCAGAATCAAGGTATACTCCATTGTACAGTGTATAGTCTTTTGGTTGCTTTCTGCCTTCATGTTTTTCTATTTTTGTTTGTCCTGGTCCTTGGTGGCCATTTTGTTGGTTTCTCGGTTTGTCCTTGGGGGAGTTAGTTATTATTTTTCTGCTCTACAAGCTTATTCTTTGACTGTAATGCCCAATGGTCTATTTTTGGCACTTGGTCTGCTATTTGTTCTTGTGGCACACACAAGGAGTGCCCATCCCCGAGTCAAAGTCGATGTTGGTGTTCAAATTAGTCTCACCCCGTTTGTCCTTGAAATTCTCCAGTTTGTGGGCTCTATCATGTTTTCTATCTTCTTGTATTGATGTATAAAAAATTTGTCCTCCATTTGGTTTCCATGATCAGTCCCTTCCTTGGTCGAGGATCAATTAAAAATACAGAATTTGTTTTTCGTTCCTCTATCCATATGAAAGAATCTGTAACTTGGGAAAAATCTCATGTTTTTCCCTTCTTTCCATTTTCCATGATCATATTTTGTTTTCCCTATCATTTTTATCCCAAATATAGGTGGAAACCTGATTGATACGGCTCGTTGGATTGTTTTTGGACCTTATATCATTTTCAAATTCTCTCTCTTGAAAGAAAAATTCATTTCGAGGATCAAATGGTGTTTTTCTGCATTTTACTATTTGACAGTGTGTTTTCCCGTAAAATTTACATCTCGGGATCTCGTGGAAACGTGGCCCTTTCTAGTTGAATGTGGCTCAACGAGGCACTTTGAAAACTATAAGGCTCGATTCAACTCAAAAATTATCCATGTGGAGGGCCATTTCTCATTTGAAAATTTTCCTTTTGGTTTGGGCTTGAGTTGCACCAGGGAGACACGTGGAGGTTTCCACTACCTCTGCCAAACTTAGACAATTTTTTCATGCAGGCCCGATGCTTTGGTGGACCATGGACATGTGGAGGAAAGTGCTCATTTGAGGATCTACCTCGGTGGTCCCTCCTTAACAATTGCAATAGGGAGACATGTGGAGGCTTCGTTGGCTCCACTCTATACTTAAAATTTTCAAAGCAATTTTGAAAGGCATGGGACACGTGGAGGGACCACGCCTATGTCGGGGACCGGCCCCTAAGTTTTATTTTGAAGAAGCGTTAGGAGGACACTTGGAGGCTTCCACTCACTCTACCCTTTGCTTGGACTTTTCAACGGCCAAGGAAAAATGTCTTGGACCCTAAACACATGGCGCCTTCCACCAAACCTTCACCTTTTTAACAAACTCTTCCGAGACTAAGACACGTGGTGATCCCATGCTTGTTTGTGGATGTGCTTTTGGGGACTATCTCAAAATGTGCCATTGAGACATGTGGAGGCTTTCGCTGGCTCCTTTTTTGATGAGACATTTTTAGAGACCAAAAGGCATTTTTCTTGGGACTAAGGTACGTGGAAGGCCCGTGCTTATTCGAAATCTTGCCCTGTACTTCTCCTTTGCAGTTGTGCTAAGGAAACACGTGGATGGTTATAATATAAAGTAGAAAAGGGGCGAATCAATGGTTTTTTTGCATTTCACCTGTTTCTCCACCATTTTTTCTCCAAGACTCTTAGAGATGCAAATATGCACTATTTTTCATCATTTTTGATGAAATTCCATGTCGTCTCTGTCTCAGTAAAGTGCCATTGAATGGATTCATAATTTAATTTGTGAGTCCAAGGATTGTTAAGGTTGATATTTAGAAGTTGGAATTACTCAAGCACTTGCAAAAACAAGAATTACCGAGAAAAACTAGATGCGGGACAGAGTTACGAGAGGAAAGAAAGGGAAAAGGATGAAATGATGAAAGTTGCAGGGGCAAAAAAAGAAAAGGGTGTTGCTTCGAGAAAGGAAAGGATTACATGTCATATCCACCTCTGTAGAGCCTTTATAAAATTATTAAAAAGGGGATTTCTCACATGATAGAATCAAAATGATTAGAAGGATTGTGAAAACGTTGTGGCATGGCATCCTAGTCATGATTCGAGGGCCTAACAAACATGATCATTTCACAATTGGTCCACCGGGCAGCTTTTGGATGTGAATTTGTTAAACGTCACTTTCTAAGGAAAATTGGTAACATGCAAATGTAACTCGAATATTCTTCTCTTTTGGGAAGAAAATTGAGTGAATAAAATGAATAAATGCAATGAGAATACTCTTGCAAAAGGTCGGGGTTGAATTTTTAAGAGAAACTTTGAGAAATCCATCTTCCGGAGAGACTAATCCGAGATAACCTATTATTTTCTTCTGTGTTTGATTTTCTATCATGTCAAGTTGGTTGCAGATGTATAACCATTGACAAGCACTAGAGATTTCTTTGGAAGCTTTCCCTGTTGATGAATTTAAGAAATTTTGAAATTAATTTTTGTCTCCTTTGGTTCAAAATTTATGTAAATGGTTTCTTTTGTTCCTACTGCAATCTTACATTGAAATTTTTGTGAAATCACACAAGATCTTTTCCCCGTGATGCTTTAGTGGTATTTACAATTTCATTTCAAGAAGAGCCTTTGATGCGGGAGCATAACTTGCAGAGACCATAACTTTTGATCTGACCATAGAATCATCCTGAAATTTATAGGGTGGTAGAGATACATTAGTACTATGTTGGGGTAAAATTTTTTTGCAAGGTTGTGCCCATTTTGGAACATATTTGGGCGCATATTCCTTCATCTAGTGGCCTAAAATTGGCTCCTAATGTTTTTTTCACTTTTGACTAGGTCTTAGAACTTTAATAACTTTTTTTGTGCTTGTTAGAATAAGTCAAAATTTTGCGTGAGCCCTAATTTATGAAGGCATATTTGGCAAAAAAATTTTGGGGTCCATGCGAGTTGTTTTGCTAGTAGGTAATTTTTGGCATTTTAGGGTTTTAAGAGTAGACATGAAGTAAAAGGAGGATTGTAATGATTTAATAGATCAGTGCGGATTCTAGAATGAGAATTAAGCTATTTTGAAGCTCTTGGTTTTTTTGCAAATATTTTTATCTATGTTTTGGAGGTATTTCAACCTCTTGTAGCTCGATTCACATCAATTGGTATCAAAGCAGGATTTTGATCTTGCCAAAATAGTTAAGGTAAAATATTACATTTTTCTGTGTAATTTTTTTACCTCTATTTTATTTGATCATGGCTAGACCCGGGAGGGGAGGTTATGCCCAGATGAATAGGCATATGCAGGATCTACAAAGACAAGTTTTTGAGCTTAGAGGAGAACTCACCTGCCTTAGAAGGAGACATGCAAATGTGGATGTAGACCCAGATAGTGATATTGAAGAATGACCTATGTTAATGAATGAAGGAGGAGATGAAGAAGATAATGAGAGAGATGAAAAAACCTTAAATGAGAGACCATTTGAGGAGAGATTGATCCATGCTTTAGAGGGAAAGGATGAGAACATCAAGATTTCTGTTCCGATTATGGTGGAGGGTTACAAACAGAGAAGTTGATTGACTAGTTAAGTCACATGGAAAAATTCTTTAAGTGGAAAACCCTTTCAGAGGAGAAGAAGGTTAAGTTTGCATGCACTAAGTTGGTAGGAAATGCATTGATCTGGTGAGATCACCTACAAAATGAAAGAAACAAGAATGGAAAGGGAAAGATTTGAAACTAGAATAAAATGGTAAAGAAGCTTACAAAAAAATTCTTCCTGTAGATTATGCTCAGACACTCTTTCGGAGATTCCAAAACCTAAGACAAAAGGATCTCAGCATTGAGGAGTATACTAATGAATTTTACAAGTTTTCAATCAGGGTGGAATAGGGAAAGTCTAAAGAAGAAGAAGGCTACACTACATAAATGGGTTGAGTTACACCATACAAGATGAGCTGAGTATACTCGGATCCATAGCCTAGATGATGCTTATCAAATCGCATTAAAGAAAGAAGAAAATAACAAGAGGAATAATTTTAGAAGAGGTGTGAAGAGAGGTCCATCATCATCTCTAATGAGAGGCAGGGGTAGATTTGAATCTACAAAAGGTGAATCCTCTAACACAGAAGTGCATGAAGATTCTGGTCAAAGTCGTGGTAACTACCAAAGAGGTGGGGGTTTCAGAGGGGAAGAGGTTATAATGGAGGATGGGGTTGGAATAGCCCCCAAAGGAAATATACATGTTATAGATGTGGTGAAGAGGGGCACAAAGATTTTGAGTGTCCGCACTATCCTACACAAGATAGATGGCAAGGAGAACAACCACGATTAAATATGGTTGAAGCTAAAGAGGAAGAAGAAATGGAGGTTGCTGCAAACTTGGGTGAAACCCTCATGATAAGGAGGATGATGATTGTCCCAAGGAAGGAGAAAGAACATGATGTTGTTGGTGCTGATTCATGGCTACGAACAAATATATTTCGAACAAGATGCACCTCTGGAGGAAAGGTATGTAAAATTATTATTGATGGTGGTAGTTGTGAAAATATGGTTTCAACTGTAATGGTTGATAAACTCAATCTGAAATGTGAGAAGCACCCATATCCCTATCATATATCATGGTTCAAGAAAGGAAATGAGGTAACCATAGATAAAATATTCCTTATAAAGTTTTCAATTGGGAATACCTACAAGGATGAGGAGTGGTGTAATGTAATCCCAATAGATGCATGCCATATATTACTGGGTAGGCCTAGGCAATATAATAGAAAGGTTACACAAGATGGAGGGAAAAATACATATACCTTTTGGAAGGATGGTGTAAAGGTGGTCTTATTACCCTTCAAGGAAGAAGAGAAGAGTGAGGGATTATTGGCTACAAAAGAGTTTGTTACGAAATGGAAGAGGGATGGTGTTACGCACTAATGTCAAAGAAGGTGGAGATAGAAGATTTTAATATACCTGTTGCTGCGAGAAAAGGTACTAAAAGAATACAAAGATGTCATACAGATGAGCTACTAGATGGGTTACCTCCAAAGCGAGATATTTAACACCATATTGATTTGATCCCAGGATCGGCCCTTCAAAACCAGGAAGCTTATCGGATGATTCCAACATAGAGTGAAGAGTTGAATAGACAAGTGACAGATCTAATACAAAAAGGGTTAGTGAGAGAAAGCATGAGTCCATGTGCAACTCTAGCACTATTGACTCCCAAAAAATATGGATACTTTGGAGAATGTGTGTAGACAGAAGAGCCATAAACAAGATCACAATCTAGTATCGGTTCCCAATTCTGTGATTAGATGATATGATGGTGTGCTAGCGGGAGACCGATATTTTAGCAAGATTGACCTACAAAGTGGGTACTACCAGATCCGAATCCATGAAGGGGATGAATGGAAAACAACTTTCAAAATAAAAGATGGATTATACGAGTGGATGGTGATGCCATTTGGGCTATCTAATGCACCTAGTACATTCATGAGGTTGATGAACAGTACTTCGATAATATAATGGTAATTTTGTTGTTGTCTATTTTGATGATATTATGATCTTCATAAGAAGACAGTTGAAGAACACTTTGGTTGCATATGAAATTGGTGTTAGAATTGTTATGTAAAGAGAGTCTATATGAAAACTTAAAGAAGTGTAGATTTATTCAAAAGAGTCTTTTTTTTTGGGATTTTTCATATCAAAGGATGGAGTGAGGATGGATGAAGAAAAAGTAAAGGCAATTTTGGAATGGCCTATTCCAAGGAATGTGACAGAGGTTCATAGTTTTCATGGATTTGTGAATTTTTATAGGAATTTCATCAATAATTTCAGTAGCATTGTTGCACCCATAACAAAGTGTACAAAAGGGAGGGAGTTTGTATGGACTAAGGCATCAATAGATAGTTTTGAATTTTTGAAGAAGAAAATTTCAGAAGCACCTATTTTGGTATTGTCATATTTTAGCAAGGTCTTCAAGGTTGACTGTGATGCCTCACATGTCAGGATTGGAGCTGTGTTGAGTCAAGAAGGACAACCTATGGCATTCTTCATTGAAAAGCTAAATGAAGTAAGGAGGAAATATTCTACTTATGATGTGTAATTTTATGCTATTGTTTAGGCATTAAGGAACTAGAGACATTACTTGGTAGAAAAGGAATTTGTACTCTTCACTGACCATGAAGCCTTGAGGTATGTAAACACACAAAAGAAACTAAATAGTAGGCATGTAAAATGGGTTTCATTTTTGCAAGAATATACTTTTAGTTTAAAGCATAAGTCTGGTAAGAAGAATCAAGTTGTTGATGCCTTGAGTAGGCGTGTAGACCTTTTGACAACAATGGAAAATAAAGTAGTAGGGTTTGAGGTAGTTAAGGAATTATATGAAGGTGATCCATATTTTGGTGATTTTGTGAGAAAACTTAAGGATCCTACAGTAGGTAGTGGTTCTTTTGATTATTTGATGCAAGATGGTTATTTGTTTAGGAGGAAACAATTGTTCATCCCTATTGGTTCAATGAGAGAAAATATTATAAGAGAATTACATAGTGTGGGGTTGGCTTGACACTTTGGTTATAAGTAAGAAAATTTCTCTTGTTATAGACAAGTATTATTGGCCAAAGGTAAAGAGGGAAATAAGTAGGATTCTAGCAATATGTAGAGTGTTTCGTATGGCTAAGGGCCGTGCATAGAATACTAGGTTATATATGCCATTACCTATCCCTACAGGGTTGTGGGTTGATCTGAGTATGGATTTCATGTTAGGGCTTCCTAAGACACAGTGAGGGAATGATTCTATCTTTATTGTGGTTGATAGATTCTCTAAGATCGCACATTTAATTTCTTGTAAAAAAACTAATGATACTTGTAGAATTGCAGATTTGTTTTTTTCAGAAGTGGTTAGATTACATGGAATTCCAAGAATGATCACTTGATTGGGACACAAATTTTTTTATTCAATTTTGGAGGACCTTTTGGAAGACAATGGGGACAAAGCTACAGTTCAGTAGTGCATATCACCCCGAGATTGATGGGAATATGGAAGTAGTGAATAGAATCTTGGGAAATCTCCTACGTTGTATAGTTAGAGAAAAGCCAAAACAATGGGACTTAGCTTTACCTCAAGTTGAGTTTTCCTATAATAACTCGGTAAACAGGTCAATAGGGAGGTCTCCTTTCCAAATTTTATATGGTAGGAATCCCAAGGGGGTCCTAGACCTAATTTTTCTACCCGGTGAAGATGAAACTAGTGATGATGCAGAAGCATTCGCAGAAGACATTCTACAGTTGCAAGATGAAGTGAGGGAAAAGCTGAAAGTGAGTAATGCACAATATAAAATAGTTGTAGATGTCAGTAGGAGAGTAAGTGTATTTGAAGAAGGAGATATGGTGATGGTTCATCTTAGAAAAGAGAGGTTTCTAAAGGGGACATATAATAAACTCAAGTATAAGAAGATTGGGCCATGTAGGATTCTGAAGAAAATGAGTGATAATGCCTATAAGGTGGAGCTACCTGAAAACTTTGCTATCTCACCAGTTTTTATGTTTCTAACTTACATAATTTTCTAGGTCATGATGAACATGTTGCGAGAGGAGGAAGAAATAAACTTGAAGCAATAGATGCTAAAGAAGAAAAAGGAGAGGGTAATGCGTGTCTTAGACCAAAAGATAGTCACTACTAGACATGTGAGCTACAACAAATATTTGGTACAATGGGAAGGTTTGCAACAAGAAGAAAATACTTGGATTCCTAAGTGGGAGTTGAAGAAAATTAGCGGCAAAAATTAGATGAGTTCCATCAATAGAATTCGCAGGAGCTGAATTATTTTTAACCAGGGGAGAATGATGTGGGAGAATAACTTGCAGAGACCATAACTTTTGATCCGACTGTTGGATCATCCTGAAATTTTACAGGGTGGTATATATACACTAGTACTATGCTGGGGTAAAATTTCTCTGTAAGGTTGTGCCCATTTTGGCACATTTTTGGGCCCGAATTCCTTAATCTAGTGGCCTAAAATTGGCTCGTAATGTTTTTTTCACTTTTGACTAGGTCTTAGAACTTTAATAACTTTTGTTGTGCTTTTTAGAATAAGTCCAAATTTTAGACCTAATTTATGAACGCTTATTTGGCACGTAAAATTTGGGGTCCATCCGACTTGTTTTGCTAGTAGGTAATTTTTGGCATTTTAGGTGTTTTAGAGTAGACATGAAATAAAAGGAGGATTGTAATGATGTAATAGATCAATGTGGATTCTAGAATGAGAAGTAAGCTATTTTGAAGCTCCTGGTTTTTATTTGCAAATCCGTTTATGTGTGTTTTGGAGGTATTTCAACCTCTTGCAGTTGGATTCACATCAACCTTCATATTGTGATGAGATAAACAAATTTAAAATCAATTCACTATCATTTGTTGATAAAGATTGTTTGTAAGTCTTTGGGTGTACCTTAGGCGTGATTGATCAAATATTTTGGTGTTTAATTGAGTCTTTTAACTCGAGCCTTCATGTTAGAGTCTCAAATATTGTGTGAAAATGTGTTGATATGGGCCTCCATTGAAGCACACCTTCTGGTTGAAGGAACATCTTAACTATTCTGAAGCTTTCTATTGTTGAGTTGTCCATTGTTGTGAAGTTTCTCAGAGATCTGGTATAATCAACTTTATCATGCTTAATCTCCCACAAAAATCATTCAAAAACCATGAATCCATCCTAAACTACCCTTGTTTTCCCTATATATCCACAAAGGAACAAAATATATTTACTAAAATATGCATAACAATCAGGTTTTCTTAATGTCTTCAGTAACCTTAGCCTTGTGTTGAAAATATCTCCATATTTTAGCAAAGGTGACAACTCTTAAGAGTTAAATTCTGGAGTATCGACCATATTTTCCCAAGATTTTCTTCATAAAATTTGTCCAAAAGAAGGATATCTCCATATCCTTCATCAAACAAAGGTTACACTAAGGGTCCTCTCACTTTGTGGTTGAAGAGGCACAACCTAAAGTAGCGAGGATAGGTAAAATCATCTTGAAGGTGCTATCCATCTCTACACAAATCTTAGTGACAAAGGGCCAATTAGATGTCATCCCCGAGATACAAAATGATACACACTATGATTTATTTGTCTCTAAGCTCCATTTACAATCTATGTTGCTACTCGGCTTGAAAAGGAGAACAAATTTGGATACCAACATGGCCAACACAACCAATTGATAGATTGATAGAGGAAAAGTATCCACAAGAGTCAATAAATCTTAATTTTCCAAGTAATGACAAGTATGTAAATAGTCATGTTTTTAAAGCCCTAATGGCCACCTATCATATCAAATAATTTTCTTAGTAGTCCTTTTCAAATAAAACATAAAACAATGGTATTATTACGAAAGATACTTGTATAAATAAAAATACAACCTTCTTATGTGTTTTTGTGTGTGTGCATGCATCTATGTATGTATGTAACATCCACAAATTTGACATTTTAAAGCCCCATTAACTCTTAAACAATTATTTGAAAAGATGTGACAAATATATTTTTTGTTTTAAACAGGGTTATGCAAACGTGTCAAACCCTAATATACGTTTAATTATTTCCTACTAGAAAAGTTAAATTTCATACGTTAGATCTAGTCTAGATTATTAATTAAATATTCTTAATCCAACTCTGAAGTCAATTTAATTATAATCACTAGATAAGTGTTTAATAATTCCTTTCACTAGGTTAAATAGTTTCCCCCTTAGGAATTAACATTTACCTCACATTTAATCAACTCTTATCTATAGTTACCTTAGTGGACTTAAATTAGTTTCTTTAATGTCCATTGAATTAATTTCTAAAACATACTAGGAACTAAATGTAGACACCCATAATTACACCCAAGCAATTTAAATACTTAAATTGCGCTAATTATCCCCTTTCTTGCAAATCGACGACATATCGTCAAAAGCGCTCATATTCCCTCTTATTGTCATTAATTAATTACAATACACTAATTGATTAAGTTACCTACCCAACTAACAACCTAATTAACGACCTTTCGTTAATTATTTACCCCTTCTATCTAGACTAATTAATTATTATTAATTAATTAGCCTTTCACTTCATTTAACTAATAAATCAATATTTAATTGATTTAATCCCCTTCTAATAGCCTAAATCGTACTAATATTCCTCTAATTAGCTTCTATAAGCTTACATCTACCTATTAGTTAATCACCTTTGATTAATTAACACCCCCAACTCCTATGACTTGCTAAGCATAAATTAAATCCTTCTAAAGTAAGGTTACCTTTAATAAAGCAACCTTATCCGTTCATAATCATGTTTTACCTTTATCCCAAATGTAAAGGGATGAAATGTTTCCTTTATCCATTGGGCTATATAAGGATCCCTCCTTCTACCTTTATACACACACCTAAACTTCTTGAGAGAGAAAATGCAAAGTATATAGTAAAATAGACTAAGAGCTTGCCTTTTGTTTTATTGAGAGTTCATTATCTTGAAGAGTTAAGCATATTTATTAAGTGCTTAGGTCATATGAGAGGTGTCAAAAGGGTCTTGTAGCTGACTTTGACAAGCTCTCATTCCTAGGTTCTTGGAACATTAAGTACAACCATTTTTATAGCCATGGAGCCTACCTAGGTTCCTTCATTTATAGGTTGTTAGAGAATATATGATTTTTAGATGTTTAAACATTGTTAAGGTTCAAAGTTTTGTATTAATGAATGTTTAGCATTTAACCCTTGTTCAATTGTTATCATGATGGTGCTTAATATGTTGTTTGATTCTTTCTAATTAATACTATTTAGGTGTTAGTATTTTACTCACATTTAGCATTAGTTTAAAAACAAAACATGCACACATTTGGCATGCCCGATGGGAAACTTAGTCCCATGGCATTTTAGTTTAAGTTTCATTGTTTTGGCTAATTTTTGATATGCACATGTAGTAATTAATGTCTATTTTCTTGGAATTTTTGCTAATTTGATATGTGTAACTTCATGTTCATAGCCATCATTTTAATGGGTAATTGTCATTCTTAAGCTAACTTGTCAAAATTTGAGATATTGTGAGTTTTCTTGTGTTTTTTTGCCGTATTTTGGTTGTAGGTCTAGTGTAGGCACATTTTTAGGAGCACAGCACGGTTTTTTGGGCGCACACACCTCTCTGGTGGCATAGGTGCACTATCAAAACCTAGTTCTCTGTTTACCAACCCTAGCGCATGTGCGCTAACCCCAGCGCACACACCCTAACTAGTGCGCAGATGCACTAACCTGGGTGCAGATGTCATTTCATACTTGTACCTTCATTGAATTCTCAAACTCGTAAGTTCGATGTACACACCCTAACCAGAGCGCACATGTGATTTTAGTGGCGCAGACACATTTTTGGTGATGCAGACATTCTGTCGAATATGGAGCTATTTTATAAAGCGGTGGCGCACATATTGTCTCGGTAGCACACACACTTTTCTCGTGATGCACAAGTTTTCCTGTAGCACGAGTGTTCTATCTATTTTTCTGTCTATTTTTCTCGAAGGTGGTGCATACATTGATTTTGGGGTGCACACGCCTCTCGAGTGGTGTAGGTGCACTGTAATTCAAAAAAATGCAGTGTGGCGTAAACACCTTAACCCATGCAAGCAGCACTAAAAAGGGGCGCAGGTGTCCTTTCATATTTTTGAAATTAATGTGTTGAGGTTCTAACATTCTTGCAGGTTTTATCTAATCATATAGTTGTCTTTGCAGGTTGTTTTTACATGTTTGTACTTGATTAGATAATATTTTGCATTGTTTACTTATAGGAATAAGATTGCATATGCTCTTCCCTTACATCCCTTGGGGTGATCTTGGGAATCAGAAACAATTCTTAATTCCTTTTGATGCTTTGAGGTTGTTAGGAATATTTGAGTTGGAATTGGTTAACTTGGCATAGTTGAATTAAAGTGTTTTTCCATTTTGATATCTTTTTGGATTTTGAAGACATCACGTATGCTCTTCTCTTGCATCCTTAGATGATCTAGAGAATCAAAAATGGTGCCTTCTCTTTTGATGGAAAACTACTAAAAATCATCATACAGGACCAAAACGCCATCGCTTGTCAAATAAATGGAGGAATCAAAACAAAAGTAAAAAAACTACTAATACTTTTTTTTATAGGTTTCAAACGGTGTTCGAGCAAACCAAACTTAATTTAAAAATATAAAATGAAAACCATATTGAAAACACTCAGTATTACAGGTTTTCGATAAGGGTACATCCCTCTCCACTCAATTGGAACATAACCCCTTTGGAAAACACCTTAAGTTACAACAATGGGGGTGGTTCCAGGGGAACCCAAAGTAGTCCACACAAGAGGGAACCTTGTGGATGAAACGGAAGTGCTCCGCATTACCTATCTCGACTAGTGATTCCTTTGTGAGATAGAGTTACAAGTTGTCCTAATGTGACCCTTTTAAGTACACGATGAATGCATTTACTGCCCACTATGCTTGAATGGGGCAAATTTGAAATACTCCCGAACTAGTCGGTGTAACTTTTTGGGAAAATCACCTCGCTTGTGGACAACTTTGTAAACACCTACAATGAGAGAATCACCTAGGAAAATATTCTTTGGCCAGAGCCCACTTTGACCATTATAAAATAGTGTTGAGTTGTGAGCCATATTTTCATCAGAAATGTGTGACGCGCTACTTGGCTTAGTTTTCACTTTCCTTAAGGCGAGGTGAAACTCTGTGAAGTGAAGCCAACATTTTTTCATCCCCATTTTTATCTACTTCCTTCACATTATTTTGACACTTTGTTGATCAAAAGAAGGGTGACTACCTTTGTGTTACCAATTGATTGCTTCTACCACTTTTTTGTCTGTTTACACCCATCCATGTTTGCGGCTAGGTAAGTTAAACGTCTAAAGTGTGCGGAGGCATATTTATATCATTGGTAGCCTTTGTGATCTTGATACCCATGTTAAGATCATCATCATAGTTCAGATTAATTCATCATTTGATCTCCCTTTGACGTGTTACCTTGTTTGCATTGTCTCGACACAATTAAGATACTTATGTCGTGTTTTTCGTAAATGTGATCTAGGTATCCACATTGTGGCGTTACGCTGCACACATTTTAACAAATCCTTAGTATACTTTGACTTCATTTGATTTCAAACATTGTACCAAATATTGAAAGGTGTCTCTTACTTTTTTTGTGTCATTTTGATACCACTTTGACACTAATATCTCACTTCTCCATGAAGCTTGATAGACGTGTCCAATTGCTGTGGTTGCGTGGATTACATTTGTAAACCTTTCCCTCTAACATTTAGGTCTTGTTGGTTGTTGAACTTGTCATGGTATCCTTTGATTGGGAGTCACATCTACCCATTGTTAATATTTACACCTTGTTCATTTCGAGCTTGACGTTGTGTTGATCATCTTTGCATTGCATTTTCATATGGTGTATTTCCTTGTTGATTGGCTTTATGTTTTACACTTGCATGATTGTTCCTTGTCATCATTCATTTGTAGAAATTTATTTCTAGGAAAATCCTTTTTGATCTCATTGAGATTGAGTCGTCACGATGTCTATTTTCCTTAGACCTTCTTCGAAAATCACACACACATCTCCATACTTACACAATGTCTAGCTGGTTGTCCTTATGCTACCCAAATTGACATGTCACTTCCTTCCCTTTGAAGGAGTTCCATCACACTATCTAGATCTAGACATTTGTGCTTAAAACATTGCCAAAAATGACTGACTATCACGCAGTTCCCCATACTTACAAAAATATGGAACATAGGTTTATCAATTCAAACAAAAAGATTCCCATTATAACTAAACCTTTTTGGTTCTTCGTGTTAGAGATCCCATATGGGTAACTCGTTCCCCACCTTCATCTCATAGTAGGTGGTATTATTTGGATGCTTCGATCAATATTATTATTCAAGTTCCCCCACTCTTCTTTTGATTCTAATCCAAACATTTCCTCTTCTCCCGAGGATTCCAATCCAAACATTTATTTTGATTCTTCTCGATGATTCGGATCCAAACTACTATTCGGATCAAAACTACCATTTGGATTCATCTAATTCGACTCCTAATTCATCTAATGTAACTCCTATGTCATGGTCCTCCCTATCCTTACAGGAACCTCTTAATCATACATTTAATATGACTCCTACGTCGCGTCCAAATTTTATTCGCAGGACCCTTTTATCAATCACCTCAACGACGTCTTCTTCCTTTGAAGATATCTGCGACTCCAAATCCCTCCAATCAAACATCTAATACAATTCATGAATAGTGGTCCTCTCTTTCTTTACAGGACCCTTGTTATTATTCATCTCGATGCAATTATTGAATCACAGCAGTCCTCCCCTTCTTTACAGACCTTCTTCATTAATCACCCCCAATAAGTCTTCCTCCTTTGAATATTCATGTGACCCAAATTCCTTCAAGTCAAACATCTGAATCGACCCATGTGTCACAATCTACAAACTTTGGACTTAATCCTACTATTTTATAGATGATATACCATCATATAGGTAGGTCTACATCGCCTTCTTCTACTCCTGAGACATCTAGCTACACATCTTCTTTGTCCCCCACATCATCTTCTTCTATCAATCATCATCAAACATCTTCTAAGTCTTCCACACCAAGTGAACCTCTTTCTTTCAATCAACCCCTGGTGGTCGATCAACAACTCATACTCATTGATCTCTTTCGAGAATGAAGAAACAATAAGAGCATTTATAGGGGCATATGAAGATATTTCTTTAGCAAATTACGAGATAGTATTTTCTTTAGAATTTTATGTGTTTGCGTATTATGAGGAAAAGTTTGATTCCTTTTATCAAGAAAAGGAGGAAGAGCCTTAGATCTTACAACTTGATCCTCCTCTTATTCATTCATCTTCACATTCTTCATTAAGTGATGAAACTCCTTGGTCTTGCATTGATCCATGGCCTATCTTCTCATCACCCAATAACTCTTTTTCTATCATAATTCCTCAATCAAAATATCTTATGGGTTCAATGCCAAGTAGCCCTTCATATTCATCTAGGTGTGGGTCACCTTCTAGTAGCCCTCCTCTACTATTTATGGGACATTTTCAAGTAGTCCCCTATCTTCTATATTTGGGGCACATCCAAGTAGCCCTTTATCTTCTATGTATGGATCACCCCCTGTAATCCATCATCTTCTTTTCTTGGGCCACATCCTAGTAGTCCATCATCTTACATCTATGGGTCACATCCTAGTATCCCTTATTCTTCTATTATTGGGCCACATCCTAGCAGCCCTTCATCTTCTATCTATGTGTCATGTATTAGTAGCCCTTATTCTTCTATTCTTGGCCCACATCCTAGTAGCCCTTCATCTTCTATCTATGGCTCACCTCCCAAAGAGCCCATCTTCTTCAATCCTTAGATGGCATCCTTTTCATCAATCACATCATCTTTCTACTAATGACTGGGGCAATCCCACCATCATTTCTCTCGTTCCTATCATCATTCATAAACGTTTGCTTTCTTCTCCTTCCTGAGGTCAGAAAATTCACAAGTCAATTTAGAAGAAACCCAAATAGGTTCATTATCAAGCTCAGGTCAAAACCTCCAAGAGTTCAAAATCCCCCAACAACTTGAACAATCTCAAAGTTTTAAATCAAGCGTGATTCAAGAATAAACATCAATGTAACCATCAAGTATGGCGCAAAGTGCATAAACCTCTAGATAGGGAACTCAAGCTCCCGTATACAAAATCCATGTTTCAGGATAAATTGCAGTCCTTTGTTGAGTGTGAACTCACCACGATCATTGAGATCGGGAAAACATGAATCTTGATAAACAAACATGCCTAGTCTCCCTTATTAAGGAAGTCACAAACATTGTTGTTGGATATTACCACACAGTGACTTTGTTAGTCCCAACCTCTTAAAACTGTCAAAAATCTAAAAATAAAAAACAATTAAAAAAACATTGAGAAAAAACACAACAAATATCAAACATTGTAATCAGGTGTTGCGTACACATGGATGTTTCTTTCTTCCCTTCCTTGCTATTCTTCTACAAGTCTTCCTACCATTTTCATCCCTTCGGTGATATTTTGGTTAGCTTATTCGCACGCATTTTGTGACATTTATCTCTATGGTATCCATTTGACCTTGTTCTTTTATCACCTTGGTAAATTAAAGAACAACTGACCTCTTAGAGATCCTATCACATTCAACATCTAATAAACTTGTTGCGAAGAACTTTTGGACATATTTGTTGACACTAGCCAATGTCGTCATCATAAGCACTTCCACCTCCTTCCATCAAGCCATTAGTGGTTCTTAACCCCTTGTCAAACAAGAGAGCTGAAATAAGTTTTAAGAAATCAAAAGCTAAAAGCTAAAAGAAAAAGCAAATTGATAAATAACTCTCTCTAGGGGTATTTCTAATAAACTCTATCGGGGCTATGGATGTTTGACTAGAAGTATAACAATGTTGCGATTATAATCAAATACATCTCCATCGGGCTATAGATGCTCGACCGGCAATGGAGCAATGTACTACTATCATTTCACCATCCATTCACAAAATCACCTATCAAAGAAAATCATTCCTATATATTGGCTAGTGTATCTTCACTTGTTTTCTATTAAATCTTCACTTCAAGAGGTAATAAACTCCATGTACACATACTTTGGATCTCTATGAGTAAATAGGATTAGTATGTTACCAAGTGTCTTTTTGGACCTTGTTCGACTCTTACTCTAGTCCATATCTTATCTCACGCTTGTGCCTTTGGGTAATAACTTCTTCGCCACGAGGCTTCGAGCTACATTAATATCATTCACATTTTTCTTCTACTTCGTTCGTAACATCCATGTGTATAAGATTACTTTTTGCCATGTTTTCATACACCTTTGTCCCCTTTCACAAAAACAATCTTCTCTTTCCTTTCTATCATGTGATTTTAGGCCAACTTACTGCTGGGGGGCATCCTTTGTTCTTCCTAGCACTTCATTAGATTGCATTCACCATCATGTTGAACCTATCCATAATGGCCTTGGGTCCCGATTCTACCACTGTGAAGAGTTTGCATTTGAATACTCCCACCTAACTGTTGGGGCATTTTTGCATCTTCACCTTTTTGGTGCGTACGTAGCATTATGCCCTCAGACATCCCATCTATAGCTAGGGGCATCCACGCTTCCTTGTCTTCCCTGTACATAGTTTCCTAAAACTTTCAAAATCAACCAAAACATTCAAATATGTTTCAGAAAAAACTTCTAAAAGTTGAAAATCATCCTACAAAATGTCATTGTTTAGTTCTCACTTGTTCATGTGTGTGACTTACAGATCATCTTGATCTACCTTCATTAAAAATATCTAGGCTACTTACTTCATCTTTATTGTGGGGCACAACGAGTTTCTGAAATACTGCTTTTTGTAGTGCACATTGATTTTCCATCGGACCCAAGTGTCCTCCATTATTTCCCTCGCATGTATCCTTTCTTGGGGCACCATCATCAACCCTTGTCATTAATTTACACAGGTTGTAACTAAAGCTCGATAATAAAAACATTATATCTTGTTTCTCTGTTAGTTTAGCTTGTTTCCTTTCTTGTATTGCATTACATTTTGTATGTTCCATGGAGTTAGGCATCTTTCACTATCTTGTATTGCATTACATTTTTATGTTACATGGGGTCATTGTTTTCAAGAGTGGACAATTGTTCGTAGTATGGCTTTTCATGTCATTCTACTTTTGTCGCATGCTTATATTTCTCATAAGGACCAATAACGTAGCTCTTATGGCAATATGATGACATCAAAATTGTTCCAATACACGTGGCTAGAGGCTAAGCTCTTCTCGCCCCTCCTCCATAGTTCTTCTTCATCACTTTCCTCTCACCCCTAATCTTCTGTCTTATTGGGGCATCCAGCCCCTTCCCATTCTTCTATCTATCTCTCACCTTTTTCGATCATCGATCGAGTTCTTCTATCACCCTATCGATACTTGAGGGAGCATCTCTCCCTCCTACTAGTTTTTCTTCTATCCCTTCAAAAATTTCTTCCGTCTACTATCTTTGAAGTGGCGCCACTTATGCCACCCCAAAGAGGGGCAAATGTAGACACCCATAATTACACCCATGCAATTTAAATACTTAAATTACACTAATTATCCGCTTTCTCTCAAATCAATGGCATATCATCAAAAACACTCATATTCCCTCTTATTTTCATTAATTAATTACAATATGCTAATTGATTAAGTTGCCTATCCAACTAACAACCTAATTAACGACCTTCCGTTAATTATTTACCCCTTCTATCTAGACTAATTAATTATTATTAATTAATTAGCCTTTCACTTCATTTAACTAATAAATCAATATTTAATTGATTTAATCCCCTTCTAATAGCCTAAATCATACTAATATTCCTCTAATTAGCTTCTATAATCTTACATCTACCTAATAAGTGATCACCTTTGATTAATTAAAACACCCCACCAACTCCCATGACTTGCTAAGCATAAATTAAACCCTTGTAAAGTAAGGTTACCTTTAATAAAGCAACCTTATCCATTTGTAATCATATTTTACATTTATCTCACATGCAAAGGGAGAGAGTGTTTCCTTTATCCATTGGGCTATATAAGGAGCCCTCCTTCTACCTTTATACACACACCTAAACTTCTTGAGAGAGAAAATGCAAAGCATATAGCAAAATAGACTAAGAGCTTGCTTTTTGTTTTCTTGAGAGTTCATCATCTTGAAGAGTTAAGCCTCTTTCTTAAGTGCTTAGGTCATATGGGAGGTGTCAAAAGGGTCTTGTAGCCCAACTTTGACAAGCCCTCATTCCTAGGTTCTTGGAACATTAAGGACAACCATTTTTGATAGCCATGGAGCCTACCTAGGTTCCTTCATTTATATGTTGTTAGAGAATAGAGGATTTTTAGATGTTTAAACATTGTTAGGTTCAAAGTTTTGTATTAATGAATGTTTAGCATCTAACCCTTGTTCAATTCTTATCATGATGGTGCTTAATATGTTGTTTGATTCTTGCTAATTAAGACTATTTAGGTGTTAGTATTTTACTCACATTTACCATTAGTTTAAAAGCAACACATTCACACACTAAATAAGTAAATTAACATACAAGGGTATCAAATTGCCCCATTTTCCCATTTACACACACCCTTAAATTTTCTAAAAAACCATAATATTTATTCTTACCTAATAGTTGTAGGGTTTATTCTCAACCCTTGGATCAAATCAATTGTGCCCACTAGATCTTATGGTTCCATACTAACCCTAACTGTCCTTATGAAATCTTATTAACCCTTTTCCATTTCCCCACCACCGATTTGGTCATTTTTCTTATTTTTATTGTGCAGGTTGGAGAAATGGAAGCCATGGGAGTAGGGAAAAAGAACCATGATGGAATTACCCAAAATCAAGCTTAGTTTAAAGTTTGGATTATGGATTTATTATTGCATTTTTTTCTATTAGTGGATTGTAGGGATTCTTCCCTAAATCTGGAATGTTTACTTAGTTATTTCTTTTTTTGTATTCTACTTGGGTAAAACCCTTTTCCATTTAATCCAAGAGATTCCATACATTTAAATTCCCATTTCAAGATTTACATGTTTGAAACAATGAATTTATGCCCTTATGGCTTCTGGTGATTTCCTCTTCAAATTTGTAGGCTTTAATTTTTAATAAAACAAGTTTAAAATTTCCATGTTGCATATTTTTATTTTTCTGCATTGCCAATGATGAAACCACCGCCAAAAGTAGGTCAGCGTCGGTCCTGGGACCACCACCCTACCTAGGTGACGATGCACAAACCACCGCTCGATCTAACCGGTGGATCGAGACCACCTCTCTGTACAGGGAAACGATCATGTTCTTTGAAAACAAAACCATCATTTCCGTAATTTTTCCAAAAATAAGTTTTACAAGAGTGCTTTACAGGTTATCCTTAGCTTGAATTTAGGTTCCTAAAGTATCTAGTTGAAGGTTTACACCATTTATTCATTCCATGCTTAAATTACTAAATTTAAAGATTTTCTATTTCAATAGTAACAAGAAACCAACTACAAGATCATTTTCATTTTCATCCAACAAAATTTCTTTCAAGTTCAAAAGTAGGAATGAAGCTAAATCTACTCCTAGTGTTATTGTTTTCCTTTCCACAACAAAATGCAATTTTTCAACAAAATAACTCATTATAATTTATTACATCTTTCCATTACTACTACAACCATTTGTTCAAGTAACTACAAACAAATTTATTTCACATTCAAATTTGCTATGAATACATTATTAATGTTTTACAACTTCTATGTTCTTCCTTTCATTTTTAAAATAATGCAACTTCAAAAATGATAACGAACTTTCTCTTTTTTTTTTTTCTATGAGCATAGCTCATCATATAATGCAAAAATATTTCTTTCCACAATTCACTAAACCTTAATAAACCAAAATATACAATGCAACTTTTCTATCAAATACAATACTACAAGTCTTCCACCTTAAGTAGGAATTACAAGGAAGGTTTTCTCACAAAGAAGGATTTCTTTGGCTTCACAAAATCTCCAAGTGTCAATTCTTCAACAAGATCTCCACCATGCCTTTACTTTAATCACAACAACCAAAAATGGGGAGAGGAAACACTCTCCACCCAACCAATAATCTAATGAGGAGAAGAAGTAATCCTCCTCATTAGCCCTTGAGCCCCAACCAAAATGCAATAAATAATGGATCCAACTCATGGAAACAACACAATGCTTCAACATCACAAACAAAATTTCACAACATATAACACTCACTCAACACAAGAAAATAATCACAATAATACAACTTTTTAAAATACACAAGGCTTGAAATGCAAAGCCAATGGAGCAAGGATCTATGGGGAGATCACTTATGTCTCCCAATGGGATTAGATTCCCACCTTAAAACCCTCAAATATACATCTCAAAACCCCTACACAACTCTTATTCCTCCCTCAATATCCTCTTATGTCTCCCACATTATCTTATGCCTCCCTACAATCTCTTATGTCTCCCTCAAAAGAACCAAGTAAGAAATGCAAGCATTTTCTTATCCAAGGTGGGGCACCCAACCCAAAACATGAAATAAACTCTTATTCCTCCCTACATATAAAATCCACATAGCCTTCTCCTACACCATACTTAGGCATTCTACCAAAGAACCCAACAAGCATACCAAAATATTCAACAAGATACAAGTATACACATCTATGAGAAAATAATTAAAACAAGGGATTAATTCCTACTTTTCCATGGTATAACTTAATAAATGGATAACCATCCAAGCTCCTTCAAGCTCAATCCAACTCAAAAACCTCCAAAACTCAATAAGCACTCCAAAAATACAAGAGGACAAAATGAAATCAAGTAACCCCCAAACAAAAAATTAAACTTGTATAAATAAAAAAGGAAAGAGGAGGGTGAGGTGGCTCGATGTAGAATGCCACATCACTCATCATCAAATCCACATCAAAATTCAAACCTCAACCCCAATGGATGATAAATTAGTGTTTGATAGGAATGACAAGCCTCTTACGCACACAATCCCAACCCATGCCCCCTAAGGACATAATTTAAAACCCATGTAAGAAAAGTGCAATAAATGTCACTTTTTGTCTTAAAAACAAATAATTGGGTCTATTTGTTGACCACGCAATCTATAGGTAGGGTTGGTATATGAAATTAAGAGGTGTGGAACAAACTTAACATGTCCCACAAGCCTCTAAAATCGGCCCTTAAGCCCAAATCTGAAATTCCAAGGTAAGGTAGAGTGTACAACACTCTAATTCACTTACACTCAATCAAAATCACACTGTCCAAATTAAGACCAACAATTATAATAAATGAACCCTTTTGGCACATCCCCAAATAACTTAATAACATGATTTATTTACTTAATAAAAGAACATTAATAAAAAATGATTAAAAAAACCACATCACAATTAAACCACATACTAATTAAACCAAATAAACCATTGGCAATACCTTGGGTACTACACTCCACATTGATTCTCAAACAACTAATTACACCCATACTACCTATGCCCGGATCCTGGTGGAACTTGACACTGATAAAAATCTTCCTGCTACCATAGACCTTCGAGTGCAAAATAGAACTTGGTCACAAAATCTTGATTATGAAGGTCTACCTTTCCGATGTAGAAGGTGTTTTGGATTAGGACACACCTCTACTGCTTGTGGGATGGAAAAACGTCAACATGAGAAGCGCAACTGGTGGAAAGACGCACTCCCGGAGCACCTAATTTTTGTGGATAGAAAGGATCTTGAATCTAAAGCAGTAGATGAACCAGAGTCAACGAAAACCCCTTTATCCGAAACTCAGATTGTTAGCAACATGAAAAATACACAAGCTGTTGAGGGCAGCATGGAAAATGATAAATATCTCTCTCAGGATAACAACATGGTTGTTCTAAATGGGACAAATGCGACTAAGGAAAATACTCCTCCTTTGTCTTCTTCTCCAACCGTGAAGGCTCCATCAGGGTGGGTTACGGTCAACAAAAAGAAAAAATCTACCACTCTGAAGGGTAACACTTCACCTTGATGATTCTCATCTCTGCTATTGGTTGGCTGGGTTTCATTGGTCTCATCTTTCTTAGCCGGATAGTAGATTGCTTCCAATGGTGTTGATATGCCATTGTTGTTTGTTTGCTATACTTCTGTTGTTTTTTTCTACTGCTTTGTCGGTTGTTGGTTTTTACTTTGCAGTCTGTTTTCTGCTATTGGAATTAATTGTTCTATCTGGATTTTGATCCATCTCTTGTGCTTTAACTATCAATTCTAGCTTCTGAGCCTTGGTGTACAAGGGTATAGTCCCTTTCAAAAAACTATTTGCCAATAATAAACAAAAATAAACCACATACTCTACATTAAATAAAATAAAAGGAAGAATTACACACAATCCCATGGTAACAATTAGATGTGATTCCCCATGGGGACCCCATAACAAATTTAAAAAAAAACAAAAAAACAACATTACACAAATTTCCATGGTGTTCTTCGTAGTATCCATAAAGTATTCCGCTGTGGTTAGGCTCCAATCCCCCTTTTGATTGTTGTGATATAATCACCTGAAAAATAACACAATACCTCCTTCAGCCTTGTGGCCACATCAAAACATCAAATATAAAATATATGCATATTAATCAATAAACATCCTCATAGAGTTAAGTCATCATCTCAACCAAAAAATGGTATCATTTGTCTAAAATTCCAACAACATCTCAATTCTTTCTTTAATCAATATTAGAAAGATCACAAAATTAGTTAAAATGTTAAATCCTACTCAATCACGACGAGAATTCCAAATTTCGGTAATATATATGCTAACAACACATGATCATCATCAATATACAATGTCTCTCTATGTATCTAAGAATCCACACAAATCATACTATGAATCACAATCCATCAAGAGTAAAAATAGATCTATCATCTAACATCATGCTAAACCAAAATGATACAAGAATATATCCATGTCTAAAGTAAACAATAATCAAAATAAAAATATAATAAATGTCGAAGAGGAGTGGGAATTACAATGTACATGTGTGTGTTTTTTTATGTGCATGGTTACATGTGGGCGCGCATGCTACTGTGTGTTTGTAGGTGTATGTGCATGTGCATGCATGTGCGCACATGTGTACGGGTGTTTATGTGTGTACATGTGCATGTGTATATGTGTATGCATGCACTTTCGACTTGTGTGGGAATTGCTCCTAATTTGTCTTGTCTCTTTGAAGGAATTTAGGAAATATTGGAGTACTCTATAAATTTATTTTGCAATTTTTTGTATTGATAGAGATAATTTATTTCAATGTGTGTAAATAATCGAGTTCGGTATGTTTTATTATGATCATACATTTTTTTCAAATCCGGCATGTTGGAATATGAGATAACCCTAGAATAGAATAAAATTCAAAAATTTAAAATTATGTGGCATGAGATAATACCATTCATCTTGGGACCCAATTGTGGTAGGCTTTGGATGTCTCATCCAAATGACCACCCACAAGCTTCTTGTAGGACTTTGCAACTTTTCAAGAGTAGTGTTTGTAGATGTTATACTACTATGGAGTGATGTAATTGGTAATGTGAGAAATTGAGATGCATGAAAGGTTAAGAAAGTCACATAAGAGAGATAATAATAGGTCACCTAGGTCTAGAATTTGAACACACGTCATTCTTTAGGTGCAAATCCATAGTTGTCATTTCCTAATTTAGGTATGTACATATCTAAAATTTAGAATCTCACACCTTCTTGGGTTTATAAATAATCCAACTCCTTAAAGGATCCTACACTCATCAATATATGAAAATATAAATAAATGAATTTATTCTTCAATAAGAAATAATATTAAACTCATCCATAACAACTATCCAATTTTCAATCACATATATTAGATGACCTTGATTTCCTTATATACACTTTTACATAGTTCAAATACACTCACAAGTACTCCTACTATTAATTACACACATCTTATCATATATTATTGAATATAGTTTAATAGTATGTCAATCCACTTAGACACTCAAGAAAAATGAATTCCAATGAATTTAGTATTCAATCCCCAAATCAATAAGTTTATAAATCCCTATATATGAACCCCGCACATTCATATATAAGATGACAATACACTATGCTTGAAAGATGAAGCTCTCGTGTTAGAAACATGAGACAAAATATCAACCCTAGAACCCCTATGCCCTTAAACTTCTTGTACCTAAGATATATGGTTTCATTACACATTTTCACAACCTTTTATTTCTAAAGTGCATATATTGTTCAAAATTACATGGCTTAGACTAAGAGGTCCATTCTAGGATGTCCTACAACTTTTAATTCCATGCATTTTGTAGTTAAGAACTTGAAATTGAGAGTAATTATTTTAAAGTTCATATTGTTTAATATTAAACAAAAATAGATATTCAAAACATACATTTTGTGAATTCTAAAATTTAATAAAAAACTATTTAATAAAAAGGTGTATATTCTTGTTAGGACTTTAGCATGTCTTGAACCCTATTCGACATTTGATTGTCTTATTGAGTGAATTGGATAACATTCATTATGGTATTTATGAGCAAAGACTACCAACCACATGCATTTTAACATATAAAATATTAGAATGATAGGACCAAATATCATCTTCTATATTTTCAAATAGGATAGCAATACGGTCATCTGTTTGATTAGACTATGTTCCCTTCTCTTGAGAGTGCCCACTTGAATCGAGACATGTAAACTCAGTTTATAATTCCCATTCCTCTTTGACACTATTTGATTTTGGTGTTGTTACTATTGGACTAATACTTAGACATTTGAGTATTATATTTTGATCATTAGATGATGGACTATGTAGATATTTAGACTATTGACATTATGTGGTTTACATTTTTAATATGTTGTACTACATTGTGATGATAGACATTTATATATGTTGATTTGTGATATTCTGATTTTTATGCTAACATGTCGTAATTTGGATGCATAACCTATGTTGGAGGATTTAAGTAGAATTACGATTTTATGGATGCCAAAATCTAATTAATTGTATGATGATGGATAATAGAATTATAATTTTTAATGATGATTATTGATTTTATGTGTATATTATCTCGATGTTGTAAATATGGTTGAAAGGCCAGAGAGGTATTTTTTTGTGTGCAGGACATTTTATCACATACATCGAAAGGGGATAGGGGACCAACCATGGAAGGATATCGGGTGTTGAGCAACATGGCCAAAATTTGACAAATTGTGCAATGTTGTGTGGTGTTTTTGTTGCATGCCTAGTTTGGAGGTTTCCCATTGGGGGCTGACCTCACATGTGTGTCCATGTGGTGAAATTTTTCCCTTTTCTTTCAAATTTTGTATTTTATTTATTTTTGTTTTATGCATTTAATTTTTGGTAATGGATGTCAATTTATTAATTGTGTCTTAATTAAGCTAATCCTTTTTATTTGGGTTAACTAGAATAGAGATGTGACAAATAGATAATTATGAGGTTAGGTGTTCCTTGATGTAAGTGAGATTTATGTTGATTTGTGTGTGTTTTACTCCAGCTCAACTTCAAAATTATGATTTTGACTTGGAAAGGCCTTTTTGGGGCTTGTGGGACAAGCCAAGCTTGTTTGATGCCTCTTAGATTTACCCAAAAACCCTACCTATGGGTTGGGGAATTTATTTTTGACTTACTTATCATTTTTGGAGCGTAAAAGGCTGAAAATAATTGCACCTTATTATTGTCACAATAAAAATTTTCCTTAGAAGGCATGGTGTTCAATATTGTGTGCCATGTGGGTTTGTCATATCTCTTACATGCTCATTTATTGTCTTGGGAATGGTGTGTTAACTTGAGTATTGGAATGGAGGAATGATGAAATGGAATCCTACATTGAGGCACCTCATCACTCTCACACTCCATTTCTATTTATTGATAGATTTTGTTGGAATGGGGGTAACTTGTTCATTTTCTTCCTTTTTCATTTTTTAAATTGGGAGCTTATTGGAGTGCTTTTGGGAAATTTCTTGGCTTAGAGGTGTGAAATACTTGTGAATTTTTCTTGGATATTGATGGAGAGGTAGGGTCTCCACCTTTGTTGTTTTTCTTATTATGTTTGTTGATGTGGAAATATTGTGCTTGTTATGTTTGTTGATTTTTTTGCATATGCTTGTTTTTTTGTTGGGTAGTATGCCTTAAGTTGGGTGTGGGAGAAGGATTAATGGGACCATTGGAGAGGAAAAAGTGATTTTTTTGAGGCATGATTTTGGTGGGAGTGTGAATTGGAGTTTTACCTGTGGGGAGTGAAAAGGAAATCATTGTTATCTTGTTGCATACTTGCAAGGGAGAGATGAGGATATTGTGTTTTTGTTTTGTGCACTTGGAGGCTTAGGTTGAAATTCCCACTTCACTTGGGAGGCATAAGGATGTGGTTTCCCATAGTACTTTCTCTATTTTCTTTGATTTCAAACATTTTTGTGGTTTAAGAAGTGTTAAACTGTTTGAATATGTCATTTGGTTGTGTTGAATGTATGTTGTTTGTGGAAGCCATATTTGTTGAAAGTTGTCAAAAGTTTCTCAAAATTCCTCATGGTTCCTTGGTTGGGGCTTGAGGCCATTAAGTGGATGAATTCTACACTTTGAATTAAAGGTTCAAAGTGGAGATAATTTCCTACTCCCCCTTCCTTTGTATTGTGATCCCTTTTGTTAAAGTTTGAATAAATGAAGACTTGGAACTACCTTTGGAGAATACATGCAAATAGAAGACTTGTACTTTGGCCTTGTTACAAACTTTTACATGGTATTTTTTTCATTGCATTATTCCGACTTTGATTGGAAGAGTGTAAAAATTGTATGCTTGTAATAAAATTGTATTTTACTTGGAAATCTCTATAATATTTAAATGTGTTAGTTGTGTAAAAATGAAACTATCAAATTTACATGGTTAAGTGAAAGAGAAAACTTGATATGGTTTGGAATGGAGATGCATCTCCTTTAATTAAGTTGTCCCATTAAGCTCAACATGTGATATATCTCATTTTAAAGGTGTTCAAAATATTTCTTAAAATCCCTTCCTATATGCAATAGGTGTTATTTTAATTGTCATTGTAAGAGGAAAAGGATTTTAATTTATTTTTTTGGAAAATATAGAATTTTTGTTACATTCTTATCAAGTTGTAGGAAGGAGAGTAGATTTAAAATCTTTAGAATAAGAGAAAACATCCTTCTTACCCTTATCATTTTGTATAATGTGTTAGAGTAGGTATTTACCTTAGCTTATGTTCACCTACTTAGCTACTTTATTTATCTTTATTGTATTTATCCTCACCCAATTATGTGTTTGTATATTTCTTTTATCTTATTTAGATATTAGGAGATATTATCTAGTTGTTCGTTATAGTTCTTTCATTGATCTATGGTACTTGACTAGATCATTGATGTCTAGTTCTCTCATAAATCTATGGTATGTACTAGGTCTTTAATGACTAGTTATTTCCTTCATTTATGGCTTGATCTACGACCTTAACTGGTTCTTAGATTGTTATTCCTTACGTATATAAGAAAGTCCCATTATCATTGAATTTCACCGAGTTCATTAATAATATATGATATTACTACTCATTTGTTTACAAAGGTTGTATATAAAGTTATTCTCCTGAATTTCTTTCATCTTATAGATTGTGGTGTTTGATTAGTATCTGTGTTCTTGGTCTTGTATCATCTGGTTATCGTTCTTTTTACAATATTAGAGATAGATATTTTTGACATCCATCTATAAGTTTTTTTTGTGCAAATTTTTTTTTGTATATTCATATATTTTGGATTTGTCCATTGAAATCCTTTGCCCCTAGTCATATGGTATGGTCATATGAAGTCTTAAGCTTGTGATTCCTACTAGTAGGTGCTTAACTTTAGTCCCCTTTCATTTTATTTGTATGGTGAAGGAAAGAGCATTTTATAATATTTATTTTGAGAATTGCACTATAATTATAAAGTGTCATATTGCAACACTTACTCATTATAAAGTTCCAAATATGGAGGCTTGTTCCAATCAATTGTGGACGTAAATACGGCTTAAGCACGATGTCCTAAAATTTTGGGAGTTGCATTCTTGTATCTATCATGGATTCGATAATGATATGCTTTTCTCTAAAGTGTGTGTACTTCAAGAGGATATTGTAAAATTTGTGGAAGAAAATAAATCATTCAAGAAGCAAATTTTTCTTATACAATCACTCATTCATAGCCATCGCCATCATATTGTAAAATACTTGCTACAACATTGGAATCATATTTTTCACAACCATATCTATTCTCCTAGTCGACTTGTAGTTGTTGCTCTTGTACCCACCGACATTGATATGCCGCTTTGAGTCTGCTCCTTCTCTTGATGCTTCTAAGCTTATAAGGCTTGTTACTACATTCCCTTCCAAATATATGCCTATTATAGTAGCACATGTTGTGTATCCTATTTATACTCATATGTATGGCTCTTTTGAGAAGCATACCACTACAATCAGTTCTTGTATGCTCCATCCTATGGGTTTCACCGGAAGAGGAATTGACCAACATTCACAAGGTATTATTTCCTCTATCCCACGTGTTAAGTGGAATTCTTGCCAGACATTAGTTTTCTAGTAGATAATTCATTTGGATCACACATTGTGAGCTCCTATTTTTGTTCGCTCGGCTCTTTTTTAGGATCATAAGAAACAGATGAGTTTTTCACCTTCACTAAGGATTGATAAATCTAAGATTTTAGTTGTCAGACATGATCAACCTAACACACATTTTGATGTTCCTTTCCATGCACCCATTGTGCATTTTGCACCAAGTCACATGAAGAAATCTTCTTCATCCATCCGTGTTGATTTGGGGTGGATATCTCGATCACTCGAGAGGTGACATATGAATTCATTGAGAGGACACTACAGGTGTGGCCACTCCACCATTCGTCCTCTTTCTCCACTTTCTATACCTTTTGCATTGTAATGATTCTTGTTTTGAGAATTTTTCTTTAAAGAGTTGAGTGTATCTCTTTTTTTCGTTGAGATATTTTGTATCTATATGTTTGAAAATTTTGGCATGTTGACAATATCTCTTGTGGAGGAGCTATTTTGGTGAAGCCTAGTGTTATTTTTAAGTGTTTGAGTAGTTTATTTTGGGCAATTCATAAATTTTTTTAGCATCACTCAACCCATTAAGAAATATGGGAGGGTGTGGTGTTGATCTTGCTTCTTCGGGTTTCTGTCCTCGCCTTGTTACCTTAGCTTTGTTTGGATCATGCCACTCTGGATTTTGTGTCCTTACCTTTTTGCTTTGGTTATTATTCTTGATCATGGCACAACTATTTGTAATAGTTGATCGAATTATGTTTAGTTTTTTTTTTGTGCTTTTGACATCACTTTGTTGATGATCTCCTTGTATGGAGCTATTCTAGTGAATCCCAGTGTCAGCTGTTTTTGAGTTTTGTGATCGATCAGTAAATTTAGACTACAGTGCACACCAAAATTCTTCAGCATTGTATGATTTTTTTGAGCTCAGTTTCTTGGGATGCCTTGCATCAGGTTTTTAATCTCTTTACTTTGTCGTTATTGGTTTTGGGTACCTCATGCGGTGTTCCTTTCTCTTAGTTATTGTACATGAGTACCTCATCGGACCTGTTTGTTGGGACTCATATTGTGGACACTCCACTTCTATTTTGGCCCCTATCTTCACTTGAGTAGGGGTGTTAGAGTAAGTATTTACCTTAGCTCATGTTCACCTAGGTACATTTTTTTCTATTATTATATTTATCCTTACCCACTTATGTGTGTGGATATTTCTTTTATATTATTTAAATATTAGGAGATATTATCTAGTTGTTAGGTATATTTTTTCCTTGATTTATGGTATTGACTAGATCCTTGATGTCTAGTTATCTCTTAAATCTATGGTATTGACTAGTTCTTTGATGACTAGTTATTTCCTTGATTTATGGCTTGATCTACAACCTTGATTTGTACTTAGATTGTTATTCCTTGCCTATATAAGCAAGGCCCATTCTCATTGTATTTCATTGAGCTCCATAATAATATTTGATATTGTTGCTCATTTGTTTGAAAAGGTTTTATGTAAAGTTATTCTACAGAATTGATTTCATCTTATAGATCATGGTGTTTGATTAGCATCTTTGTTCTTGGCTTGGTACGATCTTGTTATCGCTCCTTTAAGAATAAGTTATGAAAGAATTCCTTTTATTCTCTCAATTTTAGTCTTACATAAAATTAAATAAAAAGAATTCATATAATCATCTGTAATCGAATAATTATGCATACACTCACTTCTACTTAAATGTAAACTATGACTAAATTGATTACAAGGAAATGTTTTAAAAATCTCTCGTGTATACTAAACTAATTGTAGTTTTCTTTATCAAAAAAATAAATTAAATAAATTTGATTATTTTAATATTGTTAATATATTAATATTATTACAATTTAATTATAATATTGAAATAAAAATATTGATAATATATATATAATAAATAAAATAAGATAAAATTTAAATAAAATAAAAATAGTATTAAATGGGTATTTTGGTCATGGCCTATGTTAGGTGTTTTAATTAATACAAGGGGGATGGTCATCGACCCCACCCACCGGGGTGGGGTTGGTGACCCTCCACCCAATATATTAACAAATCATTAATAATAATAAAATGCTGCCCATTTTCCATAGTCGGTCCACTTGGGATCTTAGCACAGTTCACCGTTAGAAATGAAATAAGTAGTCGAGTATTAGATAACTTTATTTTAGTATATATATATATTCATAGATTTGGAAATATACAAAAGTATATAAAATTTGGATCAGACTTGCATAGGAATAACAAAGAATAATTATAACATACGTAGATATAACAAATATATATAAATATTCAACCGCTAAAAATTAGGAATTTTCTCTAACAATAATCTTATTTAGTTGTGATTGTTACTCACGTAACAATACACAACTCAAATCATATGATTTGTTAAAACAACTCTAACTAATATATTATTGTTTATATAACAATAATATAACTAACTAATTATTATTTACCTTTCGGTAAATATCTCACTATAATGTAAACATTATATTTCCTAACATTCCCCCTTAATTTTTACATGGTAGTAAAATAATTTTCACACTTCCTTTACAAACTTGTCATCCCCGCACACTCATGATCTTAGCACACACTCAAACTAAAGGTAGAAGAAGGAACACATCAATTTCTTATCAACCATGCACTTTCAGGAACACATATGACTGACAAGGATGGGAAAACACTCAGGAATCATCTGCTTATCAACCAATCACTCTAGGGAACATATTTGACCTAATAGTGTAGGGACTCAATCAGAACACATTTAAGTAGCCTTCAATGGTTTTAAGGAGGCTAACCAAAACCTAGGTAAGAACAAGAACCCATCCGATTGTTTTATTGTTATACAATTTTTCCTCTCAAGTAAAATAGACAAACATGACCTTGAATTATGTAAAAATGGGGTTTTTTCACTCATCGAGGATTGCATTTTTGAGTTGGGCGAATAAATAAATTGCATTTTCTCCAATTTCGGACTTATCACCTCCCAGTGCCGAACTCTGAAATCCATTTTTAGGATTAACTTGCTCAAAACAGTCCAAATTTTACTAGTTGATAGATCGGGGATAATATTCAAAAGGGTATTTTTAGTGTTTTGAAATTTAGATTTTGAGAATTTTGATTTTGGGATTTTGAGTTTTGAGATTTTAGGATTTTAGGTTTCCGGATTTTGGATTTCGGGATTTCGATATTTCAGAATTTCTGGTTTTGGATTTTAGGATTTTAGATTTCGGATTTCAGATTTTAGATTTTAGGATTTCACATTTTGGGATTTCGAGATTTTGGGTTACGGGTTTTAGGTTTAGAGATTTCAGGATTTCGAGTTTTAGGATTTTGGGATTTTGGGATTTTGTGAGTTTTGTATTTCAAATTTCAGGATTTTAGGCTTCGCGATTTCAGAATTTTGGATTTTAGGATTTCATGTTTCAGGTTTCAGGATTTCAGATTTTGGGATTTCAGGATTTTGGGATTTCAGGTTTTAGGATTTTGAGATTTCAAGATTTTGGGTGTCGGGACTCGGGATTTCAAAAATCTCAAGTCGTAAACATAAAAAATAAGACTCAATGTCTAAAATTCTGAATTCCGAAAGTTTGAAATTTCAAACTTTTGGACTTTTGGGTTTCAGACTTTCAAAACTCTTAGAGCATTTTGTGTGGTGAACAGTAGATCAACTTCCAAAACCAAAATTTCTGAAAGTTTGAATTTCGGGATTAGGGAGGTTGCATGCATTTCGGACTCAAAACAAAGAAATATAGTCTTCCATTTTCTAGGGTGTTAGGCTTCTCACCTACCAAAATTATGAGGTATGGGTTTCCTTTCTTTCCCATCAAGGAACAACACATGGAGGCATGGGTTTTACAATAGAACCCATCATTGTTGCAGGCGAATTCAATGCAATTTTGGGGTGGTTGAAGTTAGATTTCAGATTTCTTCTATCTCCTTCTCTAATTATTCCTATATATTGTAAGGAGGGGCTTTTTTCAAAAGGTTGGACATTTTTGTATTTGCACCCTCCCTTCTTCTCTATCTACAAGTGAATTTGTGGATTTCAAACCTCCCATTTCAAACTGTAATGCAAGGTTGTGCCTCTTGGGCATTGTAATGGACTATATCAAATTCTTGGAGCAATAAAATAAGTCTGTGGATGATTTCAACCCTCTCTTATGTTCATTGTATCTTCCTAATCTCTCATTGGAATCTTGGTTATTTTTGCATGATGGTTGTATTACATTTTTGATGGTTTGTGTTTAATGGAAAAGTAAGTGTTCAACATTCCTTTGGTGCATCACCTTTGTTAGTTTAGGTTTATTTTCTTGCATCTTCTTAACCTTGTCTCCTTGGCAAGTTAGAGTAGGTTTTAGAGAAAATCCTCTACAATTTGAATCCATGCATCTGAATAGAGGAATAGGAACTGGCCTTCATCCGGAGAGCTTTCCCGATTGCAAAGTCCCACACTTTGGGAAAAGCTCCATGTTATACAATCACACATTGAGTTATAAATATTCGGGGGTGCTATGATTACGCATCAATAGTTTTGGCATGCCCGGTGGGACCAAGAGGTCATTCTACAAGCTTTGAAGGAATTTTAATTAAATTCGACTTAGAAATTGCAAGTTCTCCAATTTTTGACTTTTCACCTCTCATGCCGAACTCAGTAATCAATTTTCGTGGGTCTTAACTTGCTCAAAAAAGGTCCAAATTTCACATGTTGATAGATCGGGGGGTAATCTTCAAAATGGTATTTTTAGTTTTTTGAAATTTTGATTTTCAAAATTTCAGAGTTTTTTTTTAATTTTAGGTTTCAGGTTTTCGGAACTTTGGGTTTTGGGATTTTAGAATTTCAAAATTCTCTATATTTCGGGGTTTCAGATTTCAGACATTTGGAAGTCTTGCATTTTTAAGATTTCGGGACTGTCATTCGAAATCAATTTTCAATCTCCAGAATATCAAAGACACAGGACCTTCAAGGTTTTAATTTTTATTTTGTCAAGTTTGGTGTGTAACTTATCAAAATTTAGCCTTTATAGAATGCTTTCCCAACACATATCACGACTTCAAGGGATAGAACTCAAAGCATGTAGCAAAGATAGGTTTCCCAAGTACATGAGAATAATTTAAACCAGGTTTGATACTTGAGAAGAGGGATTGTATTCTACTTGCAATTATCACCAGGCAGAGGAAGGAGGGGAAGAATACCAAAAATATCACCATCTCCACCTAACAAGACCTTGTCTACACCTCCACCTGGTAGACCTTTTCTTCAATCAAAGAGAGTTATCTAACCAATCGGGATGGCAAAACCCAATCCATATGTCAATTTCATGAGTTGTAGTCCACTTTCCCTAAATGTTCAAAATCCAATTCCAATTATGGCATTGAAGAACATCCCATATTTCACTGGAGAGAACCATACAACTTTGATTGACCACATCCGAGACATTACAAATGACTTTAATTCACGAAATTGTTGAAATGGACATTACTATTAAATTGTTGGCATCTTCCTTTAAGGGTAGAGTTTTGCAATGGTTTAGAAGTCTAATAGTAGGTTCTATAAAAATGGGATCATTTATGCACATCCCTTTATAATCAATTTGGGGAAAAGGGATATAATTTATCTTTATTGGAACAATTAACGACAATCAACTTCAAGTTCAAGAGGATATGGGATAAAATTTCACTTGTTATGAGGCCAATAGTTGAAGGTGCATTCCTTTATTTCTTGAAGGCTATAAATTTAGATATAGCCATGATGATCCAATCCATGGGAGGTATAACCTTACCCATAGCCTATAACATTGTTATTAGAGATTAAAACTTCTTGATTCAAGTTGGTAAGCTAGCACCAAGGCAACCAATGCCTCTCTATCCAAACATGGGAGGTCCTACGACTAATCAAACACTAGATTTGAATTCCATTCTAGCTCCTATGAATGAAAGCAATAGTGAGCCTTCTACTTCTTCAAGCACTTCAAAAGAGCTACAAGAGGTTATGAAACAACTGCATAACCTAAGAAATGAGCTAGTGAATATCAAGAGACAACAAACTCAAAGTACTAGGTCATATCAGCCTCAAAATCAATATCAACCTGCACCTCATATCAGCAAAATATACCACTAAATCAAAGCTATAAATCAAAACCAGAACCAAGAACAACCTCAACCTATCAGGCCATTCTGACCACATGATCCAAACACAGCTTCAACATTAAGGGCCTTGGTTCTAACAAAAAAAACATGGGGCACAGAGTACGACCGTGTTACCCCTGTAATCTACCTCATAATTAATCAACGTGTTTCAACAAAGGCACTAAATTAGGCTCGATGGTACATACCATTGGTGTGTCCCATGAACCAAGTCAAGAAGGAAACCAATAGCAAGAAACACAACAAGAGGCATCTCCAACAGAACCCACATTGGTAAAATGGCAAACATAAGACTTCTATATAGTTAATCAACCTCCTTTTTAGGGTGTAGCCACCAATACATGATCAAAGAAGAGGAACATTGAGGAGGGACAACCATCTAATCCAGTTGTTTCTCATCCCACTCCTACAAAACAAGGAGTTGGTAGACCAAATGCAGCCCCCAATGTGCGAAATCAGCCTAAGGCACCTGTTATTAAATGGCACCCATGCCTATTTAACCTCAAGAAAAGGTTATGGCAAGTAAGGGTCAACAAAAGGATAATTCATCCCCTTTCAACATTATCGATCAGATGAAGAAAACACATGTGAACATTTCCATGTGGGAGTCACTGCAATCCCAGGACAATGAGATTTATTGCAAGTTGTAATGGATAATTGGTCTATCTCAAATGGATCAAACCCAAGAAAGGAGAAAGTTCTAACTAACGCAGTGCAATAGGATGGTGGTCAACTAAGAACAAATTTGAATCCCCCACCATTCTATGTGTCATTGATTTTCGAAACCACTTTGTACAGAACTAGATGATCGATTTAGGGGCAAGTAGTTCAGTGATGCCCAAGAAAATAATAGATCATTTGGGTCTAAAGTATGAGACAATGCTCAAAGGAGTAGTGAAACTGGATGGAACAACAATAGGAATGGTTGGGATCATCAAAGGGTTAAGCCTAACACTTTGCATTCTTGCCAAAAAGGCACTTTTTGTAGGATGTGTCTGTAATTGACCTCTCGCCACTCTTTGCACTATGCCTATCAAGAGGTTTCACGACTAAAATTTTTGGGTATCTATATACGGATTAGTCACACGTGATTTTTAGAACAAGATATGGAGCCAAGGAGACCATCAGATCAAAAGCAATTTCCAATTTTCACATCAAGCCCCATGTGCCAAGTCCTATCAATGCAAATTGCTCAGCCTTTGACCAAGAGGAATGTTCACTAGATCTAGAAACAGGTACCAAGGTCGAAGGAATTCTAGATTTGACTCTGGATGAATGGGAAAACAAGAGGCATGCATTTGACCCATACAAGGAAATGGAAGAATCTGAATTAGGTGTATATTGTGTACATGAAGAAAATTCACCCATTCCTAACATCACCAAGCTAGAAAATAAGGATGACAATGAAGTATGAAACTATATTTCGATGGTTCAAGAAGAAAAAAGGTGTTGGAGGAGGTGTAATGTTGGTATCACCACATAACATCAAGTATTATTAAGTGTTTCGTTTCTAGTTTTCCTGTTTAAACAACACAGCTGAATACGAGGCTTTAATTCATGGGATTCATTGGGCCAGGAAAAGAGGCATAAAGAATTTACAAGTATTTGGTGATAGCGAGCTAATCATCAATCAAGTTAGAGGACAACATGCTGCAAAGAATGACCTACTCAAGAGCTACAAAAATAGGGTATGGGACCTAATTGAGGATTTCAAAGCTTTCAACATCGTGTCCATACCCGGAAGAAGAATGAAGCCGCGGATAGGCTTGCAGAAGTTGGGGAAACTTTTGACGTGGTGGATAGTATCAAAAGGAAAAACAATACCACACATCCATGTGATTCTAAGGCCAACAGCGGTGCCGGATAATACACAAGCTAGTAGGTGTTTGAGAATGATCAACAGATCATCAATTTCTTGTAAGAAGAGGTTGAATTCTCATCTATGAATTAATAAAAATTATAGTAGTAGTACAAGGACCAAGTAGTGCAGCTACAGAAAAACAAGCTTCCAAAGGGTTTGGTAACATTGAGTCTATCTTCAATCTCGATGACCAGTTTCGAAAGAGAAAAGCCAACATATGGGTCAAAGGAGAGGATTCAGAACCTATTTTTGTTGGGGAAGGAAAGACACTCTAAATTGGCAAGGTGACCACTGAGCAAGAGAGATATGAGTTCACACAATTTTTCTAAGAGTTTCTAAAAGTCTTCACTTGGAGTTATGAGGACCTACGAGGATTTAATCTGAAGCTAGCATAACATACCATAGAACTAGATCAAGATGCTAAGCTCAGTAGGTAGAAGCAAAGACAAGTCATCCCACACATTGAGCCTCTTGTGAAGAAACAAATAAACAAGATAATAGAGGAAAGAATTATATTTCCAATCAAGCACTTGAGATGGGTTGCCAACTTGGTTCTAGTCAGAAGAAGAAAGGGGAAATCAAGTTGCACGTGGACTTCGAGACCTAAAAGGAAATCTCTCAAAGACCACTATCCACTCCCTTTAATGGAACAAATCTTGCAAGTGGTATCCGGCTCAGAAATATTTTCCTCCTCGATGGCTACTTGGGGTATAATCAGATAATGGTAAAAGAAGACAACCAGTTCAAAATGGCTTTCACCACTAAGTGGGGCACCTATGCCTACAGGAAGATGACATTTGGATTCTCTAATGCCGGAGCCACTTTCCAAAGAGAGACGGACATGGAATTTATGTGTTTGATCAACAAAATAGTACTGGTATATCTTGGTGATATCACTATGTTCTCCAAAAATGTAGTGGATCACCTTTTTCATCTAAGACAAGTATTTCAAAGATGTAGGAAATTTGGGGTATCATTAAATCTGAAAAAATACATATTCCTAGCTCACGAAGGAAATATCCTAGGCATTATTGTGTCAAAGGAAGGATTGATGATCGACCTAGAAAGAGTTGAAGAAATTTGATCTTTCCTTGCCAAGTCATAAGAAAGGATTTTCAAAGCTTTCTTGGAAGAATCAAATTTTCCGTAGGTTTGTGCCAAACTTTGCTACTCTTGTGAAGCCAATAACACTAATGTTAAAGAAGAGCATCGAATTTAGGTGGACAAATTGAGGAAAAGAAATTTTTGATGCGATCAAAGAAGCCATATCCCAAGATCTAACTCTCATCAATCCAGAATTCTCTAAGGACTTCATGCTTTATGCCTTTGGTGGTGGGGACACAATTTCTAGAATCCTATTGCAAAAAAACAAAGAGGGATCTGAACAACCATTTTCCTTCTTAGGCCAAATTTTGGAGGACTATGAAGTGAGATACTCCTTCATTGAGAAACATGTCCTTGCAGTGATTAGAATTTTGAATAAGTTCAAGCACCTAGTTTCAAATAACAAGATCCAATTTCTAGTTTCTCATATGGGAGTCAAGGACTTCCTTTTGAACAAAGATCTGAATGAGAAACGTGTAGGATGGATCACTTGTGTCATGGAATATGACATTGAAATTAAGGTCACTAAGCTAGTCCGTGAAAAGGACTATGTGAATAGCTAGCCTCGAGTCAACAGGTTGATGCAAGTAATGAAAATGGATTTTTTTTGGTAGTACAAGATAGTCAAGAACAAGCAAATGCTAAGGTGCTTATCCCTTATTGGACTCAAAATATGATACACTTCCTACAAACAAGCATATGCCCTCTAGAAATGAGAAAATCAAAGAGGAGATACTTCAGACTACAAGCCATTCCATATGTGCTTGTTGATGGTGCCTTATTCAAGAAATACATCAATGGCGTTCTATTGAGATGTATTAGAACATGTCAGATTGAAAAGGTGTTACAGGACTTCCATGATGGAGAGGTTGGAGGTCATTTTTCGCCACGGGTAATAGCTCTCAAGATAATGAAGGCGGGTTATTATTGGGCCACGATGTTTAGTGAGTGCTACACATAGATAAAAAGGTGCAAAAAATGTGCGTTCTTCACAAGTAAACAACATTTAGCAGCGCTTCCATTGTACCTAATTTCAGTTAAACAACCATTCATGTAATATGGATTGGACTTCATTGGGGTTATCAATCCAAACTCAAGCCAAGGTCACAGTGGATTCTCATAAAGAAGATACTATTTCACCAAATGGACCGAGGAGGTAGCGCTTAAGAAGACAACGAGTCTAGAATATTAGACTTATCTAAAAGGATAGTGACTAGGTTTGGAGTACCGGCCACTATAATATCAGACAATGCATTGGCGTTCTTGGGTTCTAAGATCACATAATGGGCTGTCAAGAATGGAACCTACTTGAGCACCTTTTCAAACTATTACCCACAAGGTAATGGGCATGCAGAGTCCACAACTAAGAATTTTCTAAGGATCATCAGAAGGACTCTAGATGAAAATCAAAGGACATGACATACCAAGCTCAAATCAACATTATGGGCTGACAAGATCACACCAAAGAGGTCTACAGGTAATTCCCCTTACAAGCTAGTCTATGGGAAGGAAGCAATGCTACTTATATCATTGGAGCTACCCACACTAGAGCTCACGAAACAACTGGAGTTGTTTGAGTTTTATCCAATGGAGGCTAGGTATGTAGAACTGATGGAATTATAAGAAATTAGAGAGCATCTAGTTGAAACGATGGAGAAAGACCAGGCCTTAGTCAAAATATGGTTTGACAAGAAATCAAGAGAAAGGACCTTTTAGGAGGAGGATCTAGTTCTAAAGTGGGATGCATATCGGGAAAAACCAGGAAGGCATTCCAACTTTGATGCCATGTGGAGTGGCTGCTACATGGTCACAGGATGTAAAAGCAACAATGCCTTCTAGTTTTCTATATTGGATGGAGAGGAGCATCCGATTCTGGTTAATGGGATCTACCTTAAACATTTCTACTGAAAAGGCAAAAGGTTTCACCCTTGTAAATATTACCCAAGGATTTTAATTCCTCTAAGTGCGTATGCATATTGTCTTGTTGTAGCTTAGGTTTCAATTTTCCTAAGTGCTTTAGCACAAGTTTTGTTTCTCCTAGGTTGTATCACTATGCAGTTCAATGTGCCTCCAGGTGAATGTTGTAACAATCCATTCCAGAAGCAGGTGAATGCTCCAGGTCAACACAATTTTTCACTCTTAGAAATCTCATCTTCAAGATTTTCCTATGAAAATTGAGAGTGCGGGTAGCGAGGTAGGCATAGGATCACCAAGTGCAAGTAGCAGGGTTCAAGTTTCAAGAAAAATATTAGTATTAGGATATCATTCATGACTTTGTGCCCAATGGATACTTCAAGGCAACTGATCTTTCACCTAGCAGCAGTGATCCCATGAGTCACTAAATTGTTATCCAATTTTTCCTCGTAGGAAAAATAGACAAACATGACCTTGCATGCTGTAAAAACAGGGTTGTTTCAGTCATGAAGGATTGCATTTTAGAGTTGGGCGAATAAAGAAATTGCAAGTTCTCCAATTTCAGACTTTTCACCTCCCAATGAACTCCAAAATCAATTTTTAGGGGCTTAACTTGCTCAAAATAGGTCCAAATTTCACTAGTTGATAGATCGGGGATAATCTTCAAAATGGTATTTTTAGTTTTTTGAAATTCAGATTTCAGGATTTTAGTATTTTGGGTTTTACAGTATTTTGGTATTTCAGGTTTTAGGATTTTAGGATTTCAAGATGTTTGGATTTCGGGTTTCAGGATTTTGGGATTTAAGATCTCGGATTTCAGGATTTCAGATTTTGGGATTTCAAGTTTCGGGATTTCTAGTTTTGGGTTTTAAGATTTTGGGATTTCAGGTTTCGAGATTTTGGGATTTTGGGATTTTGGATTTCGAGGATTTCCAGTTTCGAGATTTTGGGATTTCGGGTTTCAAGATTTTGAGATATCGGGTTTTAGGATTTCAAGTTTTTGATTTCGGGTTTCGGTTTTGGGATTTAGTGTTTGAGATTTCGTAACTCTCAAGCCCCAAAACATAAAAAAAAGACTCAATGTCTCGAAATTCTAAATTCAAAAGTTAGAAATTTAGGAATTTCAAGTTTCAGACTTTCAAAACTCTTAAACCAATTTGAGCAAATGAAGCTACTTGATTTCAAACAAAATTTATGAAAGTCTGAATTTTAGGATTTCGAGGTTTCATACATTTTTGAATCTGAAAATGAAGAAATATAGTCTGCCATTTTTTAGGGTGTCGGAATCTCACCTACCAAAATTATGAGGTATGGGTTTCCTTTCTTTCCCAACAAGGAACAACACATGGAGGCATGGGTTTTGCAATAAAACCCATCATTGTTGCAGGCAAATTCAATGCGATTTTGGTGTTGTTGAAGCTAGATTTAACATTTATTCTATCTCCTTATTTAATTCTTCTTATATATTGTAAAGAGGGGCTTTTTTCAAAAGGTTGGACATTTTTGGCTTTACACCCTCCCTTCTTCTCTATCTACAAGTGAATTTTTGGAGTTCAAACCTCCCATTTCAAATCAATGGAAGGTTGTGCCTCTTGGCCATTGTAGTGGACTATATCAAATTATTAGAGCAATAAAATATGTTTGTGGATGATTTCAACCCCTCTTATGTTCATTGTATCTTCCCGATCTCTCATCGCAATCTTTTTATTCGTGCATGATGTTTGTATTAGTTTTTTTACGGTTTGTGTTTAATGGCAAAGAAAGTGTTCAACATTCCTTTGGTGCATCACCTTTGTTAGTTTAGGTTTATTTTCTTGCATCTTCTTAATCCTGTCTCCTTTGCAAGTTAGAGTAGGTTTTAGAGTGGATCCTCTACAATTTAAATGAGTCAATCTGAATAGAGAAATAAGAACAGACCTTCATCCAAAGAGCTTTCCTAATTTCCAAGTCCCACACTTTGCAAAAAGCTCCATGTTATGCAATAACACTGTGAGTTTCAACCCACCTAATTGCGGACATTCGGGGGTGTTGTGATTACGCATCAACATCTACCTCATCAAGACTCATGATGTTGCATTTCACTGTGCTATCTATTCTTCACTATGTTTTTACATTGGGGAATTTATGTAGGAATAATCACATACACAACTGAAAAACTAGAAATGGAACATTGAATCATGTTTCCCCCTCATGTGAAATTTCCACTTATGTATAATTACAAATCATAAAAACTGAAGTACACGAAACCACACTGAAAAACATATACTCTCACTATATATATGTCACCACAACTCTGTGTGGCCCCATCATTGGTGACTGATGAGAGGTCGTTGGTTTTCCTCTAGCCTCCGGTGCCTCCATCCTCCAATAAATGTTTGCTAACTCAAGTAAGATGTAAATATAAAGCTCATTTTTTTCCACTTTGAGCTTATTCTTCCCTCCTGCAATATGAAACACTTTATTTTGCTTGGACGTCGGTAACACTTGAAAATGCTTCCATATGGCATTTTTATTCATAATTTTACAATGATATGACTTTTGACGACAATTTACAAATTTGAAAACAACACTTTTGACTTGGACAAGAAGACTTGACTAAAAAATTAAAAAGTTATAAAATGAGATTACTTTTTATATGAAAATGACTTTGACTATATAGACAAAATAAACATATACAACTATAAATTTGAATTTTTAATCGCCATTTACTGAAATGGTGTAATAAGATACCTTGACCGACATTTATAAGAACTCTATAATAATTAAACACTATATTTGACACAATCATGACCCTTGTTTTGTCTATAGTGAACTTTCTTACTTATTACTAATACCAAAAATTGGATTTATATCTAAACTCGAACTATAAACTTAAAACATAGTATTTCTCCCTTTTTTTAACTAGTACTTAGACACCAAAAAAATCTGAAAACGTGGAATAAAATAAAATACTTAACTTGGGAGCTAGAAACAAAATAAAAGACAATGAAACGTTTACCTAGTAGATATACGTGTGAGACGGAAGGTCCATGTAGTACACTCTGAATGGATAGTGAGCAATTTGGGGTCACTTTTGTTTGTGATCATGCAAGGTGAACACCTGTCTGAATAAATAAGACTAGCATATTTTTATGTAATTGAATTTTGGATGATTTGATTCGAATGCATGTGTAGATAATACATTACTTGTTCTAATCATAAAATTTACTGATACATGCATAGATCCGAATGACTAAGAAGACCAAAAGGAATAAAACAAAACCACAGTCACTTTTTGTAGGGTCGACTAATATGCTGTCGAGAAGAGATTAGACTCAAGAGGAATAAAATAGACACAAGTCACAGTGTTGATGAGATGAGTCTTCAATAAAACTTGAGAGCAATTAATTTGACGTAAAACACCACTATGCACAGTCGCGCCAAACACTGGATCTTTCTCCTGATTCAACTTTTGACCAAGTACCAAACTACTAAAATTTTTACCCTACTTAATAGCACTTTTCTTGCTACGATTTAAATAAAATGTAGCCTTCAATAATAATTTGAGAGTCGCACTGTCAATTAAAAATATATGTGAAGCAGAATGTGAGCACCAAGGAGAATCATTGCAATTGATTCCTTGTGAATCTGTATAGACGTCAAGCTAAGAAAAATGATTTTCTGAAAATATACTAATGCAAACCTCCCAAACGTTATGTGAATTGGACTGCAATGGATTTGACAATCAATGCATGTTGTTAATCACCAAGTCTATGACCGATTGATGGATTGCATTTTTCAATGAGAAATGAGTCTCATTTGGACACAACCTTGGATCTTTGATCGCTTTGATGCCAAATATAAAATTTGGACTAGACTTGCACTGGAATAACACAAAGAATAATTATATTATCTCTTTGTATTGCTTCGACATTAAATATACAAAAATATAACAAATATATAGAAATATGCAACTCCTAGAAATTAGTAAGTTTCTCTAACAATAATCCTATTTAGTTTTGACTGTCACTCACATAAAAATACACAAATCAAATCATATGAGTTGTTAAATTAACTCCAACAAATATATTATTGTTTATAGAACAATAATATAACTAACTAATTATTATTTATCTTTAGGTAAATATCCCACTATAATGTAAACAATATATTTCCTAACAAAGTATATATACTCAAAATAGAAAGAGTGTATATACTACAAACAAAAACTAGATCTTTTTGGAAAATGCCATATACCCAAATCGGTATTTTATTTGAAACAAATTTACAACAAATAATGGAATTTACAACCAAACCCTAGAATAGGGAAGAATAGAATAAGAAAAAAAAAGGGGAGGAATAAGGAAATGAGTAAAATGATTGAATAAAAGACTCCATAGAGATGTTTAGGGTTGTTTGGAATTTCTTGATCCAATGGCTTAGATTGATCCCATCCAATGGCTAGGAATGTTCCCTACAAATGTTAGGTGGGAGTTAGGTGAAATCATCATTTGAACACATGGGTCAAGTTTGAATGGGGCCACTTAAGTGGTGTTGAAGTTAACTCTAATTTTGTATTTCATTATGATTTAGTTTAGTAATTTTTAAAAATAAAGAGGCCATGACCTTGTGAAAATTAAGTAAACTCATTCCCTTAGTAATTTAGACAACTTTTATAATTGAGAATTAAATTTAATAGTATTGTTTAAATGGAAGGGAAAATTAGACCTAGACATTTTTATAGTAAATTATTAAATGACTTTAGGAACCACATTACTAAATTAATTAAGGATTATATGAATGGAATTTGTAAACCTAAATAAATATTAGATGTTATTATTTAATTAGTTTTGAAATGATCGTTGTTAATCGAGACCTTTGCTAAACGTTGTAACCGACTTTACTTTAAAAAACATTATTCGGTAATTTTTCTAAATCAACTATTGGTTTGTCTTGGGTTTCATGCTTAAATTTTGTGGTCGTTGCACTTGGTATCGAGCCGTGGGTTCAACATTTGGACCACAGGGCTGACATGAAAATACGAAACATTAACAAATAAACCTAGCGCACCTCTAAGCCTAGAACACACAACATTTTATGATAATTTGTCAAACATAGAAAACTTAGAAAATTGAAACAAAAAAAAATTAGATGATGATAAACTAACTCCCATCTTGGTCTATGCAGTAGGCGTGGACTAGATAAGGGGTTCCATCATGTGGACCTAGACTTACCAAATAGTAGATCGGGTAGTAGCGACTATTTTACCTCGAGATATTGCGTTGACACTATAGGATGTTAATGCCACTATACGTGGAGGATATTTAGGAGGCCAACCTTGCAAACATGACAGAGAACCATTAGTGGAGACTTGTGCTTCTTCATGTCACAAAGTGTTGAGGATAGGCAAGAGGACTCCCACATGGAGTTAGCTAGACATGGGTCAAATCTTACGAAGCATAGAGAGAGAGAGAGAGATACGGGGCATAGAAACATGTTTATCACCCCTAGGCTAAGAGATGATCATGTAGAGAGACCTACGGGTCACCATTCGATCAAGGGCAACATCACATTAGAGAGATATTGAAGTTACACCCACCTCATTTTGTAAGAGACGCAGGAGGATTTTGGGCCGAGGCATGGTTGGTTAGCTTGAGCAGATGCTTAATGTTATGCCCTTTTTCTAGCAATAAGAAAGCTCATGTTGTCATCCACATTTTGAGAGATGGAGCTGGAGTTTGGTGGAGGACTTAAGAGTAGGAGCTCCATATAGATTTTGAGACTATCACTTGGGATATATTTGAGGAGTGTTTCACGATTAGATATATATCCGTAAGATTCATTCAAGATACTAGATCGATGAGTTCCATGATCTGCGAGAGGCCACCATGATAGTAATAAAGTATGAGGGACAATTTCTGAATCTTCTTCACTATGTAGACTACATGTAGGATGAGCACTTCAGAGTTCACAGGTTCATCCGGGGCCTAAACTTAGACTTGGGTGGGTAATTTCACATTCATTTCCCTCAAACACTTTCAAAGGTCATTGAGAAGGCCTATATTGTAGGGGAAGACTCAAAGAACCCACCGAGAGAGTGAGGAGTCGTATGCAATAGTTACAGGATATTTGATCAAGGGATTAGTTCCTCCTCCTCTCGGCGCAGACACACTTCAAAAAAATCTTCCTTCCAAATCTCCTCCACCTCCTCGCCAGAAGACTTAACCTCCCTTTTGACATCCACAGCCCATAATGCTAAGAGAGGGTGTAGTAAGGGACCTTCAATGAGGGGTCCCAATAGGACACAGATCCACCTCAAGCAAAGTCAATAGGAGTACGTCCACTTTGCAAAGCACCCATAGATATCTATGGTAGGGTCATTAGGTTCTTGAACATGTACTACTGGGCCACCTGAAGGACTATTTGCTTATTGGAGAGGACCAGGTACTTTCTGTGGATGTAATGTGCATGAACATCATTCGAGAGAGTGCCCTCAGAACCTTGCTAATCAGAGAAAGACACCTGTTTCTAAGCCAACTTTTGGTGACATGGATGGAAGCCACAGGATATATGCAATGGTCAAGAACCTCTAGGCAGAGCACTAGAGTATGGTGATAGAGACCACATGTAGAATTGGTGGTATTTCTATCCCTATTATATTTGACTCGTGCTCATCAGATTCTTAGATTTCTCCATGTTTAGTAGAGCATTGCATTCTAGTGGTAGTTCAAGGGTCTTATTTGGGATGTCCATATGGCCTCTTGAGCCAAGATGTCGAGTTGAATCCTTAGTTAAGGAATGCATAGTGGACTTAGGACCTCGTACCACTACTTTGGATCTTTGTATCCTTCCCTTGGGTTTGCATACATTTATCTTGGGCATGGATTGGTTATTTGCGCACATAGTTAGAGTTCATTGTCACACTAATGTTATATCTTGTGCGAGATGATACGGGAGTGGAGTTAGTGATTTTGGAGTTAGGATACCCATATCTATTCACACTATTTCTGCTATGTTGGTGAAGCGGTGTGCATGACAAGGATTTTAGTTATATCCTAAGTACGCTTAGTGATAGGTCGAGACAATGGCACTAGTGGACCTTTTCTTGATGATCACCCCATTTTGTAGGATATTTATGATGTATTTCCTAGTGATCTCGATAGGGATGCCTCCCCACGTGAGATAATTTTTAACATTGATTTGCTTCCGTGGAGTAGAACCTATCTCACGCGCTCTCGACAGATGACCACACCTGAGCTATGTGAGCTCAAGTTGTAGATAGAGGTCCTTCTCAAGAAAGGTCTAATACATCCTAGTGTATCCCCTTGGGGTGTATCGATGATTGTTTTGAAGAAGAAGGATGGATCCTTGCAGTTGTGTGTGGACTATCATTAGTTTTAAAAAGTAACGATCAAGAATTTTTACACCCTTCCTCGCATCGATGATTTGTTTTATCAGATGAAAGGGGCCACCATGTTTTATAAGATTTATATTATGTCAAGATACCATTAGCTGAGGATTGTAGAGGGATATATTAACTAGACCATGTTTCACACGAGATATGGCCACTATGAGTTTACAGTTGCACTATTCGATCTGACAAATGCCCCTATAATGTTCATGAGTTTGATGAATGGGGTATTCAGCAGCTTCCTATACCGCTTTGTCGTCTTGTTCCTTGATGAAATTTTAATCTTCTCTCGTATGCGTGAGGAACACAAGGAGAACCTTTGTTAGTTTCTACAAAGTGTCTTCATGAACAATGAATTTATGGGAACCTAGAGAAGTGTGCATTCTTTTAGTTAGAGGTGTAGTATTTGGGTCACATAATTTTAGGGGAAGGTATTACAATTGATCCTTCCAATATTATACCCATTATGGATTGGAAACCACCTACTAGTGTGACCGAGGTGTGCAGTTTCATGGGGTTGGAAAGGCACTACAAGAGATTTTTTCAAGACTTTCCTCAGGTTGCGCACCCCATCACTTCCCTTCAACGGAAAGGGAAGAATTTCATCCGGTCGATCGATGTGAGTAGACCTTCAAGACATTGAAGGAATGCCTTATAACAACACCCATTATTTCTATGCCGATTCTTAGGGAGATTTCTTCATATGGAAAAATTATTCTTTGGCACGATTAGGAGGTGTATTGATGCAGGTGGTGTAGTAGCCTTTGAGTCTCACAAACTCAAGGATTATGAGCTCAATTATCCTACTCATGACCTTGAACTTGCAGCATTTGTGCATTCTTTGGTTAGATGGAGACATTTCTTTCTTGGCAGGAGATTTATTCTCAAAATTTATCATTTGAGTCTTCGTCACCTCTTCATGTAGCCCAATCTCAATGCTCATTAGTGGCGTTGGATGGAGTTACTTTTTTAGTATGACATAGAGATAGATAATGTGAAGGGGAAGAAGAATGTGATTATAGATGATTTGAGTAGATGCAAACATTTTGTTTTGGCTACTTCAATGGGTACAAATTTATGGAGTAGGATTTTGCAGTAGCTTCCACATGATAGCTTCTACCTTGTAGCCAGATTAGAGACCGAGTCGCAGAGACCCTTGAGGGAAATTTTGATCGATTCTCATTAGAGGAAAATTGTCTTCTCATCCACAGAGAACGCATCTATGTACTCGAGAGATGGAGGCTTGAGGTAGGATATCTTGGATAAGCCTCATCGTTCACCTCATTAAGCCCATCCAAGGGTGAAGAAAATGCATGCCACCTTGAGACAGTTTTACCTTTGGAGAGATGTAGCTCAGTTTGTGTTACAATTTTAAGAGTGTCAAAGGGTGAAGGCTGAGAATCATCATCTAGCTAGCCTTATCTACCTGCATATCATACTAGAGTGGAAATGGGAAACCATTTCCATGGATCTCATAGTAGCGATGCTGACGTCGAGATACCACCATGACGCCATTATGGTCACGGTGGATAGATTGATGAAAGTGGCTCATTTTTCCCTGGTGAAGACCACCTATAAAACTAGTGTAGTGGCACCAGTATACTTAGATGATATTTTCAGGTTGCATGAGATTTCACATAATATTATCTGTGACCACGATCGCTTATACACCTCTCATTTTTGTACTACCATACAACATGCTCTTGAGACTCTATCAAATTCAATATAGCTTATCATCTAGAGACAGATGGAAAAACAGAGGGGGTGAATCAAATCTCAGAGGATATGTTACGGATGTATGTCATGGAACATCAGTCTATGTTGAAGGAGTACTTGTATTTAGTGGAAATTTCCAAAAAAAATACTTTTTAGATTTTGATTGGTATGGATCCATTTTAGGCAATGTATGGTAGGGAGTGCAAGACACCACTAAGATGGGATATACTAGAGGCACTACTATAAGGAAGGGTCATTTGAGACAATAATTAGAGACAAAAGTATGCTATTGACTCTAAATATAATTTTGTCTCTAAAATTTCCCTTGTTTTAATTTTTATAATTTATTTATCTTTGCAATTATTATATCTCTCTTATCCAAACCTAACCCTAATGTCATTGAAATCCATTGTTGTTAGTACACCTCCTAGGTTGAATGATATTTGGGTTTCTATGGATGTAGGTGTGGTGATTGGGGTCTCATCTAGAATCATCCCAGAGCCATGTTCCCTGTTACACTCTTGCATTCTATGCTCCAACATACAAATGAAACAAGACTAGATTCGAAAACTGGGCTGGACTTCGTTAGACACACACAACTGTAAAAGGGATGTCTTTGAAGCCTCTACGTGCGGTGCATTTTATACCAACAGAGAGAATCCATTCACAGAAATTGTGAGACATTGTGAAGAAAATTATCTATAAAATGAGTCGAAATGTTATTATTTCTTATGTTTGTATGTCACGGCCATGGTGAATGATTTCACCTGTGAGCATAGCGGCCACCAACTTTATACTCCATGTAACGTTTCTACACAAGGATCATAAATTTTGTGTGTAAAATAATACATAAATATAACTTGCATGATTCCCTTGATAGGGATTGACTCTCTACAACGAGATCGAGAATATGTGCGCATGCGTCCCAGAAATGCTGAACTCCAAGGATTTTATGAGGATGAGGATTGCATGTGGCTGTTGATGGATTTGTTCTCCGGTGGGGATCTATTTGACAAAATCGATGAGAAGAAAGGGTTTCGGAAGATGAGGCAAATGACAATGTTGAAAATCCTAATGGAGGCCATCCATTTCTGCCACTGCAAGGGCATTGCCCACCGAGATCTCAAACCGAACAACATTCTCTTCGCGAATGATTCTTCCTTTCCCAAATTCATCAAGCTCACCGACTTATACTAGGGTTCCTCCTTTTCTTAAGGTATTCTACACTTTCTTTTCTCTATTTTTGTGGTCAAACAGGGGAACCGACACATCGCCATTATAATCTCTCTTGTTGGCTAAGGATTCGATTCCAGTAAAGCTACTTTAAACCCTGTCTTTCCTCCCTAAATTTGACCTTCGAATGAGAGAAACCCTAAGCCACAGGTTTGGAACACCTGACCTAAAACTGGCAGACGCTTAGGGGATGCATTCCACACTTCCTTTTTACTTTAAACTTTGTAATCCGTCTTCTCTTCTCTTTTCAGATAATAGTTGGGGGAAATGAAAATGTTGCAAGGGAAAGGATTAGAGGAATAGTGGGGAATCCCTATTACGTTTCTCCTTAGGTTCTGCAAGGAAAATAATATGAATAGAAAGTGGATGTGTCGAGTGGAGGGATCATTCTGTACATAATGCTCAATCGAATTCCTCATTATATCGGTGAAATGCCACAGAAGATATTTTTTCCCTAAAATAATACAGAAAGTAGGCTTGCACAATTCCCTAGACTTCAAGGAGGTTACAAAGGTTTTGGTTCTATCTTCCTAGTCTGCTTTCACCACCTAACTTCCTACAGACATGGTGCAGTATTAAAAATCCTTTCATATTATTATTTTCACAATCCGTATATGGGAGAGGCTTAACTAAACATAACAAATGGTTCTCTTCTTATGGGTATAATTTAATTGTTGTAATATTTTCACTCTTTTCTCTAGACAGGTTGCATTGAAAACCCATTTAGGGAGGTTGATTCTCCATTGTTTTCCTTCCTAGAAAAAATAGAATCCCACTAACTCGGTAGAAACTTAAGTGTTAAAAGGGGACATAGTCATCATGTACGTATACTTGACTTAGAATATTTTGCTCGATGCAGAGCATTTGACCAAACAAACGGATATTATTAGATTCCACATGCACATGGAGGAAGTTTTTAATATTCAAAATCCCACTAATTTTAGTGGATTACATTGACGGTGGTGGATTAGTTTAGAATATGCCAACCATGCACTATATCATTAAATTTATTTGGGGTGCATTTATTTAGTTGGGAATGATGAAGCTTCTTAGAGAAGCTAAACCACTTGCATGTCATTTGGTCATTCTAGTTTTTGGTTAGAGAAGTTAAGAAGTAGATGAGGAAAACTACAGTCGAACTCTATGAAATTTTTGGGAAGGAAATTGAACTCCAGCTCCAGTCTTTTACATGCAAGTTTAAAATCAGTTGAGGAATCTTTGAACTAAGTTAAATACACATTTTGAGACTAATTTGGGGGTGTTGTGAATAAATTTCAGTCACCTTTTTGGGATGAACTTGGGGAAGGAGTCACTGGAAGTATTGTTTGTGCCTGGATCAATTTGAAAAGGAGATCACTAACGTTTTCTAGGCATGATAAACCTTTTTCCTTTCTCTAATAGTTTATTCCATTGCACTTTTATGCAAATGAAATTCTTGGTAAAAGAATTCTGAAATTTTAAAATATTGGGCTTTGTGGTTTATTCTAAGAAGGAAATCTGAACTATAAAATAACTATAAAAATATGGTGTGGTGAACGATTGTTGCTACTATGTGAGGGTTTCAATGAGTCTTCACCGGGTTATTTTATTATTTGATTATATGTTTAATATTATTGTAAATATGGGATTTACCTAGAGGATTATGATAGGGTTCTTTCTGTCTTTTTCTTGGTCTTATTTTCCTGAAAATGCGAATGAAAATTTATGAGGAACTCGGATAAAACCAGATGGTGGCGATATAATAGTGTGGTATTGCATATCGTAATAAGGAACTTAAATGGGGTCAATTTGTGTTATTTAATTTCCTATCAATGTACCTAGTTTTGGGGAAAACCGAGCAATGATCAAGACACCCTCTTCTTGTATGTGAGAATCTACAAGTGACTCTTCCGCGCACCCGACCTCTCGAGGTCGTGCCGAGACAAACCTCCGGAGACATCCTGGGGGTAGAATATGCGTGGGATGCAGAAAACTAGTTAGGCAAATAATGTCTTCGACACGCACTAGTGGAATTTGTGAATCTAAGGCAAAGAAGGCCCTTCTAACTTGGACTGGTGTGATAGATCGATCGGCAAGGATGACTGCTCGAAGGCTCCAATCAATATCGAGCTCTAGCGTGATTCGATCTATGGGTTGTGGAATACGTGGAAAATGACCTCGGGATAGTTTCGTATGTCTCCCGATAAGGTCATATAGTGGATGGTGAATATAATTGACTTTACTGGACATTCTCCTGCCCTAGTCCACTTCTCTAGCTTCGTTAGCCGCTATATCTAATAAGGACAATTGTTCGATGATGATGGGTGGAAGTGGAGTGGATCTAAATACCAAGGTGCGTAGGCTAGTGTCTATATCTAATTCTCTTATGGACTCATGGGTCAGGGATCTGTGGATCACAACCATAGACTCTTGTTGTTGTGCGGTCCCGTTATGGTCATACGTGAAATCAAGTTCTAATCCCTAGTATCCAATAATCATATGCTTTCTCAAATTTCTATGTTTAGACCAATAACTCGTGTGATTTTCTCATAATATCTCACAAGCATTCACGCAACTTGGATCCTTAAACCGGTGTCTATGTCTGTGAGAGTGTCTCCCACACCTGTCGTGGGACCAAAGGATCACAACCAAAGGTTTGTTCTCTTTCGAACCCTTCTACAGTCATGTGAGTGCTTTACCTAGGGTAATCTATAGTTTGGTTGGTTCGACCAAAACGTGTGTGCTTGGTCGTCTTCTATGTTTAACCCTCTTAATTGAGAACTGATCAGTTGTAAATCTGTGGTTGTTCGGAATACTTGTATTCTGAGATTTTGGTCTATGTCAACTATTGCAGTGACGAGGTTTGGTTGAGGCACGATTGGCTCAAATATATATTCCCTGGGCTCCTGAGGTCCCGTGATTGTCATACGAAACGAAATGTAAATCTAACTGTAATGAAGCAAATTTTAACTACGTGGACTAAATCTAACATATATATAACTTTTATTCTTCTAAGAAATCTTTTAACAATTTTAAGGAAAGCAAACTATTTTAAGCGTATCTAGGAATAATAACCAAACAATAATTTAAAATGATAAGATAACCGAGTGTAGTTATTTGCTGTGCGATTTGTATTTGTAGAATTATTCTAAATAAATAAAATAGCTCATCTAATCTATCTGCAAGATTCTCGATCCTACCTCAGAAGTGAGGAGTGAATCATAGTTTCTCAGAAACTATCAATCCTCACAGCTTCCCTGGCAATATCGAGAATAGAATTTACTGAAATGAAGCAATTTATCTACTCTATTTGATATGATTCTAACTAGAACTTTGAAAGTTAAAACCTGGATTCCGCAGTAATGGTGGCGAATCCGATGGTGTGTGTGATCTTGTCCCCTCAGTATGATCTCCTCATTCTTTCATGTTCACGTGATCCGTAAAAGCGTGTAATGCTAGCATCGATAGGAGTAGATTTTAGGACAAGGACAACCTTCGTAATGCGCAGCACGAAAAATGCGAGAGTAGGAGAGGGATAACGCAAGAGTACAGAGCTTGGCTTATGCGATTCCTAGCGGGATTTATTGCAAATCATGCAACATAAGCGCACCGTAACTCAAACTATCCTATTCAAGAGCAAAACCTACAAAATGGCTTCCTAAGCTATTCTATCTAATGGATTAGATAAAACAAAGAACACTGCAACTTTATGGCTTACCAACTTTACAATGCTAACCAAATGCAATGAATTATACTATGCTCCTAAGCAACTAATTGACTAAAAATAAAATAAATAACACTGCTTGCACAAGCTGGATATGTGGCTTACCAACAGCTGAATAAAGCTAACCAAGCATATAATGAACTGAACTAAGAACTCTAAGCAACAATGAAAATTAAATCTACAAAGAAAGAGAAATTCAGAGGCAAGCTTCAGACTGATTGATGAAATGACAAAGACTCGCCGCACAAGATGGGTATGTGGCTTACCAACAGCTGAGCAATCTAACTAAAGATGCAAGTGAATTCAAGCTATGGCTTCTAAACAAGATAACAAGCTAAAATACTAAAATGAGGAAATGAGAGCAAAGATCAATCTTCAAAATCCAGCCAAACTTCGCACCAAAACTTCGATTTTGCTTGTGCACAAACCATGCATTTATAGGAATTCAATCACCCAAAATCAAAACCAAATTGAACTCCTAAACAATAAACAAAGGAAAAACACTATTCCAGGGGACCAAAAACATAAATGCATGCTCAAGTCGGCAAGGAAAAGCTGGTGAATCGTGATATTTCACGCGAGTCGCGTCAAAAGAACGTTCTGGAAAACGCGCACAGGACCGCCGCTCTGAGCAGGGCGGCGGTTACAGGACCGCCGCCCTGATCAGGGCGGCGGCGAGACCGCCACCCCAGCAGGCGGCGGTTTCACTGAAGATCAAGAGGCCAAGGAAAGAGGGAAAAAGGGGAAAACAAAGGGCGCGGGGGCTAAGCGGGGCATGCGGGATGTTAACGCATACTCCGAGGGCTTTTCCGGATCCCGAACACCTTGCGAGGAGACCTGTATCATCATTGGGGCACTTGTTACACTGCTTCCAAGCAAAGACAAGACTTTACAATTTTGGGTACGTATATATATTCCCTCTGAGAAGCATTTTTTTAGCCATGAAGAGGCATAAAACGGTGGGTCCGAGTATGGCAGTCCCGAAATGGGGAGTTAGAAGCTATACCTTACTCGTCCGTGTGTTGAAATGACGCCATCCGAAATTCCCGCTACCTGCAAAATGAAAAGAGAACTCAAGTGCAGATAGATACAATAACTTGGAAAATAAACGCTAAAATAATAGGGAATGAGAACGTACCATTCGTGCGGGGATAGGAACTTACCTCCATCAGCGCTCCAAACCTGCGAAAAAGTCTTTTAAAACGAAACAGGGTGCTATATATATGAAAGTGGGCCCATTTTCCTATTCATTTGCGCGAGTTGATTTGATTGATTTTGAGCTCTGGGACCCACGGTGACGGTTTCTTGCGTGAGTAGAGTCAAAACGTCCGCAACTGAGATCGTGATCATGCCTCCACGTGCGGAACACCGCCCTGCTAGATCACAGGTTGGTTTTCTTCAATTTTGTGTTTTTCCCCTTTAAATTTGAAATGTTAAATTTGTCGTAATGGGGGGGTTATTTTTGAAAATGTTAGGTTCAAAAGGTCCACCTAGGGGGGGCGCCTACTGGGTAGGCTCCATTTTTAGGTTAAATGGTCTTTTTTTACTTATTTTGGGCTTTTTAGGATTAAAACCCGCGTGGGTTTTCGACGCGACCGCCGCCCCGCCAAGGGGGCGGTTACACGCCGCCCGCCCCTCGTGGCGGCGGTTACACGACCGCCGCCCTTTAAGGGGCGGTTACAAAACCGCCTCCCTGCTCAGGGCGGCGGTTTTGCACACAGAATGCAAAAGAACTTAATTTTTGAGATTACACTTGTATTTTCTTGCACTTCTATACGTTTTTATGACCTTCTTGGTATTGTTCAGATACTAACTTGCTCTGTTTTGTGTGTTTTTGGGTGTATGCAGGCGAGGGAGGAATACATCAGATGGAGCCGAGAGAGAGAGTGTGATTGGCTGTCAGGGGTACTGGATGCCCTCTCACCAGACGAGGAGGACACACTACAGAGGGCCGGTATACTACGCATATCGCGCGTCCCACATGTCACACCATCTAGTCACATCCTTTGTGACTTATTTTCATATTGGGACGCAGATCGGAACACTTTCCGACTGCCAGGGGTCCGCGGTGAGTGGACTATCACGCTGGAGGATGTCTACCGTATTTTGGGGGTCCCGATCATCGGGAGGAGACTCACATTAGAGACGGCAGGCTCACGGGCACAGATTGCACAATGGGCAGGTTACATGGGAGATGCAACTATCTCCACGGGGTCGAAGAAGGGAGTGAGAGTTCGATCCATCCCTTCTTTGCCTATCCCCATATTTCGACAGGCCATCATGGGGATCCTTGCCTCGAGATTGATCGGGGACAAGGGAGGGGACACTTTGTTATACTGCTGGGCCCCCATCATTGCACAGATAGAGGGGCATGGCCGGATATACGCCTGGGGTGCAGACATTCTGGGGACCACCTACCATGATTTATATAGGGTGGTCCGTTTACAGGGACAGTCATTGAGCCACCCAACTCTAGTCATGAGTTGGGTGTATGAGCATTTTATTCCCTATGGCAGAGGCGTAGAGGTGGCAGATCCTGGGGCTGTGAGGGCAGCCAGATGGTCAGATATGTCGGTGCTTAGAGCACCTCACCACCTGCCTGCCTCCCTACTACAAAGAGATATGGAGGCGCACTGCGGCACCGCACGAGGAGACCCTTACATTGATCTCTGCTCCACCACGGGCATATGGGGCGAGGAGACCCTTACATTTCCTCGATCTCTCCTCCACCACAGGCAGCCTAGGCAGCTCATCGACGCGGGGCCGGGTGGAGGTACATCCTTTTCGGCCGAGTTCCTCAGCAGCCTTTGGCCTACCATATTTGCGGGCATGCTTCCCCAAAGGGCACCAGGCCATGTGATCAGTTCATGAGGCTGAGGCCGTGAGGGGGCCAGAGGCCGAGGTTGACAGGGTCACTCCCGGCATTCCTATCAGCAGCCAGGAGGATAGTTCGGGCCGAGGGAGAGCCGGTGCGCCTCGGCACCTTTGCTTCAGATTGCCTGCGGGTCCTGCTCATAGCAGCGATGACCCTATAGACATTGACTCCGATTCTGAGGAGCTTACAGAGGAGGGTCGAAGGAGCAGACTGATGATAGCGATCCTGAGTGGCATGACACTCAGGATATTATGCAGGCAGAGAGGGCCGAGCAGAGCGCAGAGAAGGACACTCTAGTTTCAGAGGAGCCACTCTCTCAGGGCCATGGTGGAGAGGATGAGTCAGGGCAGTGGGGGCGACATGTTGCCCCCTGCCACAGAGCAGCCCTCGCCGGCAATGCCGCATCCGCGGCGGGTGCTGGCCCCAGCGATCCATCTTGGAGGCCCGGTGATCCGAGTAAGTTATCCTTTCTTCCTTTCAATGTTTGTTTAATTTAGGATTTGTTTTAATTGCTATCTCTCCTTGTGTTTTTATCTTGTATCTTTCAGCCTCTTGCTTGGTTTCTAATTCATTTTTCTCCTTTGTTTGCAGAGACTGTCGACGAGTGGCGGGATCTGATCCGCAGGGTATGCACTGATTCCCTGATGATCCCCATGGATAAGACCCGTGCGGAGCTATCCGTAGATGCCGGGGAGCCCTCAGCAGCCGGCAGGCATACCGACGTCTTCGCTCCCATTTGGCACGTGGCCAGGATGGTGTCGACTCTCCGCACAGAGTTGGCGGGCTATAGGACGGCTGAGCGTCTTATGAGGAGCCATTCTCGTGGTGAGACCGCGGCTGCTCCTCGGGACCCTGAGCCCTCCGTTCATTCAGAGCGCCGGCGTAGCCGGAGTCCTAGGCGAGGGCGCGCACCTTCGGAGGGGTCGCGTAGGGGTTGAGAGACCACTTGGCTCCTATGTATTTTGTACTATAGATTCTTTTGTATATCACGGGCTCTTTGAGCGTTTTGACCATGCCTAGTGCATGATGGCATCATATAAAACATTGATTATTTATATATATGCATTCGTTTTTGGATCAAAAGCTTGTCACTCATGTTTTCCCTTTCTGTTTCCAGCTTCCTCATGTATACTACGATGTATGGTTTATATGCTTTCTAGAATGTATGCAATGGAAAACAAATGATGCAAATGTTTGCTTTCTTTTTGTGTTTCATGATGCTGATACATGATATTAGATATATTGTGATCTTGAATCTTAGCTTCTGTGAGCAATTTGGATACCTCATGTTTGTTTTGGCAAAGTGATGAAAATAACCAAGATGATGAATGAATGATTAACTTGCCCCACTCCTAACTCCACGCAACTAGTAAGATGCGAGGGCTTATCACCAAGAGCCAAGAAGGGCGCAAGTTATGAAATATGGTGAAATGATAGTGATGAAAGATGATTTAAGCTTTGCAGGAACCAAATTGAAAACTACAAGCTTACTCTACCCGAATGACTTCATAGTTTTGGATGCAACTTGCTTTGCGGTTTATCTAGACTTAGACCCGTAGATGGCCACATAGTAGACAAAATCTGGGTTTTTAGGATTTTAACTCTCTTGGGATTTTGAACATCTGATTCATTCATTTTTGACTCAAAGTTTGAATTGTTTGTTTATGACCTTTTAACGTTTGCTTTGTCAAGAGGACCCCCTACACTTTGCCCCATGCTACTAGTAAGAAGCGTGGGTTTATCACCGTGGGCAAGGCATAGGCGAGTAAGGGCATTTCCATCCTTTCCCAACCCTACGTCACTAGTAAGAGACGCAAGCTCATCACCGAAGGTTGGTGGGGCAAGGAAATGTGTAAAAATAAAATTTTCTGTTTAATCACTTTTTGACTTGCTTATTTGAGTAAAATGTCAGTATATGCTTATTTCCAAAGAGATGTATATATGGGATAGATGTGACACCATGAAGCTTCTAGAACAGACCATAGGCAAGACACCTATCCTAAGAAGAAATCAAAGCGAGAACAAACTTGCAGATCTTGGTATGGTTACCGTTAGGACTTTGTCATGTCTGATTTTATTTGATAAAAGATTCCGAGATGATTCGATGATATCGTGAAAATGGAGAGATATGATTAAAAAGTTTTATGCCAAAACATCACGAGTTTGTAATGAATTGCTTTGAGAATAGATTCCTTGATCACAATTTATGTAAGAAACAAGTGGACAAAATGATCTAAATCTATATGAAGATGCAATGTAGATAATTATACAAGTAGCAAGTAGTGCTTATGCGTAGAATCGCTTGAGGTGCAGGGAATTGACTGCTTCACCAAATTCCTCACCTTCTAACGTACATAAGAGGTAAGCACCATTTCCATAGTCCTTCATGACTCGGTATGGGCCCAACCATTTGGGCCGGAATTTCCTTCCTTCACCGGTCTTCTCTTGATCCGATCCGGCTGCCTAGTCTTAGAACTAGATCACCTTCGTATATATCGCGCTCATAGACCTTCTTGTATATCCGCACACATCTCGTCAAAGATGCTCTATGCCATGCCGTTGTTCAAAGATCTAACCTAGTTTCATCTAGGCTTTCTAGTTGGGAAAGACGTGCTTCTCTCGTAAGCGCTTCATCCGTAATCCTCAGTAGTGAAATGCGGAGACCGGGTATTTCGACCTCAAGCGGGAGAACTGCTTCTGCCCCAAATACTAGCGAGAAAGGAGTTGCTCCCGTTGGTGTTCTTATTGAGGTTCTGGTGGGCCCACAAGGCCGGATATAACTTCAAATGCCAATCTCGCTTGTTTTCTTTCACCGTTTTAAGGAGAATGGCTTTCAGTGTTTTGTTTGTTGCTTCAGCCTGTCCGTTGGCTTGGGGATAATACAAGGAAGCCGTATGATGGCTTATTTTAAATTTACCGCATAGTTCACGAACTTCTTCATTTTTGAAAGAAGTTCCATTATCGGAGATAATGATTTGCGGGATACCGTACATCAAAATGATTTGGTTCAAAATGAACTTGGCAATCACAGTAACTGTGCATGTAAGAGAGTAAGAGGCATGGCCTCCACCCATTTGGTAAAATATTCAAAGGGCCGTGATTATAAAATTATGGCCGTCTCTGGGATGAGGGAGAGAATTTCCTATTAAGTCTAGACCCCATGTAGAAAAGGGCCATGGAGTTGCGATTGGTCAGAGAGCTTGTGGCCGGCATGTGGATCTCGTGGGAGAATTCTTGCACTTATGACACTCGCAAAACTCTATCGCGTCATGTTCTAGAGTGGGCCGTAAATAGCCCATTCGATGTATTTTTCGAGCGGTGGCATGGCCACCGAAGTGGCCTCCACATATACCGTGGATTCATGGAGAATCCTCTTGACTCTTCTCGTGTCAACACACCTTAGAGCATTCCATCGAATGCTTTTCGATAGAGCACCGCTCTATAATGACATATTTAGCTACGATTATGCGTAACCGCCTTCTTTTTGTGTGTGTAACTCGCTCTCCGGTACGTATGGTCCATGATATAATTAATGATATCAAGTACCAAGGACACTCGAGATAGCGGGTCGAGTTTCGATGTAGTATACGCATTCATCCGGAAAGTCTAAATCTACTAAATCACCTCCGTCTAATGGGTCATTACACCAACCAATCCGCGATGATTTGTCCTTTAACCGACTTCTGATTTACAAATGTTAATTCGAACTCTCCCATTAAGGTTATAAAACGTCCAACCTTTTTAGATAAGGACCCTTGTGTGAGAAAAGTCTGTAAATGGTCCGTTTTTACCATGACCTTCGCTTTCTTGATTCAAAGATATAATGTCTTAGGCGTTTAGTAAAGAAAGACTATGGCAAGGCATTCTCGCTCGCCTCGTATATAGCGTGTTTCATAGTCGAGCAACATTCGCTAATGAAATAAATCACACGTTCTCTCTTGTTATCGTCTTCTTGGGCCAACATACAGGCCAACGAGACATTGGTAGCTCGTGAATATAGAATTAACGGTGATCTAGCTTAGGTGGCATTAGCGTAGGTGGTGATAAAAGGAAACGCTTAACTGCATCAAAAGCTTCATTGCAATCTTCACTCCAATCAATGCTGTAGTCTTTCTTGAGTAAATTGTTGATTGGATGAACGGCGAAGCTTAAGTCTGGATAAATCTCCGATCGCACCTAGCTTTCCGAGAAATGATCTCGATTCCGCATTCACTCAAGGTGGGACCATTTCGAGGACAAATTTCAATTTTGGTCGATCAACATCAATTCCTCATGACGATATGATGTAACCTAGAGCTTTCCTCCTGTTACACCAAAGACGCATTTCTCTAGATTTAGCGTGACTCCGTATTCTATTAGACGTGAAAGAATGACGCGAGTACTTCGGATGGTCACAACGCTTCTTGGCTTTAGCCAATAAGTCATCTACGTAAGATTCCATGATTTTATGAATTAGATCGTGAAATATGTATGTCATGGCCCGCTGGTACGTAGCACCGGCGTTCTTGAGACCGAATGGCATAACAAACAGAAGCAATAGGTTCCCAAGAGTTATAAACGTGGTTTTAGCTTGATCTTGCTCGATATTCTGATTTGATTATATCCCGAGAATCCATCCATGAGAGACAAGAGTTCAAAACCAGCTCACAGATCAACAATAACATCTATGGATGGTAATGGGAAGTCGTCCTTAGGACACGCTTTGTTGATATCTCGAAAATCTATGCAGATGCGTATCTTTCCATTCTTCTTGAGAACGGGAACGATGTTAGATACCCATTGGGAGTAGTCAACTGGCTTGATGAATCCTACCCAAGGAGTTTTATTACCTCCTCTTTACCATGAGAGCTACTTTGGGCTTCATGGGTCTTGATTTTTGTTTAATTGGCTTTGATCTCGATTTAGTGATGAGGTTGTGCACCGCAATGTGGGGTGCGTGACTCCTGTCATCTCCTTATAATTAAATGCAAATGCCTTCTCGATGTTCTTTTCGAGAATCCTCGTATGTATTTCCACTTCTTCCTCAAGGTTAACGAAGAACCTAGTTTCAATATTCTTGGTTCATCTTCCGTCCCGATGTTGACATCGATTGTTTCTTCGATCAAAGAGGCGTTACCCTCTTCGAACTCAGGTGGTGCTGGAGGTAAATCTAAATCATCCCCATTTTCTACTGCGTATATACTAGGTTCCATTTGTGAGGGAAGATCCGTTACAGGATTTCCGAAGTAGGAAGACGAATGTGGAATCAAGGATAAATCTAGCATGTGATAGGAGAGATGTAGTGCTGCATAGGCATTTAAGTAATCCAAAGTAGCCGCATCACTATCAACATGGTCTAGGATGGTAGATTCACTTCCGCTTGAAAGAGGATTTGTCATTATTTTTATCAATGGTTCATCACGAATGGACACCGTGAACTGGGTATCTTCTAACTCATTGCTTGGAGTAAAACGTGATGCTGAGGTTGCTATTGAATCGGCGAGAAGATTTTTCTCTCGCGGGATTGCTTCAATGGATATGAAGTTGAACGCCTTGCTTAAATCTAATACAACATTTTTTTGTAAAGCTGCAAATGTTCGGCTTTAGTTTCATATACTTCAGAAACTTGATTTGTCACTAATTATGAGTCTCCCAAGACTCTGATGTTATCAATACCAATTCTTTTGGCTAAGGTGAGGCCAAGGAGGAGGGCTTCGTACTCAGCGCCGTTGTTTGTGCATTCAAAGTTTAATTTAAAAGTGAATGGGAGGACTTTCTCCTCGGGCGAAGTAAGAATTATACCTGCCCCCGCTCCATAACGGCATTTAGCTCCATCGAAATGGAGAGTCCAATACTTAGCCGGAGTATAGATGTTGGGGCATCTGCTGCGTTTACACACTCTACTTCTACCATACAGAGGTCCTCTGCTGGAAAGGAACCAACACCTAGGGAAAATCCTATGCCTACTGAATCAAATGGTAAGAACATTGGTGAATCTTGTTCTATCAACTCAACGATTTTCGCAGTAGTCCCTAATGATACTGTTTCTTTAGTTTTATCTTTAGGGGTTGGAATTGTTTTGGCTATGCTGGTAGTTTCAAGATCCGTCATAGGTACCAACTTTTCCTCTGGTTTTGGGTCAGTGGGTTTATTAAGTTGGTTTGTTGGCAGTTCAAATTCTGAGTGCACCCCTGGTCTTTTCTTTAAATCAGCTAGGTGCAAATCGAAAGGTTTTGGATCGCCTTTGGCTACAAATACCTTTCCTAGATGCAAGAATCTTACTTCTTGAAATAAAGTAGAAGGGATTGCCTTCATTCGGTGTATCCATGGTCGGCCGAGTATCATATTATAATTAGTTTCCCGATCTATAATATAAAACTCAGTCAAGATTGTTTTGGGCCCTAAGGTGACCGGCAATATTATAGTTCCTATCGAAGTGGCTTTAAGGCTATCATAGCCTCTCAATGTATTTCGAGTAGTGGAACAGTTTGTTTCCCCATATCCAAGTTTTTGGAGGAAAGAGAAAGGGACTATGTTAATCGCGCCCCATCACAACCATTGCCCGCTTTTACATAGTTATTATATAAACCCATACTTGTAAGTGTAAGGCCGGATCACCTCGCAAGTGCGATCTCAAAGATCTCTGTGGGCATTTTACTTATTTCGAATATGAATTCGACATCCTTGTCCGCTGCCCCTGAGGGTGGATATCAAAATCTACGTGATTTACTTGTGTTTCAGGAGGTGGAGTGATGTTAATTAGATGGCCTAGACCTAATGCTTCTAAAAGAGCAGCTCATGAGGGGGAGAGTTCTTTAGTAAGTCCAAAAATGAAATGTGTGAGAAGGTCTTTGTTAGGTCACTAATTAAATCATAGGCACCTACGGGTTTTTCTACTATTTGCTGACTCTTATCTGTTTCTGGCAGATGACTTGGGCTCGGTTGAGAGAAATACTCTCGTGTTCTTGTTATAGCTTCGATAGGTAGTTCAAATGCCTAATTCTACCAAACTCGACTATCTTGGGTCTCGCTGAGCTCCTAACTGTGGCGCAACTGATGGATTTAATGAAGTCGAGGCTTCATGATCATTGTTTCCCGTCATTGCACCTTTGTTTGTTCCAGTTGGATTCAGCCTATTGCTATCATGATTTGGGAGCGGATCGTTAAAGATCTTGAGGGGAGCATTCTGAGGGGAAACTGCCCCTGCGAGCGTATTTGGTGATGATGATGAGACGGATCTCGCTAAAAACAAATCATGAAGAACTGTCTTTGTTCTTCTGGCAAGCGTTGCATAAATTTATTGTAGTCACGACACGTTCTAGTATCGTGACCCCGAATTTTGGAAACCACAATAAGAATTGGGATTGTAATTCCTATTTTGTTGGTTAGGTGTGTATTGTGGCCTAAAATTCTGATCAAACTGTTGCCTATTAGGATTAAAGTTTTGGAATTGTTGTTTCTGGTTTTGACTTTGGTTTTGATAACCAAATGAGTTTTGGCTTGGCCCTTGTATGGGATTTCACCGTTGTTGTTGTTGTTGTGGATGGTTAAAATCCACTGTATTGATCGTCGGGTAAAGTTGTTGTTTCGTTGGTTGTTTGTTTGTGACGGAGTATTAACAACATTTACCCTCTTGGCTGGTCGGTTACCCCATCCGTTGTTACCCCACGATTTTTGTTAAGGATTTTGGGTCCTTGATTGACATTTGTGATAGTTGTAGTGTTTTGAGTGGAGGTGATTAACCTCCCGTTTGTTCCATATGTCTTACGACCACTATCTATCGCTGCTTGGTCTATTCAAGAGCTCTCAAGTACTTCATCGTAAGTTCTTAACTGGGAACTTCTGGACTTCTTCCTTCACCTCCTTGCTGAGAGAATGAAGGAATAAATCACATAGTTCCATCTGATCCATGTTTGGAGCACTTGTTAAGAATAAAGAACCGTACGCCACCTCTTGGATGAAATGGGCGACGATTCGTTGTGTTCTTGTTTGATGTGCAAGAATTCCCCGATTCCTGGTTCTCAACAGTTTGTTCATGTCGAAGGCTTTGATGAACTCGACACGAGTTGTTTAAATGAATGGATGGAGGCTTCAGGTATCCTATAATACCAATCGAGAGCAATGCCTTCCAAGGTTTTGGGAAATATTTTAGCAACAACCCCATCCCAAGGGAGTAATTCTCGTATGGCTGTAGCGTAAGCTTTGATATGTGCATTTGGATCTCCCTCACCCTTGAACTTGGGTAATCAGGAAGAGGTCTTGGAAGCATGACGCTTCGTATGGTGAAGTCTAAGGGTTCCTTTAGATATTCTGAATAAGTCCCTATCGCATAGCTTTCGACCATTGATGGTGGTTGCTGAGGGAGTGATGGTGGGATAGGTTGTTGATACGGCAGCAAGCGATGCATGCTGGGCAGGGGGGCATAAGGAGGTCCCTGCGTTTGAGCAAACATGCCGGAGAGGAGAAAATATCTCCTTGTGGTGATTTGGAGTACATGTTTAAGTATGACGGGGTATTGTCAAGGAATGGATTGTTTGACACTAGACCGGGAGGAATAGTGTTAGAGATGATGGGCCTTGTTGGCGTTTGTTGTGGATAGTGAGGCGGCATGCCTAATGTGCCTACTCCTGTGAGGAGATCTACTTGGCCAGAGTGGTATGGAGGATTGGAACTTCCTGTTTGTATGAACGGAGAATTTTGACTTGCTTGAGCCAGTTCTAACCCTCTCACTTTTTCTACTAACGTTGAAATGACTTCATTTGGTGAAGTCACGGTGTTTTGTCTCGAGCGGCGTTTGTTGTAGACACCCCGGTGTCAGATAGTACGTGATATCCTGTCATAAACTGATCGCTATCTTGCCAAGTTTCTCCGAGAGTATTTCCTATATGCAGTGGCATAGAGGTATTTTCTTGAAAAGAGATCTCGGGTTGTATTTGTAAACCTCCTATAGGTGGGTACATACCCCGAGAATGTTGTTCACTCCTAGGATAACGTATTGACTGTCCATCATCTAAGACCAGGTATGGATCTGATTGCCTACTAATTTGTGGTCTAAGTAGCATTTGAGGAGACGAACCAGATTCTCCGGTAAACGTCATATTGTTTGAACCTGAAGGCTCTGTTTGTTGCGTTCGAGGGGGTTGATCTAACTCCTCAGTTTGAAAAGATGAACTATATCTGATTCTTGGGGTTTGTGTTGACAACTGATTAGTTGAATAGTTGTCACCCCATACTGAGAGCGAGGGTGATGATTGCCTATTCTGTTGGGCGTAGTATGCCTCAAGACCCAAGAGGGGTCTGCCATATGCATCGAATCCCGACATATTCGGGGGGTATATGAATACCCGCAGAATAATGGGAAGGAGCGAAGGTGATTTGTGAAAGGAAACGTGATATTATGACTCCGAACGAGAAAGTAGGAAGTTTTACGTCAGCTTCACTAATTTCGTTTGTTTCACGTCAGGTTCACCAATTTTGTACGCCGAAAAGCGACAGGCGAGCGTGAGAATCTACAAGTGACTCTTCCGCGTACCCGACCTCTCGAGGTCGTGCCGAGACAGCCGGTGGGGGTAGAATATGCGTGGGATGCAGACAAACTAGTTAGGCAGTCTAATGTCTTCGACACGCACTAGTGGAATTTGTGAATCTAAGGCAAAGAAGGCCCTTCTAACTTGGACTGGTGTGATAGATCGATCGGCAAGGATGACTGCTCGAAGGCTCCAATCAATATCGAGCTCTGGCGTGATTCGATCTATGGGTTGTGGAATACGTGGAAAATGACCTGGGATAGTTTCGTGTATGTCTCCTGATAAGGTCATATAGTGGATGGTGAATATAATTGACTCTACGGATGATTCTCTGGCCTAGTCCAGAATTCTCTAGCTTCGTTAGCCGCTATATCTAATAAGGACAATTGTTCGATGATGATGGGTGGAAGTGGAGTGGATCTAAATACCAAGGTGCGTAGGGTAGTGTCTATATCTGATTGACTTGTGGACTCGTTGGGCTGTGGGATCTGTGGATCACAACCATAGACTCTTGGTTGTTGCGGTCCTGTTATGGTCATACGTGAAATCAAGTTCTAATCCCTAGTATCCAGTAATCGTATGCTTTCTCAGCTTCTATGTTTAGGACCAATAACTGTGTGATTTTCTCAGAATATCTCACAGGCGTTCGCGCAACTTGGATCCTTAAACCGGTGTCTATGTCTGTGAGAGTGTCTCCTGCACCCGGCTGTGGGACCAAAGGATCACAACCAAAGGTTTGTTCTCTTTCAAACCCTTCTACAGTCATGTGAGTGCTTTACCTAGGGTAATCTGTAGTTTGGTTGGTTTGACCAAAACGTGTGTGCTTGGTCGTCTTCTATGTTTAACCCTCTTAATTGAGAACTGATCAGTTGTAAATCTGTGGTTGTTCGGAATACTTGTATTCTGAGATTTTGGTCTATGTCAACTATTGCTGTGACGAGGTTTGGTTGAGGCACGATTGGCTCAAATATATATTCCCTGGGCTCCTGAGGTCCCGTGATTGTCATACGAAACGAAATGTAAATCTAACTGTAATGAAGCAAATTTAACTACGTGGAATAAATCTAACATATATATAACTTTTATTCTTCTAAGAAATCTTTTAACAATTTTAAGGAAAGCAAACTATTTTAAGCGTATCTAGAAATAATAACTAAACAATAATTTAAAACAGACAAGATAACCGAGTGTAGTTATTTGCCTGTGCGATTTGTAGAATTATTCTAAATAAATAAAATAGCTCGCCTAATCTATCTGCAAGATTCTCGATCCTACCTCAGAAGTGAGGAGTGAATCATAGTTTCTCAGAAACTATCAATCCTCACAGCTTCCCTGGCAATATCGAGAATAGAATTTACTGAAATGAAGCAATTTATCTACTCTATTTGATATGATTCTAACTAGAACTTTGAAAGTTAAAACCTGATTCCATGTAAATGCTGGCGAATCCGATGGTGTGTGTGATCTTGTCCCCTCAAGCATGATCTCTCGCTCTTTCGTGTTCACGTGATCCGTAAAAGCGTGTAATGCTAAGCACCGATAGGAGTAGATTTTGGACAAGGACAACCTCAGAATGCAGACTCAAAAAATGCGAGTAGGAGAGGGATAACGCAAGAGTACAGAGCTTGGCTTATGCGATTCCTAGCGGATTTTATAAATCATGCAACATAATCATGCAAAACTATCCTATTTGAAGCAAAACCGTAACTTTAATGGCTTCCTAACTATCTAATATTCAAGAGCAAAACCTACAACTTTAATGGCTTCCTCCTAAGCTATTCTGCTTCCAATGGATTGGATAAAATAAAACAAATAACACTGCTTGCACAAGCTGGATATGTGGCTTACCAACAGCTGAATAAAGCTAACCAAACATATAATGAACTGAACTAAGAACTCTAAGCAACAATGAAAATTAAATCTACAGCAAAGAGAAATTCAGAGGCAAGCTTCAGACCGATTGGATGAAATGACAGCACTGCCTGCACAAGATGGGTATGTGGCTTACCAACAGCTGAGCAATCTAACTAAAGATGCAAGTGAATTGAAACTATGGCTTCTAAACAAGATAACAAGCTAAAATACTAAAAATGAGGAGATGAGAGCAAAGATCAGTCTTCAAAATCCAGCCAAACTTCAGACCATTTTCTTGTGCACAAACCATGCATTTATAGGAATTCAATCACCCAAAAATCAAAACCAAATTGAACTCCTAAACAATAAACAAAGGAAAAACACTATTCCAGGGGACCAAAAACATAAATGCATGCTCAAGTCGGCAAGGAAAAGCTGGTGAATCGTGATATTTCACGCGAGTCGCGTCAAAAGAACGTTCTGGAAAACGCGCACAGGACCGCCGCTCTGAGCAGGGGGCGGCGGTTCTGGAAGACCGCCGCCGATCGGGCAGCGGTTTCGACATAAGATCAAGCCGCCCGAAGAGGGAAAAAGGGGAAAACAAAGGGCGCGGCGGGGCGGGGATTTCATCACTGAAGATCAAGAGGCCAAGGAAAGAGGGAAAAAGGGAAACAAAGGGCAATCCATTATGTCCTGGAGAAGGTAGAAATAAATTAATCGGTACTTATTTGTATAGCTTACTTGGATGTAGAGTAAGTTATTAAATAAGTATATATGTATTTTATAGCTTACTTGGATGTAGAGTAAGTTATTAAATAAGTATATATGTATTTGTATAGCTTACTTGGATAGTAGATAAAGGTATGAAACAAGTGAATCTGAACAATATAAAAAGGTAAACATAGTTATTTCAAATACCTAAGCTAATAAGGTATGGAAAACGGTAAGTTGAATGGATTCTATGTTTTATCCTCTAATACCTTTATGAGTTAATAGTTGTTTGATGAAGGAAAACTTAATTGGTTATGTTGTTATTACTAACTTGTCTTCTTATGTGGATTATATGAATTATTGAAACATAGCTTTTCATTTACTTAAATGATCAATGGCATAAACTATTAGGCATGGGATAAAGATTTTTCATGCTTAGTTCGTATGAACTAACAGGTGCTAACATGTTTTGCAGATGAAGCTCAGTAAGGTGGAAAGAAGACCAAAGTTGAAAATTTATTATTATGATTGATTTTACTGCTTCTTGAAGTATAAATCATGGAATTATCACTGATTTGACATGTTATTACAATAGACATAATTTAGATATTCATTGTATTTGTACTTTGTTGAGAATCAATGAAATATGAATATTTTGATCTCTACAAAGTCTTGTTGTTTAAGCTATGTAAATGAATGAAATAAAAATGTTAACTGTTAATGAAGGAATTCTAAGGAATGAGTGTTTACTAGACTTTTTATCATTGTCATCATGATTGAGGGTACAATGAATGAATTAGTAAGTCAGGGTGGTAGTACTAATTGGACTACTTCATGACTGAACATCTGTCTATAAAATAGAATGATTCAATAACAATGGACATGACTTAAGGATATTCAGATTTGTATTGCCAAATTAAGTAGTAAGTTATCCTATGTGGAATTGGCAAATGTAATATTATATCTTTTTATGAGAAAAATGTATATAGCTGAGATATATATATTATATCATGTTAAAGGTCTAATATAAGTCATGATGTGATAAAGAATTCATGAGCTAGAGTGCTATGTGTAATGAAGTTTACTTCATTAGTATGGTTACTGATTAACTGTATTGGTAATACTATAGTTTAATGGATTAGATAATGATCAAAGGAAAAATATTTCCTAATCAAGAGTGAATACTAATCAAGGATTAAATGAAATCAGGTTCTTCTTAAGGAAAAAGATTAAAAGGAACCATTATGATCTTTTTAATAAGAGTTACATGATCTAAATTAAAATAAAGGGAAGTATCCCTTAAGGATGGGTAAGTCTTTAGGTGTTGAAACCTAAGGAAATACTTACACGCTATGAGCTTATCATAAGTATCCATAAATGACCTATTATAAGTATGCTTAATTAAATGATTATAGTTAAGCATAAAATAAGAAAGATGTTATACTTAAGAAGGAAGGTTAGGTATCATCTTGAGTACAAGAAATTCAATAAAGGGATGATACGTTCCTATACCTTCCAACAATATGAGATTGCATCACCATTTCTATAAGAATATAGATATATGGTACCAATGCTACCCTATGGTGACATAGTTATATCAGTGGCATATAATGAAAATACTTTGGTAAGAAACATAGGCTTATTGGTTAAGCAAAGATAGTAATAAATCTGCAATAATGAACTTAAAACAATTATTGTTTCGATTTGGATATATGGTTTTCTCTAACTCAAAATCTAGTGAGTTAATTAAGCTAGTCTGGAGGAACTTAATATTCTTGAATATAACCATGCGATAAGACCTTGGTGGTGACTCATTCGAGGAGGAATAGTCATAAGACCATAGAGGTGACTCATTCGAGGAGGAATAGTCATGAGACATGGGCTATCTTGTCTTGGTATAAATTTACATTAAAAACAAAAGAAAGATACCCTACTCCAATACAGAACACTTAGTGAGATAACTCACTACATCCACTACACAGTCATATCCTTATAAGGATGGTTGTCATTATTTGGATACTGCTACTTAGTAGTTGTGTAGAGTTGCCTCATCAAGAGTCTAGATTGTAGCAAGGAATTACAATAAGTACAAACCTTGATAGAGTTAAAAACACATATTTGACCTTCCAAGTGCACACCTTATATCAAATTATGATGGCTACGGGAAGGGAAGTGGTCTGGTAGCAAGGTGAATTGTTATGAAGACACTTAATTTCCCATAGGCATCATAGGATGACATAGAGGTACGTCTTTGCGTGGGTTAAACTAGATTTGTACCTTGTTCAAGACTTGTAGCTATTTACAGCATCTATGTTTGTGAATCCATATGACTGAATAAGTGATTAAGGTGAAACGAAAAATTTCCTAATGACGAGTGTGCCGTCATGGAATTGAGCATGGCATACATGACTCAGAAACTTTGTGCAAAGTGGTGTAAGCTGCTGATTACACTATCGAGATTTCCCTTTAATCTAAGCTGTTAGATACCTGTGGAATTCATAGGTGGAACCTAGGTAGACACTTAGGAGTATTCACTTATATATCATGTCCTGTAAAGGAGAACCAAGGATACATTTGATGTATGGGCTCATACAGAGCATTGAGGGAGAATGAGTAAGTTCAATATTCTCTCATACAACTGCACATGGTTCATGACAGTTATCGGAAATGGATTGCACTAAGGTTTATGTAGATTTAAATATATGGGTATTTAAATCACCAGCATAAAGTATATATAAAATAAAATAAAAATAAAAAAGGCTCGGATGAGAAGTAACAAAGAAGGACAGTATAGACTTCTCTAGCTGGAATAAGGTGTAAAATGTAATTATGAGATACAATAATGATTTAATGACGCTCACATACCATATCAGAATATATCTTCATATGTAAAAGTAGGAATAATACATTTAGTAATCGGTTGTTAATAAGGCCCATTCGGTTGTTAATACTATATCCCATATATCTTAAAGTCTTGTTGAGAGCCCCTTAGATGATATTTATTCAATTCCAAGTCTTAGAGGTGGATTGCCTCAAACTATACCTTCCATATACAAGTGTTTGATAAGTTATTTGAATCTTGATATCAATATTAATTATCTTCTAAGCCCATAACGAGTCAAATGTAATAATGCCGATGTAGAAACTAGAAAATAATCTCTATGTCATTATACACTTTGCTTCTTGTTAGCTAGAAGTAATGTCAAGGATAAGATCATAGACAGGCAAATATTTTCCCATTTTAGCTGCCCGCAGTGGGACATGCCTGATCTATTGCATGGGGGTGCCAAACATGGAGATCATTTCAATGGAAAATCATGGCTAAAACATAAAAGGAATTACATATTGGATGGTCTCCTTAGAAATATTCTAAGTGTTCGAATCTATCAATATATGTCATCATCAGAAAAATATTTGACCATGTGTTCTAGCCTGGATAGGAGCTTTGGCATTGAGTTTTATTATGTTCTCATCCTTAGGTATTTTGGCACTTGCTTTGAGAAAAGAGAATTTGTTAATCTGCATGCTTAACTTCATAAAGAGGACAACAAATTAATTTCTCGGATAATTTTCATGGTATGCATAGGGTGTCTATCTCAATCTCACTATCTAAATAATGAATCAATCTGAAATGCAAAAACAGGTTTGGTTTTGCTTGGTCTTTTTAATGTTCATTTTTAAGATCTTATTTTGAAATGCAGAGTTTCGATTATAAGATATGTCAATTAATTTTTAATCTTTTTCCTTATCATGTTCCATGCAAACCTAATTTTATCAAAATGATAATTGTATAAGTTCCTTAAAAAAAAGTAGTATAAACAATACAAAGAATATGCCTAAAAAATCAAATCCAGAACTATTTTGGTTGTGTTTTTATGCAAAAACATCTTCTCGTTCAATCATTTTCATATTTTTAGCAAGAGTAATAGGAAAATTTACTTCCAAGCTCAATAGAATTTTCCAACAAAATCCTCCCATCTTGTGAGAACATGGAGGTTTGAATAGTGTATTTATACCCATCTAAAGAGAGGAGTATTTCTAATGACGTAGTTGTACTGTCTTGATATACATGTGTATGGTAGAAGCTTTGAGATGTGGGCCATGGTAAAAACATATTTAGTTTTTGTTAGATGTTCTATATATTTTCCAAATATAGAATCTATTGTAAGGATGTGAAATGTTTGACAAAATACATGGACAACATTTTCAAATGGATTGTAGACATTATTATATATGGAAAAAAAGGCATCATGAAAAATCACGAGAAATTTTATAGTAAACAAAATTGGCACAACCTTCCAACTCATGTAAAACACAGAAATCTAGAACAAGGTATAAATATCCATTCAAATTATACTTTTGACCTTTCACTCAAGATTTAGATTGTAGGTAGGATAGGAAAACTTTCTTTGCGAGAAAAATAGGTGGAATAGGTCCGAGGAAGCTATTATTATTCAAGTCAATTGCAGAAAAGCATAATCTTCATCGGGGCAGCGAACATTATAGTTGGTTGCTAGAAAGATTCAACACATAAAGATTGGGAAGATCCCACACCCAATTAGGAACATTTCCCTCAATCTAGTTATTTAATAGGTCCAAGATTCTTATGAATATTGAGTAGAGAAAAATGATGGAAAATCACATTGGATATTACAAGATCTCAATCATAGGTATAACAGTTGGTCAACCTGGGGAATCCAATTGGAAGATATGTTAACGGTCAAATAATTTCTAAAAATGCTCAATTCTTGAAGCTATGTCAGATTTTGGAACATGGAAAGAGAAACATTTCCTGTTAACTAATTATTATCTTATCTAAGATATCTAAGTGAGGAAATCCTACCAAAAGAAAAATTTATACTACCTTTAAAACTATTGCCTAAAAGATCAATGACTAAAAGAGAGAGAAGTGTTCCCAATTCAAAGCCAGTGGGTATATCTTCATTATGTAACTCCATGCAAGCTCCAACATTTGAAGTTTTTGAAAGTGTACAATGGACTTTGGAATCCCTCCACCTATAGTGGTATAGCCCAAAGAAAGGATGGTGAGTGAGGAAGAGTGGTATTGGTTCCTAATAAAAGAAAGGTTTCTATACCTTAGGGTTGGAGTAACCTTTGTTGTGTTTTAATTAGTTTTATGGATGTGATACTTGTCTCAAAAAAAAATTATATATCAGAGGAATTACTCTATTTTGCATGTTAAACTGGTTGCATCAGAATTCTGTGAAGAGTCTCAGGCTATGAAATATTAAAATTTCTTGTATATCTAGGTTGTGTTCTTTGATTGTTAACCTTATAATTTATTGTATATCTAAGCAAATGAGTTCTTGATCATCCACTTGTGTCTTGAATGCTACATAATTGCTCTTGCGACATGGACATATCTCAGAAATATGTTAGTGAACTTCATATGATTAGATATATAAACACAATTCTAATTTAGACACAATATTAAATAATAAATACTCATATAAGCACTTTGTCTTTCGTTAGCTACAAGAAGTGCATCAGGGAATGGGGATGAAATAAAATTAAAGTATGAAAAATATATTCATTTGAAGGCTAAAAATTTTACATTGCTTTCCTAGGCATGACAATACATTTACAGGTCAAAATAATTCAGCATTAGGGTTACAGGTAAAACATTTTCATCACAGTTTTGTGTTGTAGCTAAAAGAGACATGTAATGTGTCATTTTCAAATGAGCCACCTGATTTGATTAAAGAATTGTGTTTCAATGTTTAAGACTTGTAGGAGTCCATATCATTTGGCATGATGATTTAAGAATTATGTTTCTTCTATGTTTAAGACTTGGATATGAGTCCATATCATTTGGCATTTTGAATAAAGAATTGTTGTTTAAAGATTTGGCAAGATGGTTTATTAATTTTTGTGGGTGTATATCAGGTGATGGCTACATTTGGATGAAGTTGAGGTGATTTGCTAAAGTTGAGGTGAGTGTAAATATGAAAAGTATCTTCTAAATAAATGTCTTGAATCTGAAAAAATGACTTAAATCTGAAAAATACCACCGCCACCCTTTTAAATAAATGTCGCAAATATGAAAAAAATGTCATGGAGAGGGTGCCCTTGTAGCCACATCATAGTATCTCAAAAGGCATTATCATCCTCCATAACTAATTGAGAAGAGGGAGCTTTGAAAGAATTTTTGTGTATTGTATACATTATGAACTGAGATTGAGGAAGCATATAGAAATCTTTAAGGTCTGTCCATTACATCCACTTCCCAAATCTCTACAAGTCATGAAATATTTTAATTCCTTTCTCAAACCAAATCAGGGCAGAGTAGCCTCTTGTTAAGGCAAGGATCCTTTCCTTGACAAGATCCTTTCCTTGACAAGAGGATGCTCTACCCTCCTTTGGTTTGAGAAGGGAACTAAAATATTACATGACTTGTAGATATTTGGGAAGTGGATGGAATGGATAGACCTTAAAGCTTTCTATAACCTTCCTCAATCTCAGTTCAGACTATATACAATGCTCATAAATGCCTTCACAGCTCCCACTACTAGACTAAACTTTTGGAATACTATGAGGTGGCTCAAATGGCCCACTCTCCAAGAGGCTGCCTCCAAACAACTCTATGAAAAGATTGCCTTCTCCCCAAACCTTTCCCTTGGCCTTAACAATAAGTGTAATGTTCGTGATCAGATGTCTACTTTTTTAAAAATCAGTTATGATTATGAACTCTTCTTGAGTGGAATATTTTTTCTCCTAGTCAATAGTTTAATTCATGATCTTTGAACTAAGTAGAATTATACAAATATAATATCTTCATAGAATTTATTTTAACGAGAAAAATAACTCCTCATGTTTGTTCATAATCATATTTTTGTAGGATGAATGGACCTTCAATTATAGCTCTTCTTGAGTTGCATTTTGTTGCCAATATTTATTTATTGTCCGAACATGTAACACCCATATTTTTCCCACATAAAACCACGAGAAACCCGAAAGCAAACAGGAAAAATTATGGAATAATTTTTTTTTTTGAAAGGTTCCAAGGCCTTAGCTCGGATTTTAATTAAATCCAGATTACAAAATTTTAAACTATTAAAAGGTAGTCGGGACTAAAATAATAATTAGTTACCATTGGCCCAACCCTATTAAAATATTTCGATTTGATTTCCCTATTAAGTTCCATTGCTTAATTCAAATATTAACCCATTTTACTCTTTGCTATTTAGCCCCAAGGGTCTTATTAATTCTATTTATTGAATGGCCCAAAATTAAATTCAACATTTTATTAGGTAAGATTAATAATCTCCTATTTAAAAATAAAAACAAATTAACATGGTTTAATACCTAAGGTGTCAAGGGTACACAACAAGGTCTAACCCCTTAGGCCCCATTTGACATTACACACACATCTTTTAATTAAAAATTTCCACTTAAATACCCCATAACTTAAGTGATGTAGGATGCATCTTACACTACAAGATCTAATATTTCCTAGCCCTTAGATTTAGGTTTGGCAAAGTAACCCTAAAAATCCTTATGGAATACCATATATTCATTTTTGAAAACTAATCTCTCATTTTCTCTCGTTTTGAGTTGTAGGTTAAGGAAGAGAGAAAATGATGAGGCCATGGAAGGAAGCTCAAACCCTTGGATGGATACTCACAAGAAGGGTGATATTTTTAGCATCCCTCTCCTAGGGTTTGCTTATCCTCAAAATGCCATGTTATTATTTGCATCTCATTTGTAAAGAAACTACCCAAGGGTTGTGGGTATTTCTTCCCTTTCCACACTTATTTTTATATGACATCTTACTTGCAAGTTTCTTGGGTAACCAAGGTGTAACAAAAATCCATTTGGGTTACTACAAGATTTCTACATATTTATAAATACATATTTCAATTTATTTTCTTTATTTGCCTTTCTTTTTTCATAAATAAATATACAAAACCCACTATCTATATATTAAAAAAACTATAAACAAATATATATATATATATATATATACATATATTGGAAACATGTTTTCCGCGGAAGAATCAAAGCGCACTGACGTAGAAGGAGGCCGCGAAAAGGAGGACAAACTTTTATAGACCGCAAGAAGAATTAATAGTCATTTGTTTTGAAGGTAGGAAGATTCAGGTTTGCTCAATACGTGGGGTTTAAAGTATTGGGGGGAGGGGCCCTTTTAAAATATTGGTTTATTATATTATAAAGTTAGGCTTCATTTCTTTTAAAGTGGTCTGTATTTATTTCACAAAAAGGTGGGCTTTATAATCAAGAGGTATGGTATATCATTAACTTCATAAAGTGGCTTTATAATTATTTTGTTAGATTATATTTATTTTAGGATGTAATGATATTAAATGCAAGACTTTAGAAATCTTTTTTTTCAAGGTCTTAGTCTATTTTAGGACCTAATTTAATAAGTTTTGTTATAATTTTATCCTTATCAAAACTTACACATTATCCTTATTTTATTATAATTTTTGTTTGTAGCATTGCACAGCTGTTTTAGATCATAAACTTTCAATATATATATGTCTCATTAAATTTGTTTAATTACAATTTAAAATATATATGTTTAAACGTATTTAATTATAATTTAAAATATATATCTTATATATATATATATATTTCTTTTTCAATTTTTTTTACTTAATTAAATGAGCTATTTGTAAACATTCATTTCTTTGGTATACAAACAAGACAATGCAGCCTTCTTTCCCTTCAAAATTAAATGAAGCATGGAAAGACCATTTAAAAATAACATCAATCATATATTTACAAATAATAGAAATTCCATTGAACAATAGAATGCACACATTGATTAAATTTACAAATTTAAAGGAGATACAATAACAAGTAACAATCTTTACACACTCCTTTTTGTTTACCTATGCATCTCTTGTATGGAAAATACAATTCAGATTTTCATAATATTTTTACAAGGGGATAAATCCTTTAAATATAAGTTGGAAAGCCTATTAAAATATGGGAACTACATGCTCAATATTACAACATAGCTCCTTCCATAATCATATATATTTTCAATCACTATTACAACCAAATTTGGAATAATACATTCACAAGGGAGTTCCCTTTCTTTTTCTACAATGTAATTTCAAGCACTCAACACAAGGAGGATCCACATGATTACTTTACAACTCTTCCACTTGGTCTTCAACAAAAATGTAACAATGTACAAGGCTTCAATTTGAGCTCCTCCAAAATCTTCACCAAGAATCAAGCACACAACAAAATGGGGGAGTAGGAAACACTCTCCACCCAAAAAAATCCAATGAGGGAGAGAATCCTTCTTCCTCATTGGCCCCCGAGCCCCAACAAAGAAGCAATGAGGGCTATTTAGAAAACCATGGAAACTCAAAAATGGATTCCACACACACATTCAATCAAGACAACAATGAAATAACACAATACCAATTTCTTTACAACCAACCAACAAATATCAAAACAAAAAGGCTTCATGCTAAATCCATGGAGGAGAAAGGAACATGGGGGTTCTTCTTATGCCTCCCAAGGGCTTGGGTGTCCACCTATGAGCCTCCAAAACTCCATCACAATACACACAACACTCGTATGCCACTCTTATGCCCCCTCAAGAAATCAACCCAACCTTATGCCTCCCTCATTCTTATACCTTCCTCAAGAAATAACAAGATAAACAAAAACATATTTATCAACTAGGTGGACATCCCAACCCAAATCCCTCCTAAAATACCCAATAACATTTCTCTTATGCCTCCCTCAAGTTTTTACCCCCATTTCCATTTCTCCCACAACCTAAGAATCAAGTCTATTTCCAACAATCATAACCAATGTAACAATCAACATCTACACACAAGAGCACAAAGAAAAAAGGCAAGGTAAAAACAAAGGTGGAGATCTACCTCACAAATGAGTTGTATCATTACACAACAAGCTCCAAGCCTTCTAAAATCCCAACCAAACCATCCACTTCATGCTCCATTCTCAAGCAAGCTCCCAAAATTACAAGCATTCCCCAAAAAAGAGCAAGTAACCCCCAATCCTTCCCAAAACTCCAATAAATAGAGAAGAGGGAGAGGGAGATGATGTGGCTCCATGTAGGATGCCACATCATTTATTCTCCATCCCACATCACTCAAGTCAAACCCATAACCCAAGGCACAATAAATGGGTGGTTGAGAGGTATGACAAACCTCTTACACACACCACTCTAACCCACACCCTTAAGGACAAAGAAATAAACACAAGTAAGAAAGTGCAATTAAAACTCACCTTTTCCTTCCAAAACACATAATGGGGTCTATTTTTTACCCCCCAACCCATAGGCAGGGTTGGCATAAGAAATTAAGAAGCCCAGGACAAGTTTAGCTTGTCCAACAAGCCTCCAAAATTGGCCCTTAAGGCCAAATTCGAATTTCCCAAGTAGGGCGGAGTGTACAACACTCAAAATCACATACACTCAACTAATAACCACAAGAAACAAAGACCCAACCACTCTAATAATTGACTCCTTTTGTCACATCCAAAATTAGCTTATTAATATGATTACTTCACTTAATTAATACACATAAAACAATTAATGATAAAAAAGGAATTACATCACCAATTAAATCACATACCCCAAAATTAAATAAAAGAAAGGAAAAGAGATACACACAAACCCCTTGGTCACAATTGGGGTCATCCCCCATGGAAACTGTTGTTGTAAATCAGCAACACCCCTGGATGCAAATCAAGGTTCTAAATTGATGTTTTAGGCATCCAGTGTGATTGCACAACATGGAAACCTCTCTCTAAGTGTGGGACTTGTGAAAATGAGAGAGGAATCTCCAAATTAGAGGCTGGTTCCTAAAACTCCTCTGATTTAGATCTATATTTTGCACAACTACAGAGGTTCAGATCTTAATCCTACTCCAAATTGCAAGGGGACAGGGATAAAAATGCAAAAATGAAACTAAACTAAAGATGGTGATGCACCAAAAGGAGTGGTGAAACATTTTCTGCCATGTAAATAGACACAAATTCATGAAATGCAACAAGGAAAACATACACAAACTGATAGATGTAATTAGAGGTCTTAAAAATGAAGTAAAACAATACAAACAGAGGATCGAAAGCATTCACGAGTTTTCATCAATTCCATCTAAAAATCTCTTGCATTCCACCATCAAAGAGGTATAAACCTCGTTACAAACTGTGAAAAAGGTCGACTCTTACAACTATCACTTGCAGAGGTGAAAGAAGAATTTTTCAATGCCAAAAAGTGTTCAACCCTCAAGAAATGAGCCAAATCGCTTTTATAATGCATGGGACGAGCCCAAGAGAGAAAAACATAAAAACGTGGAATCCCATTCCTCATTGATGGAAAATTCATTAAAATAGCATGGAGGACCTTACAAACCCATACCCTATCATTTTTGACCATATTGGAGAAGAATGCGACCCATTCTGTATTAAATTTGGTTGTTGAAATGTCATTTCTGGCCATGGACACGTACCAGAACTGTTTTTGAATTTTCTCTCTCTAAACTGAACCAAAATTAGAAATTGACCATGGAATCATGTAGAGAATTTTAACAGCTTTCCAATGATATAAAGAACATGAAAATATGAGCTCTGGATCAAAAGATATGATCGTTTGAAGATTTAGGGCAAAAATGGCCCAAAAACGGATCGGCGGGAAAAAATTTCAAATTTTACCTCTTTTTTGTCTTTGGAAAATTTTTCAAAAATTCCCCGCGCTCCGCTGGTCGGATGCCATGTGGCAAGCTCTGATTCGCTCTGAATTCTCTCTCCTTCTCTTTTCCGCGGGTTTTCCTTTGAAAATCGACCTTTTTATACTCTTTTGGAAAAAATTTCAATTTGCCTCCGACCCCAAACTCCTCTGCCACGTGGCAGCTTCCTATTGGCTACGGGCCTCAAATGGGAAAATTTTGCACAAAAACTCCACCAAGCCATAACTTGAAAAATATAAGGAGTTAGGAGGAAAACGTTACCTTTCGGAAAGATGAGAGAGAGCTCTATCCGATGGTGCCATTTCTAGAAATCCTTGAATGCCTTAAAATCAAAAATGTAGACTGAGGCACAAGAGAGGCAAGAAAACAAGGAGTTAGCCACAAAAATGAGTGGGGCACATTTTGGATAACAATTTTGCGACTTGGAGGGGTCATTTGACTGCTAGATGAAAGTACCAAGAGCTTTGAAGCACAAGCGATCCCATTGGGCATGGAGCCATCAAATATTCATTTAGAACCCCAACTGACTTAGAATGTGCAAGGAGGAAGATGAAATATCACCTGATGGAAGTAAGGACTGCAAAACATCTCCATGGACAGCAAGTTGTGCCAAAGCACTTAGGAAAACAAACTAACCTACACTAAAACAATGTGCAAAGCACTTGGAGGAATGAAAATCTAATCTAATATTTACAAGGTGGTAAATTTCCGTCTAGAAGCAACGCTTGAGATAGATTCCATGGACCGGAATCTGCGGTTCTTCACCATCCAATGAGGCCAATTGGAAAGCATTATCTTGTTCTTGCACTTCGTGACCATGTATGGGCCACTCCAAATGGCATCAAATTTTGAATGCCTTCCCGGTTTTGCTCTATCCACATCCCATTTCAACACTAGATCTCCAACCCGAAAAGATCTATCCTTGGCCTTCCTATCAAAAGTCTTTTTGATCAAAGCTTGATCCTTTCCATTGCTTGGGATGCCTGATTTCTAACCTCTTACACTCCATCAACTCTGCATACCTCACCTCCATGGGCTCAAACTCTAGCAACTCTAATCGCTTCATGAGTTCCAATGTTGGCAACTCAAGTGACATGGGCAAGATTGCCTATCTTCCATAAACAAGCTTTGAATGGAGAGTTACCTATGGATCTCTTGGGAGTTATCCTATCAGCCCATAAGGCTGATTTCAGTTTGGTATGCCAAGACCTCTGATTCTCATCAAGAGTCCTCCTAATGATCCTCAACAAGTTCTTGTTTGTAGACTCGGCACTGGCATTACCTTGAGGGTAATAGTTTGATGAAGTGCTTAGGTAGTTCCCATTCTTGATAGCCCACTCGGTCACCTTGGATCCAATGGATGCCAATGCATTATCTGAGATTATTGTAGCAGGTATACCAAATTTGGTTGCTATCCCCTCATAAAAGTCTAAGATGTTCGACTCATTTACTTCTTTGAGTGCTACTTGCTTCACCACTTGGTGAAGTAGTCTGTGGTCAGTAAAAATCCATTTGTGCCCTTGACTTGAATTGGGATTAATGACTCAATGAAGTCCAAACCCCATTGCATGAATGGCTGGTCAACCGAGATTGGATGCAATGGAATGGCAGCAAGTCTCTCTTTTCTGTGAAGAATGCACAATTCTTACACCTCTTAATCCACGCATAGCAATCACTCGAAAATTTTAGGCCAATAATAACCAGCCTTCATGATTTTTAGAGCATGTCACTCTTGGTGCAAAATGACCACCACTGGTCCACCATGGAACTCTTCCAACACCCTATGAATCTGATTTGTGCTAATGCATCTCAAAGAACACTCCATTCACATCTTTCTTGAACAAAACCCCATCAATAATGGCATATGGGACACCCGCATCTGAAGTGTCTTCTTTGCGTCTTGTTCATCTCCGGGGGCATAGGCCTTGCTTAGGAAGTTTATTATACCTTGGGTCTAGCAGGGAGTGGGGAAAGCATTGTCTTCTTCTTGATTTCCACTTGGCTCATGGCTGCCTGGGTATCAAAACAACCTCTTCTTCATTGCATACTTCTTTTTGCTTCCCCAAAACTAGCTGCTCACACAATCCTTTCCCTCTTACCAGGCTTGGTGATCTTGATCTCAATGTCATACTCCATGATGCGGGTGATCCAACTTGCCCTTTTCTCGTTCAAATCTTTGTTGAGGAGGAAGTCCTTAACCCCACATGTGAGACCAATGAATCGGACCTTGTTGTTTGAGACTAAATGCTTGAATTTCTTCAAGCTTCGATTCTTGCCAAAGACATGCTTCTCAATAAAAGAGTACTTCACCTCATAGTCGTTTAGGCTTTGGCTGAAGAAAGCAATTGGCTGCTCATCATTATACTTGTTTTGTTGTACCGAAATGGCGAAATAGTGTCATTACCTCCAAATGCATAGAGGATGAAATCCTTGGAGAAATCCGGGTTGATGAGAGTTGGTGCTTGAGAGATAGCTTCTTTGATTGCTTCAAAACTCTCCTTACCTTCTGTTGTCCACTTGAAAGCCATGCTCTTCTTTAACATTTTGGTGATGGGCTTGCCAACGGCTGCAAAATCTGGGACAAACCTCCGAACAAAGTTTATCCTCCCAAGAAACTCGAAGGGCTTTCTTGTGGCTTGCAATGGTAGTGCTCTTATGGATTCGACTCTCTCTACGGATCAATTGCTAATCCTTCTTTGGAGACAATATGGCCAAGGAGCTTTCCTTCATGTGCAAGAAATATACACTTCTTAGGATTCAAAGACACTCCAAATTTCCTACACCTCGTGAAAACTTGTCTCAAATGAGAGAGGTGGTCTCCGCTGCATTTTGGAAAAATAGTGATATCATCAAGGTAAATTAGCACCATGTTGTTAATCAAACCTTTGAACGCCATGTCCATTGCCCTTTGGAAGGTAGCACCAGCGTTGGACAGCCCAAATGGCATTTTCCTATATGCAAAAGTTCCCCATTTGGTTGTGAAGGCTGTCTTGAACTAGTCTTCATCCTTCACCATAATCTGATTATAGCCTGAGTAGCCATCAAGTAGTGAAAACCTCTCGGAGCCAACCACAACTTGCAAGATTTGCTCCATGGAAGGGAGTGGGTAATGGTCCTTGAGAGATGCTCTATTTAAGTCTCTGAAATCAACACACAATCTGATCTCCCCACTCTTCTTTCTGACTAGAACCAAGTTGGCAACCCAACTAGAATGCTTGATTGGGAATATGATTCTTGACTCAATCAGCTTGTCGAATTCTTTCCTCATGAGATGCTCCATGTGTGGATTGACTGGTCTTTGTTTCTGCCTGACAAGCTTAGTATTTGGATCCAATTCAATGGTATGTTGAGCTAAGTTGGGATTGAAACCTTTCAAATCTTCGTAGCTCCAAGCAAACACATCTGGAAATTCTTGACACAGCTGCATGAATTCATACCTTTCTTGTTCAGTTGTCATCTTTCTGATTTACAATGGTTTGTTCTCTTCTACCAAGATGGATACTCGAATCCTCTCTCTTGACTCGAATGTTTGCATTCTCCTTTCTAAACCGATCATTGGGATTAAAACTGGACTCCAAAGTGATAAGTCCCTTGGGCAGCTTGTTAGTTCTCAATTTGTACCACCCGGTCACCATCTTTGCTGTTCAAACTTTTCTTGATTCTTAGCTGAGAACTCAGCTTCTTCTTGCAAGAAATGGATGATTTACTGGTCATTCTCAAACACTTGCCAACTGACATTGTTATCCGGCACTGAAGGCCTCACAATCATGTGGATGTTTGGCTGTACCTTGTCTTTTTGAATGCTTTCCACAATGTCAAAGGCTGCCCCTACTGCTACAAGCCTGTCAACAACTTGATTCTCTTTCCTAGGAATGGATTTGATGCCAAAACCCTCAAAATCTTCCATGAGGTCCCACACCCTATTCTTGTAGCACCTGAGTAGATCATTCTTGGCAGCATGTTGTCCCTTGACCTAATTTACAATCAATTCACTATCACCAAAGACTTGCAAGTTCTTTATTTTCTTCTTGATTTCCCAATGCATCCCTTGCACTAAGGCTTCATATTCAGCAGTGTTATTGGAGCATGCAAACTGAAATCTAAAAGCTGAATAGTACTTTACTCCTTGAGGTGAAACAAGCATGGCTCCACCTCCTGCACCTTGTCTACTCCTTGATCCATCAAAAAACAGCTACCATACCTCATTGTCATCTTCATGGTTTGGCTTGGTGATACTAGGAATAGGCTGATTTTTCGTGTGTATGCAATAGACCCCTAGCTCAAATTCTTCCACTTCTTGATAAGGATCAAAAGCATGTACCTTGTTTGCCCATTCATCAAGAGTTAGATCCGGGATGCTTCCAACCTTGGTGTCAGCTTCATCGGTGCTTGGGTGGTCTTCTTGATCAAATTCTAAGCAATTGGCGTTGATCTGACTTGGAGTGTAAGGCTCAATGTGGAAGTTTGCAATAGGTTCGAGACTTGATTGTAGCCTTAGTTCCATACGTCATTCTCAACAGTATGTGTGACCAATCGAAGAAACAAATATCCCCCAATCTTGGTGTGAAGTCCTTGACAAGCATAGGGCAAAGAGTGGTGGAAGGTATATGACTGATACATCTTGTAAGACAACAACATTTCGACATGCATGAAAGGTAAGACTCAAGTTTCTAATCACCCCAATTGTTGTTTCTAATTAGCTATTTGTTTAGGCATCACTAAGCTACTTGCCCCGAAATCTATCATGCAATTGTGCACTAACGATTTCTAATGATTAATGAAACATAGAAAGGAGGGGGCTTCAACATTTTACCTTGCTGTCCTCCATGATTTCCCTCAGGCTGGGAAGCATTTGTGAGCATTTTCTCTTGCATCTGAACTTGTTGATTCGAAGTTGGCCAGTCCTTCATGGCAGCTTGTAACAAGTCTCTTTGGCCTGGGATAGATAGGGATTCCCACATTGATATATTAACATTTGTCTTCTTCATCTGATCAATGATACTGAATGGTGATGAAGGATCTCTTTGTTGTCCCTTTGCTTGTACATTCACTCCTTGCACGTGGGCAGCAATAACTAGTATTTGAGTTGGTCTAGGAGTTGTTCTTATCCCCCTTGTGCATTTGAAATTGGATTTTTCTTAGCAACCATTTGTGGAGCCATGGAAGGTTGTGGATTGGTTAGAGCTAATGGTTGTTCTTCACCCAAATTCCTTCTTTTTGACCTTGTGTTGGCTGCAACACCTTGAGAGACCATTTGATTCATGCCACAAAAATCCTTTGCTTGCCAATTTACCAACGTGGTGTCATTTGGAGCTGATTGCTGTTGGAATGTTTCTTGTTGTTGGTTGTTTCCTTGACTTCCCTCACCCTCCACACCATGTAGTTGTCTCCATTAATTCTTGATTCAAAGCACCATTGAAGCACATGGATTGGTTATGAGGTTCATTGCATGGAAAACACCAGTCATGCTCCTGAGCAATGTTGTTTTGTGTTGGCACCAATGCCTTAGAGGCAGATATGGCATTTGGATTGTAGGGCTGAAATGGTCTATTGGCAGGAGGCCTTGTTTGATTCATATTTGTAGCTGGATTAGGTGGTCTTTGTGGTTGGTATGGCTGCCTGTTAGGTTGAGCTTGGGGCTGGTAATAAGGTCTAAAACCTTGGGCTTGTTGCCTCTTGAGAGTAACCAACTCATTGCCTAGGTTTTCAGCAAATGCTTCATGACTTCTTGAAGCTCATTTGGGGCACTTGGAGATGAAGTAGAAGTTTCATTTGAACTCGATTTCTAGGAGTGGGAGAAGGAGCCAAATTAGGTGCTTGATTGGTATTTGGACTCTCTAAACATGGAAACAATGGCATGGGAGGTCTAGGGGCTAGTTGCCGCTTGGATCAAACAATTTTCAGCCCTAATGGCAATGCTATAAGCCATAGGGATAGTTATGCCTCCCATGGACTGAATCAACATAGAAATATCAAAATTTAGAGCTTTGAGATAATAGAGAAAATCACCTTCTGCTGTTGGCCTGATTGCCACTGGAATTCTCTCCCAAGTCTTTTGAAATCCGAAGTTGAAATCGGTCAGCTATTCATTGGGAGCTCTCTTAATGGTAGTCAGTTGCTCCAAAAGAGACAAGTTGTCTCCCTTCTCTCCAAATTGCTCATGAAGTGCTATACATAGCTGATTCTAATTTGTGATAGAACCGGCTCCAAGGATTCTAAACCATTGCAATGCTTTCCCCTTGAACGAAGATGCCAGCAATTTGACAGCCACTTGCATCTCATTGATTTCATGAATTGCACAAAAGTTGGCAATGTCTTTAACATGATCACCTGGAGTAGTCTGATTCTCTCCAGTGAAGTATGGAATGTTCTTCAAGGCTACAATAGGAATTGGATGTTGTGCATTGAGGGCAAGTGGGCTGCTTCCCTGTGAAGTTGACATAGGGGTTGTTTTGCGCCATTCTAATTGGTCTTAAAACCCTTGTTGACTGAATGAAAGGCCTACCAGGTGGAGGAGTTGAGAGAGTTCTGTTTGGTGGAGATGGAGACCTTTGAATCCTTCTTCCACTTTGCCTTACTCTTGGAGATAACTGCAGATATTCAAACAGCACCTCTTCTTCTCCAGCTCTTGACCTTGTAGTGATTCTTCTCATGAGTTTTCAGGCCTGCACTGCTGAAACCAGTTGATTCTTCCCCTTTGGAGTTGCCAGATATGCAAATTATAGCTCTTTCCAAGTAAGAAAATTGCACCGGATGCACATGAACTTTACTCGCAATAAAAATGAGACCTGTAAGGTCCCACCAGGCGTGCCAAAACTATTATTGCAAATCAGCAGCACCTCTGGATGCAAATCAAGGTTCTGAATTGATGTTTTAGGCATCCAGTGTGATTGCACAACATGGAAACCTCTCTCCAAGTGTGGGACTTGTGAAAATGAGAGAGGAATCTCCAGATTAGAGGTTGGTTCTTCAAACTCCTATGATTTAGATCTATATTTTGCACAACTACGGAGGTTTAGATCCTAATCTTACTCTAAACCGCAAGGGACAGGGGATAAAAATGCAAAAATGAAACTAAAATAAAGATGGTGATGCACCAAAAGGAGTGGTGAAACATTTTTGCCATGTAAATAGACAAAAATTCATGAAATTCAATAAGGAAAACATACACAAGCTGATAGATGTAATTAGAGGTCTTGAAATGAAGTAAAACAGACAAACAGAGGGTGAAAGCATTCACGAGTTTGCCTTTGTCAATTCCATCTAAAAATCTCTTGCATTCCACCATCAAAGAGGTATAAACTGTTACAAAACCGTGAAAAGGTCTGATTCTTACAACTATCACTTGCTAGAGGTGAAAGAAGAAGTTTTCAATGCCAAAAAGTGTTCAACCCTCAAGAAATGAGCCAAATCTGGCTTTTACAATGCATGGGTCGAGCCCAGGAGAGAGAAAACATAAAAAACGTGGGAGCCCATTCCTCATTGATGGAAAATGCATTAAAACATCATGGAGGACCTTACAAACCCATACCCTATCATTTTTTACCATATTGGAGAAGAATGCGACCCATTCCGTATTAAATTTGGTTGTTGAAATGTCATTTCTGGCCATGGACGCGCATCCGAACCGTTTTTAAATTTTCTCTCTCTAAACTGAACCAAAATTAGAAATTGACCATGGAATCATGTAGAGAATTTTAACATCTTTCCAATGATATAAAGAACAAGAAAATCTGAGCTCTAGATCAAAAGATATGATCGTTTAAAGATTTAGGGCAAAAACGCCCAAAAATGAATCGGCGGGAAAAAATTTCAAATTTTACCTCTTTTTTGTCTTTGGAAAAATTTTCAAAAATTCCCCACACTCCACTAGTCGGATGCCACATGGCAAGCTCTGATTCGCTCTGGAATTCTCTCTCCTTCTCTTTTCCGCGGGTTTTCCTTTGAAAATCGACCTTTTTATACTCTTTTGAAAAAAATTCAATTTGCCTCCGACCCCCGAACTCCTCTGCCACGTGGCAGCTTCCTATTGGCTGCGGGTCTCAAATGGGAAAATTTTCCACAAAAACTTCGCCGAGCCATAACTTGAAAAATATAAGGAGTTAGGAGGAAAACTTTACCTTTCTGGAAAGCTGAGAGAGAGATCTATCTGATGGTGCCATTTCCAGAAAGCCTTGAGTGCCTTAAAATCAAAAAATGTAGACTGAGGCACAAGAGAGGTAAGAACACAAGGAGTTAGCCACAAAATGAGTGGGGCACATTTTGGATAACTGGAACCCCTTAACAAAATATAACAAGACAACAACATTACACAAATTTCCATGGTCACAAGTTATCAATACCCCACATTCCTTTGTGGTTGGTCTCCTATCCCCGTACTTTCAGTAACACCCGCTAAAACAAACCAATTGAGACCCAAGAAACAACCTAGGATTAGTTAGGAAAATTATGGAATAATTTTTTTATTAAAAGAATCTACAACTGCATTACAAGGTAACAACCGCCACTAACAAGTTCCGGACAATTCAAATCCACTAGAACATAATTTTCTTTTATTAATTATTAATAGAGGTCACAAGGTAAAAATTTAGGGTTATAAGGTTCAATAAGGTTTAGAGGGTAAATTCCTCACCATACCCACTCTCTAACAAAATTAAAACTTCAACTTGATTTTTCTCACACTTAACACATTCAAAATTTTCCTAAATAATATCCATTGGATAGGAAATTTCCTCGGGTTTCCAATGATATAAAGAATTCCATCTAACTCCTCATAAAACTCAAGTTATGGGTCGGTGGACGGGTAAGTGCGGAAGTTGGACAAATATAGGGTCATCCGTGGACGTCATATTAAAAAAAACATTGAAATCTCAACTTGTAGGGATTATTAGCTATACATGCACTCTAAATTAGAAAAATTTATATAAATATGAATCGTAGCATTCGGAATCTAGTTTCTAAAATACTAATTTTTTTAAAAACGGACAAGTTTAGCTATATTAAACACTTAAAATTATATGACTTATTTTTTTTTTTTGAAAAAACTTATAAGATTGTAGTCCGTTTGCCCGCATTTTGGATGACCAAATCTTGTTTTTTTTTTTCCTTTGGTGAAACGTTAGATGTAGTTGTCTATCTTGGGATGGATTTTATTTTGTATTTTTTTTAGCAATATTTTTTTTTTTATGATTTTTTCCGTGAAAGTGGTCTGAAAATATTTAGAAAATGGAGTGCTTTCCGTTTGCCCGCCATAACTATATCAAAAAATATTGAAATCAAATTTTTTTTTTTTTTTTAAGGTGTATAGAATTTTTCCATGCTTGGGATGGTATAATTTTTATCATATTTTGATAAGCGAAACAAAAGTTACAGTCTTAAACGTAGACATGAACATTCACGAGAAAAATTGTCTTAAGGACCTATTGTTAGTAATAAATTATAAAATGATATTTATCTTATTCTACTCACTTTGAAAACAATATTTTTACAAAGATAAGAGTCTACCCTATGTGATGGCACCATTTTTGTGAAATGTTTTCAGTTTTTTAGCATGGTTCAAGTCTTTGGAAGAGCAGATTTGAGGTTTTTTGACCTTTTGCACTTCATAATGACCTTCTATAGCTTTGGTTGGGGAAAAACAAAGATTTTCCGAGGCTTAGGTTTAGAAAATACATCTGCGATCACGGTTTTTGTAAAAATACCACGAACGTGCTTTATAAATCATATTTACACACATCCCAATGTCTGAATTACCATGTGATTTTTACTCTCTGACCTTACCGTATGAATTACTACGAAATTCTGTCTTTTTCCAGGCACGTTTTTATCACCGAAAGCAAAACATCATGGGAGACAAAAAACAAAGTCAAAAAAGGAAGTCATTAAGTAAAAAAACACCAGACGAATTAGAGGCCAACAAAATTGAAAATGCTGAGCGAATGCGGAAACTTCGTGAATCTAGAAGAGGTTCATCTTCAATCCCAACTATTGTAAGCAATGAAGAATTAGGTAATGTTTCTACTGTCAATGTTGAAGTTGAATTAAATACTCGTGATGAAGAAGTTTTTACTGTCAATGTTGAAGAAGAATTAAATACTCATGATATAGAAAATGTTGAAATTGAAGGAGACAATGAAAATGTGAATAAGGAAATTCATGTTGAAACTATAGACAAGCAAAATTTGACAAAAACACCTCCTAGGATTTTACATAAGAAACCTAATTTTTTGATTGAAATTGATGAAAACATTTTGAAACCAATGTCTGACAAACTTTCTAAACGACAAATCAGAAGAAAAGCCACTGAAATTTGGGATAATCATTTTGAAATTTTAAATGATTCCCAAAGATGTCAATTGTTGGTTAGTTTGATGAAATTGATTAAAATGAGACCTACATTAAACACCTTAGGATTGACAATATCTAACATACGTGGTCAAACCTCTACAATTGTTGAAAACCTTCATGATGCATATCACATTGTTGGTGTCAAGAGACGCACTAGGGATAGTAATATTGTGCGTCATGTACTTGCTACTAGTGTTGTAAGTGAATCAATAAAAAAACAATGTTTGATTACGCAAACAAGTCGAATGTTGCAAGTTAATCGAAAAAATCTAATGAAAGCAATTGAAAGACGTAATATCCTTCAATCACTCAATAATGTCAATTTTTGGGCATTTTCTGCTAGAGCACCGCGTAAGGACAAAAATAATTCTGATGCTATAAGAGAAGTTATTAAATTTTGGCATGATAACACTAGAGTTTCACCTAATACAAGAGATGTTATAAAACGGAGAGTTGGTTCTACTAATCGTGAACCACATCCAAAGCATTTCTTAGATATGACTCAAACTCAATTTTTTCATAAGTTTGAACAAGAGAATCTAGAAATTAAAATTAGTCAACGTTTTTTTGAAATGTTGAAACCATTCTATGTGAAAATCAACCATGCTCGCACCACTTGTTGTTGTAGGCAACATGTTGAATTTGCGATGCATTATGCTAAATTTTTACGTATTCGTTCTATTTTTCATTCTGAAACTATGTTATCTGAATGTGGTGTTCAAGTTCCACCAATATCTTCTAGGGATTTCATTCCTACTATATTTTGTGAAAAGAAGTTGGACAATTTTTTTATAGTCAGGATTGTTTAGATGGAAGTTGTAGTACATGCGGCGGATTACCTAAATTGGAAAGTTGCATCCATGAGCAAATTGAAGGTACAATAGGACATAATTTAGTTGAATTTGATAAATATAAATCAGTTGCATACCAGTTGAAAGATGGAAAAGAGTCGAAACGGTGTGAGCTAGTTATAGAACAAATGCCCATTTTTCAATTTATGAGAAAATTTAAGGATGAAATTGTTTATGAGTATGCGAGGCATACACATAGAGCTCGATGGTTGGATGAACAATTCAAGCTATGCAAAGACACATTTCCTATTGGTACTATTGTTTCAATGGTCGATTTTGCAGAGAATTACACATTGCAACCACAAATGGAGGTTCAATCGCAATATTACAACTCAGTACAAGTTGCCATTTTTGTGCATATAGCATTTCTACATTCTCCTGACAGTACAGAGAATGATCAAATTTTTTTAAGAGAGTACCACTTTTATATCAGTGATGATCGTACTCATTCTACTGAATTTGTGTAAGGGTGTTTCCAGTTATTTTATGGAAACTTGTCTGATAGGGACATCCACTTCAAACAACATTATATATGGTCAGATAATTACACGTCTCAGTTTAAGAATGCATGAATGTTTTATTGGATGAGCAGAATGCATGTCAAGATGGGTGTGCAACATATTTGGAGTTTCACTGAGGCTGGACATGGAAAAGGAGAGCATGACGGTGCAGGGGCATGTGTGAAAAGAGCTCTTGCAAGAGAAGAGTTGAAGTACAAAGATGGTGCTAAATTAAAAGATGTAAAGAGCATAGTGGAATGGTGTACTAACAACATGGCCCGAGGTTCTCAAGAAAATTCCACAGTTTGCAGATTTTTTTGGTTGATAGAGGAAAAACATATTACTAACTACGAGGATTGTATGACACTCACTGGGTCCAGTGATATGCACTCATTTTTAGCTCAGACGCTACTTCATGGGCCGTATGGACAAGAAAGTTGACATGTTTTTGTGCATCTTGTATCGAATTTGTCACTGCTGAGTGTGATTCACAAGAATGGGTGGAAGGATGGATTTGTAGGCCTCTAACTCCGCTTCCTAGTTATCAACCTCCACAAGCATTACAACTTGTTTCTGTAGATGAAGTTACAACATCTAAGGACTTTGTGAAATTTTGATTTTGGTGCGACAAGGTATTTATCCAGTTATTTATTTAATTTTTGTATTGAGTTATGTCCATTGAAATTTTAATATGTAATTTAAATTTGAGTTTTTCAACCTTGGTTATTTTTTTGTAGGACATGTGTTTGCAGTAATTGCGACAGAAGACAATGAAGAAGGAACAGACTATTTCTTATGTCGTTGCATCGAGGAAAGAAAGAAGTTGACTTCTCCTATTATAGATGGCGAAGAGATTGAGTATCCTACAGGGTCAGTGGTAGTTACTGGAACTTGGCTTCGACGGTATCCATTAAAAAACTCCTCTATTTGGGTGTTTGAAGACTTTGAGACACACAGGAAAATACTCCTATATTCACATCTAGTTCTAGCGACAAATATTCAGTTGTATAGATATCGAGGAAGACCTAATAACAAGATTCTTTGGAAGGTTCGAGAGTTAGATCATGAAGCAATCTTGTCTGCGCTATTCGAGTAGATCCAATCTCGATGGTTCATTGGAATGAATTTACAATGCTCATGTCCGGTATATATTTAATTTCAAGTTTTAATTTTTATATATATATATATATATAATTTTTTTAGTTTAAAGATCTAGATTTAAAAGTTTGAATATATTTTATTTTAAATTTGTGTATTTTGTGTGTCATGTATATATAGATCTAGTATATGGTTTTGATTTGAAACTTAAATTTCTTTGACTAACAATTTTATGTTTAGGTTAGTGGTGCCAAAAGCATCCACCTTCACGTGGTTGGTATCGTTAGTAGAGAATTTTAAATTCTCGAAGCTAAGAGAAGCTTGAACATTGTTTGAAACAATTGTAAATTTTGAAAAAGTCAAGTTTGTAAATTTTGAAAATATTGTAAATTTTGAAAATGTTGTAAATTTTGAAAAAGTTGTAAATTTTGAAAAAGTCGTAAATTTTGAAAAAGTTGTAAATTGTTTGAAAACGACTCCTCTAGGTGCCACGGAGTCCGAGTAGTCACCCGTCGAATTTGAAAGATATTTTGGTCTCAGGGCTCTTAAGGGACTACGCCCGAACGAAGTAGCCCGGAAGCAACGACCCTTTCGCGCACCGAAACACCACCTCCTATAGCATTCACCTGGCCACCCGGACGTGCCATTGTAGGCGGTTCGGTGCCACGGCCAACCGTTTGCAAAATACAACATTTGACAACCTTACACTGGCTCTAACTGCACTATTTCGCGCGTTTGCAAACATTAGGACAGCGAGAGCACCGAAATGAGAAGGAAAAAAATGAGAGAGGCTATTGTAGAGGGTCCGTATGCCGAGGTGCCGGATCAGACGAGGCCTCTCTAGGTGCCACAGTCCGAGTAGTCACCCATCGAATTTGAACGATATTTTGGTCTCAGGGCTCTTAAGGGACTACGCCCGAACGAAGTAGCCTAAGCAACGACCCTTTTCGCGCACCAAAACACCACATCCTCTAGCGTTCACCTGGCCACCCGGACATGCCGGCATAGGTGGTTCGGTGCCACGGCCCACCGTTTGCAAAATACAACGTTTGACAACCTTACACTGGCTCTAACTGCACTATTTCATGCGTTTGCAAACATTAGGATAAAGAGCACCAAAATGAGAAGGAAAAAAATGAGAGAGGCTATTGTAGAGGGTCTCGTATGCCGAGGTGCCGGATTAGACGAGGCCTCTTTAGGTGCCACGGAGTCCGAGTAGTCACCCGTCGAATTTGAACGATATTTTGGTCTCAGGGCTCTTAAGGGACTACGCCCGAACGAAGTAGCCCGGAAGCAACAACCCTTTCGCGCACCGAAACACCACCTCCTCTAGTGTTCACTGGCCACTTGGACGTGCCGGCACAGGTGGTTTGGTGCCACGACCCACTGTTTGCAAAATACAGCGTTTGTGACCTTACACTGGCTCCAACTGCACTATTTCGCGCGTTTGCAAACAGTAGGACAGCGAGAGCACCGAAATGAGAAGGAAAAAAATGAGAGAGGCTATTGTAGAGGGTCCGTATGCTAAGGTTTCAGATCAGACGAGGCCTCTCTAGGTGCCACGGAGTCCGAGTAGTCACCCGTCGAATTTGAACGATATTTTGGTCTCAGGGCTCTTAAGGGACTACGCCCGAACGAAGTAGCCCGGAAGCAACGACCCTTTCGCGCACCGAAACACCACCTCCTCTAGCGTTCACCTGGCCACCCGGATGTGCCAGCGTAGGTGGTTCGGTGCCATGGCCCACCGTTTGCAAAATACAGCGTTTGACAACCTTACACTGGCTCCAACTGCACTATTTCGCGCGTTTGCAAACATTAGGACAGCGAGAGCACCGAAATGAGAAGGAAAAAAATGAGAGAGGCTATTGTAGAGGGTCCATATGCCGAGGTGCTAGATCGACGAGGCCTCTCTAGGTGCCACGAGTCCGAGTAGTCACCCGTCGAATTTGAACGATATTTTGGTCTCGGGTCTCTTAAGGGACTACGCTCGAACGAAGTAGCCCTAAGCAACGACCCTTTCGCACACAAAACACCACCTCCTCTAGCGTTCACCGTGCCACCTGGATGTTCCGGTGTAGGTGGTTTTGTGCCACGCCCACCGTTTGCAAAATACATCGTTTGACAACCTTACACTGGCTCCAACTGCACTATTTCACGCGTTTGCAAACATTAGGACAATGAGACCACCGAAATGAGAAGGAAAAAAATGAGAGAGGCTGTTGTAGAGGGTCCGTATGCCGAGGTGCTGAATCGATGAGCCCTCTCTAGGTGCCACGGAGTCCGAGTAGTCACCCGTCAAATTTGAACGATATTTTTGGTCTCAGGGCTCTTAAGGGACTATGCCCGAACGAAGTAGCCCGGAAGCAACGACCCTTTCACGCACCGAAACACCTCCTCCTCTAGCGTTCACCTGGCCACCCAGACGTGCCGACGTAGGCGGTTCGTTGCCACGGCCCACCGTTTGCAAAATACAGCGTTTCCTTATTTATTTAAATTAAATTACAATTACTTGGTTGTTATGTTATCTCTTGTTGTCATCTTGTCCTTGGTAGGATGATATACATCCAGTGGCTCATGAATCTTATTTTCTTCCCATCCTCAATGAGGTCTTTAATAAAGTTTCTCATTTTTAAACATTTATCTGGTTTTTTTCCTTGACACGATGAAAATCACAAGGTAGTCATGTGATCTCTATACCATCATGGTTTGGGTGCATCTTGTGCATAAGGAACTTTGGTTGGATATTGAACCATTTTCACCGCTCTAATTGTCTCAAAATCATGGATACTTTGTCTTTGACTTGAAAAAGTGTAATTTGGTTTGGACTACCTCCTCACACCCCCATTAATTTTATGAGTTTTTTTATGTATACCACTAAGTTATGGAGGGATAAAATACTTATATTTCTCCAAACATATGTTGGGATATAGAAAAATATAGAATAGAAAATTATCTCTTGATTCATCCCTCAACTTGACAAAATGAGCTTTAAACTTTTTACTTTAAAATTCATAACCTTGTGTACTTTGAAATTTAGCTCTATGAGTGTGATCTAGGATGTGGTTAGTTGTATTCGGATGTGTATATGATGTCTTTGGAAAAGTAAAGTGAAGTATTGTTTACAAGATTCCTAGATGCCCCTAATAGGTTAGTGTGTGTTTATATTTATAGGAGACCTTTGTGAGTTTTCTCTCTCAACTAACCTAAATGTATAATCTAATTCAACTAATCCAAATGAAACTTTTGAAAAATTGGCCATTAAAATGCAATGGCATTGGTTAATATGATGTAGATAGACATTCATATCCATACATTTCTAGGACCTATTAATGTGTCTAGAGTATGACAAAAATTAGGTATGAGTATTTTAGAGGTCTAGATTGATGTTCAATAACATGTGCAGTGATTTTAGAGGGTTGAGCTAGAGATTGGTTTTTATCTAGTGGATATACGGTGCGAGATAGATCAAGAAGGCGCCTATGGTTGTTAAAACAATGCATAAATGAAGTGTATATCAAAATAAGTACAAAATTCTATATTTCCAAGTTCCCAAACCAAATTTTGGGTACTAAACATTTATATCTTAATGAATTCAACACTACATGACACTTTTACTATTGCATGCACCAATTAAATTACAACGGGCTTTTGATCAGAATATTTTAGTAAATTTTATATATTAAAGATATCCTAAAATTGACACGAATACACATTATATCCAGCATGGTGTTCTATATGGCATGGCATGGTGTTATATCCTAAGTAAATTGTTTCTCTCATATTTGTTTATCAGATCAAATTTATAGCCTTACATCAACACCACTTTTTTGTTAACATAGTAATATAATTGGTTCATTGAGCATCCAATATTATAAATAAGGTGTGGAAGTTATGGAATCAATATAATAATTCATATTTTTAGAAGTGACATGTAAAAAAATAAAAACTAGAGAAAAATAATGAGATGCTTAGAGAGAAAGTAATCAACCTACAAAAAATATCCAACATGTAAAACTACAAATGATTGAAGAGAGGGAGAAAAGCAATATGCTAGCCAATATAATTATTAAGGAAGTCAAAAACTATAAATAAAATGAAGATATACTAATTTAACCTAGTAAGACGATTCCTAGAGGATGAAATTTTATGAAAAGGAAAATTATTCCAAGTTTGCAAGCCAAGAAAGGTGAGAAAAAAAGAAGAGCCAAAAATATGCATGTAATTACAAAATGCAAAGATGAAAAGATGCAAATTATAAGAGGGATATTAAAAGGATCTCACACTTATTGACAATTATAAGTTATCTTATTATTATCCTATTTACACATTTATTGACTATGCTTAAAGCATCTTTCTCACTCCCAAATTCTAAGTCCGCCATTTCATTACTTTTTCTTCATATTGGTACCTCAAGAATCAATGCACGTTAGACATAGTACATCTCTAGACTCTCAAGAATCCACTTTCTCGAGTTAGCAATAATACCAAAATAAATATGATTTAACCAACACACATGGATATATATATATAAGAATCAAATAAAGTGTGCTCCGTAGACGCGCACGTCTCTCGAAAATATATATGTACATGTATAAGTTCATAATGTATGTATACATCTCGAACTAAGCACGTGTCATAATGTACATATGGGACCACATGCGGTCGCAAAAGGCTATATATATATACAATGGACTGTGAATAGATACTCATGACCACATATATGTGGCATCCAAGTGGACTATAAATCTACTCATGAAACATCTTCCCTCTCTTCGCCCTGCTAGAAGTAGCACGTCCACGACCTGGGGATGTAGTGGAGGGAGATGCCACTACGGATTTCATCCATGTGGTCCTAGGTGTCTCTAAACATGCCTGCAACCTAACCTGCACATTCATAAACAACGAGTTTTTAACACCCAAAATTTTAAAATACCTTCAAAATTTAGAAACTTGTACAATTTAGTTAAAATGCATGTGCAATCTTACCGCAATGTCATGATCCCTATCGATTTGTTGTTGACGCATCGCGTCATAGGACAACAATAGACTCACGAGGGTAAGCTACATTCAAATAATTAATTTTCAAATTAAATATTTCACACATATATATACCTACAAAATTTGATATTGTACATTTAAGTTTAATAAGAAATAATGAACCTCCACAATTTAACAAATTTAAAAATTGTGTACCTCGGTTAGTGGATTTGCGAGATGCTATGGCAAAGATCTCACAGAGCCTCCATAGTCTACATATGTGGAGGAGTCTCTAAAGTATCATAAGCTATACAAAAACATGTACAAATCAATTTATTAAAATCTACTTAAGAGCTATACAAAAACATGTACAAATCAATATTTAGTTACTCAAGAAAGAATAAAAATGTTATTAAATTTTATCTTCTATTTAGGCTAAATACATAGGATCTATAAATGTTAGCACGGAGGCCATCTATCTTCATAAGATTTTGACAAACTTTTGTATTTAATCAAGGTAACCCATAGTCATCTTCTATGACAATTAGAGCATCATTCAAATTTGAAGGACTTTTAAATCTAACATCACCAGGACCAAACATATAGATCGATGAATAGTAGACTAGAGTTGTATATCCTTGGTGGGCAAGTGTGTTGCAAATATATAGATTATAATGCACTATTTATATGTATTTGTGTCCAAAGGTAGTTGAGTTTGAGTTTTGGTGCACGAGCCTAGAGGATCTTACTTGTGACATTATCCCTTTGGAAATAAAGATTTTGATGGTAGAACTGGATTTAGAGAGGCTACCCATGGCTAGCTAAACCCCCACCACATGTAGGGGTAGGAGAAAGTGTGATGAAATATGGTGGAATCTCAGGAAGAAGATATATATATATATATATATATATATATATATATAGAGAGAGAGAGAGAGAGGAAATATGGCTTGAGTATATAATTTGAAGTGCGTGAATGGGAAATTACACAAGTGTGGGATGCTGAGGAGTCAATAGAGTTGTGGAGGATGATGGTTTACAAATGTTTTGAAGCTCTTATGGAAGATGAGGAGCCACAACATCAGGATCTCCCAACTTTTAGAAATCATAGTAGATATCGCCTTCAAGTTTGGATAAGAGTGCATTAGGTGAAAGAGTGAGGACCAAAGGCACACATCTGATCCCGGGCTAGCCACCTAGCCCTTACACATGGTGTTACATATCTAGAGGTAGTTATTGAGAATCAAGATATAGTCTAGGTAAATAAGTAGATATGGGAAGATATCATTTTACATTGGATTGAGAAGTTCATCATACAAATAATATACCTATGACAGTGCAGTACGTGTCATTATTTTGGATGTTGGGAACATGTAGACCATGTGTATCCAGTTTAGTACTACAAACGAGACATAAGGGAATTTATCAACTGGCCCGAGAGGATCAAGAAGATCAAGAGGATTGGGTCAGTAACCACCTAGAAAAAATACTTATGAGATTTCTATTTCTGGATCTAGAGGATAGGGTCCACATCCATAATAATCACTTAATAATCCTCTTCACCTAAAGTAAGCACCTCAAGTCTATTATATGACATGTATCTCCAATTACAAAAATTATAGAGGTATTGAAAATGCAGCAGAGCATGTGTACAAGTGTGAGATACTATGGTATTCTAAGCAAATTACAACTTTAGATAGGAAGGAAAGTCAATTTTCTACTACTCTTCAAGGGAGTGTACATAGCTAGTATAGAAAGTATGACCCACATAAGAATGTAGTGTACTATAGTGCTTTGTGAACTATGTTTTTGGATGAGTTTCACATCCCATAGTTTAAAAAAAAGCATCATCACGCTCAATAAAATCAAGCAGGGATTATCAGAACGCATGAGGGAGCATGACATGTATTTGAATAATTTATTGTCCAAACTATCTTATGATGCTCATATGAGTTAGCATGCACAGTGGTTTATTGGAGGATTTCTGACCCCATTCAGGAGGGATTTATCTCATAAGATGTATGTGGATCCACACGAGGCTATAGAAGTAGTTTTTATGATTATACGGTTGGAATTGTTGATACATAAGTGATCCCATTCTTGGAGGAGAAAATCACAGTCATGGCGAAGTAATTAGATAATTTATATGTAAACTCAACACATGAGATGTGTAGTGTAATATGGTACATAGATTGTGAGGTTGAGGGACATACTAAGGACAGCTTGTCCATGTAAGTTAGTGCTTGCGTTTTTATGTAGTCATTTGTATGTATTTTATATAGGTTGAGTATAAGAAAGTGAAACTCATGTACAGAGGTCCAAGAATTAGAAACAAAGTGTAAAGAGATTTGTAACTAACCTACGTAAAACTCATGCGAGGCGTGCCAGTAGCTTCAGTTCCCTGAGCAGATGATGACCCGCCAGGCTCCTATGTATAAAAGAGAAAAATATTAATACATGTACAACATACACGTGAAACAAATTATAATAATAATCTAGTGCAATTAAATGATTTATTAAAAATGTAAGTTTGTACAACTTGAAACTTACATTTGAAACACGCCCAACCATGTGTAGCTAGCATGTCGACACCGGATGTTTCCTTCACCGGCTCTTGCTATTTAAAATAAAATAAAAAATTAGTTTTTTACATGTATGTACATGACGTACAATCATATATATATTAATATCTCAAACATGTGAATTAAACTATTGTACATATATATATTATTTAAATTTATTTAAAATTTACCTATGAAAGACCAATATCGTGGCTCCAGCCCAAAAACATTCCCAAAGATCTCATCTATAGAAAAAAATCCCGTGAACCAGCAAATGATGTCTCGCTTTGCAAAGGTGCATACGGCACCACATGATCCACAGTGGTGTGGTGCACTAGAACTGGTGCCTCCACCAACATCACCGGATGCAATCTGGGTGCTATGCTAGGTGAGAGTGTCAGTGAGCTCCCTCAATGCATGCAATGTATAAATCTCCACAACCTCCTTCACTGTAGGAGGGATAATTGAAGGCAGTGGGGGTTTTGGGGCATGGGGGATCCTAGGCTGACCTACGCGTGCACCATGTCTGCTCTGTGCAGAGCCACCTCCTCAACCAAAAAAGTCTGAAAAGTCAAAATAATTTGGGACCTCATTGAGCATGAACTCACAATATAATTTTTCAAAAATAAAGAGGAACCTCATTGTTGTTGTATGGTGGATAATCAAAAACCATCCACCATCGGTCCCAAAAATTGTTTTTGATTCTATCATCATGGCACCAATGGATTGGGAACCGTTTGCAAGTAACTGTAGGGGGCATTGGTTCTAGGGTCGGTAAATAATGCACAAATGAGGTCTTTTCCAAAAAAATTTCTTTGACGGCCGCATGGGATAGTTTATCCGCATACCACCGCCTACAGTCACTTCTAAAGGTGTTCCATCTATGTATTTGGTTGGTTGTAGACTCGACTTCACCAATCAATGTTTGCAATGTATTGGCTAAAGTCATGCGGGATGGATTTGTAGCATGATTTTGTCTTATAGTTTGAATTAGGTTCTCAATGACAATTTTATTTTCTTGGATTCTTCCAATGATATTATCTTGCATTCCTGTTGGCTCAGTGGGGACAGAAGGAGCCACAGGGGCAGATCTATGTTTGGAGGAGGGTTTTGAGGAATGTTCGGAGGGTTTTGAGGAATGTTCGGTGGGTTTTGAGGAATGTTTTGATGGTTTACACGAGCCCGAGCTTGCCGACCAACTGATAAAACAATAAAATTGTATACATAAACAAACAATTCACAAAACCCATGAAAATGCCAAAAAAAACCTAAAATGCAAAAAAAAAAAACCTAAAATGCAAAAAAATGATTACAATCGGGGACTTACCTCCTCGTCTTGGCGGCACGGTTAAATCTATCGCTATCTAGAAGTCCGATGAGCAATTTTGAGATAGTTTTGAAAGTGCGAGTGAAAACGTTTAGGAAAAGTCGCGGTTCGAAATGAAAATGAGGAAAATAAAGCAAGTCGCGGATCATTAAATTTTGTCTCGAGTTCCGCGATCGCGTTTATAACCGCTACCGTGGTTATAAACCGCGATCGTGGAACTAGGTTCGGTAATTACCGAACCTAGAATTCAATAACCGCGATTAGGTTTTAAAACCACGATCGCGTACCTTTATTTCGGGTTTTTATGTCCACGGAATTCCACCAACTTCGTGCACTTACCTGCACTTGGGAGGAAAATTTTCCCAAGGGCGGGCCTACAGAGCTCGGGGTGAAAATTTTCCCTTGCGCGAATCCGGAGCGGGAAGAGTTTCATTGGTTTTTCCCTTTTTGGAGAAAAAGTGTGATATGCCTCCATGTGCCCGCGAGCCCGAGGAGGACACGTGTTGGATTATAAAATCTCGGGTGGAAAGTCGAGCCGCCGGGGTGATTTTTGGTTTAAGATTTTAAGGGGGGAAAAATTTCAAAGTATTAAAACATTGTGTGCCTTTGCCAACACCTAAGGCTGCCACATGTTAGCCTTCCATTGATCGCAGGGTGGCAGGGAAACTTAAGAAATATTTCCCAAAAAGAGTTATAAAGTTTCAAGGTTGAAAACAACTCTGCACCTCCGTCGTCGCCTGGTGATACCACGGGTCAGCCATTCATTGCTGGCTACGGGTGGCAGTTGTGAGAGAAATTTAGAAAAAAATCAAAAATTTTCCTAAAATTTTCCGAAGACACTAAGTTAAAAAAGATCCACTCCTTCGTTGTCACCTCATGGTGCCACATAATAGCTTCTCGATTGGTCAGACCGATGGGGCGTAGAGAAAATTTTGAAAATTTTCCCAAAATTTTCCTAAGTGTTTTAAGGGAAAAATTTGGGCCGCGGGCCCGCCAAGGAAGGAAAACTTCAGAGGGCCATAACTTTTGATAGAGATCTCAGTTTTGGGAAAATGAGGACTTTCTAGAAATCTCTCGATGCCCTCTTTGCACTGAGATCATTAATTTTAGATTTTGATAAAGTTTAAGGGGTCAATTTTAAGAAAATTACCTGTAGGATTTTTAAAAGCAAACTGGTAAATTTTAACTTATGAATTTTATTCAATCTGATCTTCCTCCTCTCTCAACATGTCAAATAGACATGGAGGATTGTTCTAAGAATAATTTAGGATGCATTTGGAAGGTAATTTTGCTTAATTGATTTCCAATTCAATTTTTTTACAACTTCTGACAGCAAAAAGACTGTGAAAGGTTTGGGCCCGATTTTGCAATGTTTGAAGGATTTTTCCTTAAGTATTTTAGTCCAATTGAGTTCATTTATATCATAACATGTTATATTTTAATGTTTCATTGTTATTTCTTGCTTGCAGGTTCGAACTATTCATTTTAGATAAATTATTTGTCCAGGATGAAATACAAAACAAAGATTAATTTCTAAAGGATTTATTTATCATTTTTCACCTTCCAAGTATGGAGATTCATTTCTATTCTAGTCTAATACATTTAGTGGATTCAAATCAAACTATTCTAAACCCAAAATGCAATTCTGATTTCCAATTTTACACATTTCCAAAAGAGACAAAATATTATATTTTTCTCACACACATTTCTTCCTTTCAAATAGAGATTCCAAAACATCGATATAATCAGTTTCAATTTAACAATGCAATTTGGGAAAATCATTTCATTCATTCATTGATTTCCAAAGGCAATTTTTACAACTTCTTTCTTTTATTCCTTCCCAAAATTCATCATACAGATTACATTTCCTTCACATTCTTTCAAAGAAAAAATAGAGTCTATTTCTTTTTCATTTCACTTTACAAATTTCATAATCCATACAACATCCTTCCATTTCAAACATTTACAAATTCATCCACTTCAAAGTGGGAAGGGTTACAATGAGATTTTATTTCACATGGAACTGTCAAACAGTCTTTCTCCTCTGCTCCAGAACAACAACATAAATTTCTTCTCATTCATCCAATTTGATCACAACAGATTAGGGGAAAGGAAATGCTTTCCACCCAACTAAGACATCCAATAAAAATGAGAAGCCATCCTTCTTCATTGGCCCCTGAGCCCCAACCCAGATAGCAATAGAAGATGTGATTCAACCCATGGCAACAAAGACTTTCACAAACACACATGCAACATTTTCACATTTTAGAAGCAGTTCAACACATAATGTAATTTACAACTACATTAAAACATACAAACAATACTAAGGCTTCATCAAGCAAGCCAAAGGAGCAAGGAACTATGGGAGAAGTTGCTTATGCCTCCCAATGGGAATTGGGTATCCACCTGTAACAAACCGCCAATATAAAACATCTCACATATATCCTTATGCCCCCACAATTCCTCCTTATGTCCCCCATAAATTTTCCTTATGCCCCCACAAAGTAAGAAATGCAAGCTATTTCTTTTCCATGGTGGATCCCAATCCCAAACTCCCTCCATAATAAATCTGATGCCACTGGGCATTCCCTTATGCCCCCCACATGGATTCCACATAGCCTTCTCCTACACCATTCCTAGGAAGTCTACCCAACCAGCCAACAAACACACAAAACATTCACCATTCACACAACATAAAAAGAAATAAAAGCATATATAAAGAGCTAAGCTCCTACCTCTCCCTGGTAGATTTTTTTCCAGTACAACAAGCTTTCAATGCCAAAATACAATCCCAAAATCAGCAATGCCCAAGTATGAAATGCTCTCCAATCTCCTTCAAAATCAACAAGAGCTCCAAAAATCCAAGGAAAACATCCCAAAATTTCAACAACCCAAAAAAAAGCAAGGAGTTCCAATTTCATAGAAGAGGGAAGAGAAGAGGATGAGGTGGATCCATGTAGGATGCCATAAAGACACATCCTCAACTCCAACACAAAATTCAAATTCATTCCCCAAGCATAACAAATAGGTGGGTAAAAATATGACAAATTACTTACACACTCCAACCAAGCCCACACCCCATAATGACTGCAATTTTAAAACATGAAGAAAGTGCAATTAAAACATGTAACTTGACTTATAAAAATGCATTAAAAAGGTTTAAAATCAACCCTCCGACCATAGGTATGGTTGGAAAATAAAATTAAGAGGTATGGGATGAGTTACTTGTCCCATAAGCCTCCAAAATCAGCCTCAAATGACAAATTCTAATTTCCAAGGAGGTGGAGTGTTTCATACTCCAAAATCTAACTTACACAACTCTTACACATACTTATAAATCACTTACCACATTTAATACAAGAGCCAACAACTTCTATAATTACTTTCTTATATGCCAAATTTGATTTATTTATTTATTTTAACAAAATGATTACTCACATTAATTCTCCACAATTAAAAGAATAATAAAAAGGGTTAATGCATCATAAAATAAACACGTACAAACAATAATAAAAAGAAACCACATTAATAAAATACACAAAGCCCCTTAGTCATATTCAAATATAATCCCCCATGGGAATCCCTAAAAAATACTACAACACACACAACAACAAATACATTGCCATGGTAACCTTGTTGAATTCATCTAGAATTCTAATGTGGTTTGTCTCCAATCCCCGATGTTTGTTGTGATATTTTAACCTACAAAACACAAGTACCTCTTTCGGCCTCATGGCTATATCGTAACATCCAACATGATATAAATATAATCACAAAATCATTTATCATATGAATCACAACAACATTAAGGCAATCAACAATATAACTTATAATTTATATCAACAAATATATCATCATCATATAATGTCCATTTTCTAGGTCTACTCACAATATCAAAAACCACATGTCTGAAAAACATTCATAATATATCCATGTCAAATAGTATATCATCATCGACATATGAAGTGTCTCTAATAATCATCATGCATCATAACTAAATGAAGATCAACAAAAATCTGTTGTCCAACATCTAACATCATACTAAATCACAACTATAATAATGTCCATAATATAGTCAACGATGTCAAGATCAATATAAAAGGTGTCAAAAGGAAGTGGGCACTACAGTTTGTTGTGATACAATTACCTATAAAAATCACACAATACCCCTCTGGCCTCATGACCATATTAACGATGTTGAAGTAATAAAAAAATTATATCTAAGTATCAATTTCAACATCAAATACCATAACTATTGTTTCTAATACCAAGTAATTCAAAAATGACTCCAATTTTCAACATTTTGATTCTACTCATACATTAGTTTACAACTAAGATCATAAACCAATTGAATCATCTAATTTAAACAATACTTTCACTTGTTCACAATTTCGCCAATCCTCCAATATCAAAGAAATAAAAAAATAACTTTGAACATCATAACAAAATCAATACGAAAATGATTCAAAATATCGACATATGTCTATTTGACAACACGTCATTTTCTTCCATACTTGAATGTCTATCAAAATTTAATCAGTTTGGTTACAGTAATTTCTATCCTTCAATTTCCATATCATAATATTTTATTGTCGTTCGTCTATTAATATATTCGGCGCAATAATGTACAATAGTGTCTATGTGTACAGTCACAAGAGATAAACTAAATACAACAAAATAATATGATAGTATTGCTACCACAATCAATTTATAACAAGGCAACCTGTTCTAGCTAATTATATTATCCTTAAATCCCCATCAGGGTCCACAATATGACATACAATCAAAATAATAACCAAAACACAATGGTAATCATGATGTCCCTGCACATTTTATTATATGATAAGTAGAATACAACAACAAGGTTTGAGATTATAATCAATTTGGAATTGATAACGCAGTTCACACACGAGAGGTAAAGAAGAGTGGGCATTACGTAACAACTATTATCAGATGTGAATTTGGGTGAATCATTTTTGAAAAATAATTTTACATAATCATGTATATAGTTTAAACATCATGCAAACCTCTTACATGTTCCGAGTTAGCTAATCTATGTTGAAATATCTCGAATATTTTGTACAATATATAAAACTCTTCATAATTTTGATTACATCTGGAATAGTTGATTTTTCCTAGGATTAGGTGAAAATCCAATTCCATATTTCTCAATTGATTCTCCAAGCGTTTGCAAATACTCATATTAATATTCATAATTATCATAATAAACTATAAAATCATCAATATAGTTACTAATATATTCATATTATGGACTGAATATTTCATCCATACATTGATAACACTTTGTCTTTAGTGAATTTTTGAGTTCAAATAACATTACGAGCCATTCTTATGATATCTGCACTTGTGAGGAATTTCATTTTATGCAAATCAAATTCAATTATTTTAATCTAATGATATCTAGAGTTACAATCAAATTTTGAAATTTTTCTGCAACAAAACCATGTTGATTAGTTCTTATTTATCTGGTAATGTTCATTTGATATACAAAACTATAAATCTTGAGAGAAATGTAATTTGTTACTATTCTAGTTTTTCTTCTTGTTATTTCACCATGATTCATTACTATAAATCATGAAAATAAATACTTTGAAGATGACAGTTTTATTAATCTTTTTCAATTAATTGAAAGACTTGTGTCTTTCTCTTGATTATATTATTTAGTAAGGATATTTTTCTTTTGATTGGCCCTCCATGGATTGTAGATATTTTTGCTTGTGGACTTTTTTTCCCACAAATTGTAGTGGATGTTCAATACAACACTTATCAATTCTTCCATTTATCGTTAGTATTTACTTTTTCAGGACTAGTGGAGTCTTGTATTCCAATGCTTGTATCACGTCTCATTTCTTTATAATATGGAAAATTTCTTCTTGTTTGATGAGGATTTTCTTAACACTTGGATTAACCCATTAAGACTTTAGTTTTTTTCCAATAATAGCTCTTTGAACTTATTTTTGTATGGGTTAAATGCTTTTGAATACTTTTATAGATCATATTTGAACACTATAATTATCTTTCCATTACGACTCACTAAATTCAAATAATTTTGAAGAATATTCTTTGGTTTCCATATCCATTGATAATAGTTTGATTCCTTCCTTTTTAGCTTGCAGTTATGTCTTCTATGTCTATATTATCTTGTAGTGATGGCATATCTAAATCTATTTATTTATTTCTTTTACTATTGGTTTGGGATAGCCAATCACCACAAACCTTATTGTAATAGTAATCATTATATGCTTCTTCTTCTTCCTCTGTTGGAATATTGGATTCATATTCTTCTTGACTTCTTATGATATGGATAGAAAAATAATGCATATTCAAGTCTTCTTGTTCTGAATTTATCAATTACTTTGGTTGCTCTTCTAGCATTTCTATTTAAAGAGAAAATAATTCTCGGCCATCTGCAAGGGATTCTTGAAATTCCTCTTAGTTTTCAATCTTTTCTCACCAATCTTCAACATATTTCTCGATGAAGATTGTTTTTACTTGATTTGTGATTTTTTTTATAGGAGTGAGCATAATGACCGCTTTTTCACATGCATAACAACATGCATCTTCGATATCTCTTTTAGGAAAACCTTTATTGAATATATTTATCTTAAACCTTCATGTTTTTATTGTTTATGAAAACCGTTGTTTAACATAAATTATTGGAATCAAATTTGTTAAAGAAAGACATATACATATGCGTATTTTATATAACATCAGTCATATGTATATGATTAATTTCTCTTTTTTGTTGTGTTGTTATTCTATCTAAGACTATTTCAATATTTTTCACTTTGTTTGGTTATTACCAGGATATTCATGTTGAACAAGTAAAAAAGAAAAGATGCAAGACATCCAAGCCTTATTCTAGGTCCATTGTTTGTGATTCTTTTGAAGTTATCTAGAAGAAGATAATTGGGAAGAAAGAGGTTTGAACTACTGCCCGTGAAGATTGTTTTGGGGTACGGCCTCATCTCTTATAGCTTTTGTCAAAATTTTATGAAATTATAAATCCCTTCTATATTCTTTAGACCCTTATTACTGACACCATCTTTGGCTGTAAATTTTTCAGAGAAATCAAGGAAAGAATAAAGAAGAACAAAGATGAGAAGAAAGCAAAAAAGGTAGCAATTGTTTCAAAGACTCAAAAGGCATAAACCAAGATGTCTAAGGCTGCAATTCCCAAAGGTCCTAAGCTCGGTGGTGGAAGTGAAAAATGATGAAGAGGAAGTAACAGTTTTTTGTAAAACTAGGTGGAAAGAATTAGCTAAAACATCTATGTCAGCTTGTTTAGAGGTGTCAAAGTACAATTTTAACTCAATAAACATGTGTACCAGTCTATGTCAAGGGTTAACAATGTTTAGGAACCCTTTTGTATGTTCTCTTTTTTATATTAATAAAAGGTTTGTGGACCCATTTGTGGGCACAAGATTCAACCAAAATTGGGTTTTATTTATAGTATTGATTAGCAGTGTCAACATTAAAAGAATTGTAGTTATTTTTTATTGTTGAAATTCAAGTTTTTATTCATTAAATTTATATTTTCTCAACAGAAAAATTAAAATTTGTAATGTCTCTAAAGAGACAAAAAATTATAACTCATAATGTCTCTAGAGAGATGAAAATTATATTGTCTCTCAAGAGACATAAATATGTATTAATCTATATTGTCTCTAGAGAGACAATAATTAGAGACACCCACTTTGAGACAATATTAGAGACGATATACAACTTTTTAATGTCTCAATTTGAGACAATATGACCAATTTTTGTCTCTATTATTGTCTCAAATCGCCCCTTCTTGTAGTAGGGAGGAAAAAGTTTCACTTGGGCCGACATTATTAAAGGATATGGAGCAACAATTTATCATGATTTGATAGAGGTTACAAGAGGCTCGAGATAGACAAAAGAAATATGCATATATGAGGAGGAAAGAACATAGTTTTGAGGTGGGCACGAAGGTGTTTCTTCATGTCAGGCCTCATAAGAGCCCTATCTCATTATGGAAAAGACTCTAAGTTAGCTCCTAGATTTGTGGGTCCCTTTGAGATCTTGAAGCATATTAGTCCTTTGGCTTATCATCTACCATTCCCACCCATTTTGTCTCATGTGAATGATATATTTCATGTTTCTATACTTAGGACATACATTTCAGATCCCTCTCATGTTTTGGATTGGATTGCATTGCATGTGCAGGAATAGTGGCAGTGTAAATGGAGCCCTTGTGCATCATAGCATAATACCTTGGGCCTTCATTGCCACCATATTAACTAGGTGTGAGTCCAGTGGGATAGATACGATGAGACTATAGCCACATGGGAGGATGCCACTTTATTGAGAGCCCAGTTTCCTTAGCTATTCCACTTTATTAAGAGGAAGATGAGTCTAAGGGGAGGGGGATGTAGTGCCCACTCCTCTTTGACACTATTTCATTTTGATGTTGTTACTGTTGGATTGATACTTAGACATTTGAGTATTATATTTTGATCAGTAGATGATGGACTATGCAGATATTTAGACTATTGACATTATGTGGTTTACATTTTCATTATGATGCACTAGATGGTGATGATAGACATTTATATATGTCAATTTGTGATATTCTAATTTTTAGACTAACATGTCATAATTTGGATGTATAACCTACGTTGGAGGCTTTAAGTAGAATTATGATTTTATGGATGCCAAAATCTAATTAATTTTATGATGATGGATAATAGAATTTCTATATTCGAATGATGATTATTGATTTTATATTTATATTTTCTCGATGTTGTTAATACGACATAAATGCCATAGAGGTATTTTGTTTATGTGCAAGAAATTTTATCACATAGATCGAAAGGGGATAGGTGACCTAAAATGGAAGGATGTCGGGTGTTGAGAAATGTGGCCAAAATATGAAAACTTGTGTAATGTTGTGTGGTGTTGTTGTTGCATGCCTAGTTTGGAGGTTTCCTATTGGGGGTGACCTCACATGTGTGGCCATAGGGTGAAATGTTTTCCCTTTTCTTTTAAATTTTATATGTGATTTATTTGTGTTTTATGCATTTATTTTTTTGTAATGGATGTCACTTTATTAATTGTGTCTTAATTAAGCTAATCCCTTTTATTTATGTTAACTAGAATAAAGATGTGACAAATAGATAAGTATAAGGATAGGTCTTCCTTGTTGTAAGTGAGATTTATGTTTATTTGTGTGTTTTAGTCCCCCGAACTTCAAAATTCAGATTTTTACTTGGGAGGGATTTTTGGGCTTATGGGACAAGCTAAGCTTGTATCATGCGTCTTAGATTTACCCAACAACCCTACCTATGGGTTGATGAGTTTATTTTGAAATTATTTATCCTTTTTGGAGTGTAAAAGGGTGAAAACAATTGCACCTTCTTCTTGTCAAAATATTTTTGTCCTTAGAAGGCATGGTGTGCAAGTTTGTGTGCCATGTGGGTTTTTCATAGCTCTTACATGCTCATTTATTATCTTGGGCATGATCTTTTGACTTGAGTATGGAAATGGATAAATGATGAAGTGAATCTAACATGGAGGCCCGTCATCACTCTCACTCCATTTCTCTTTATTGATGGATTTTGTTGGAATGGGGGTTACTTGTTCATTTTCTTCATTTGTCATTTTCGAAATTGGTAGCTTGTTGGAGTGCTTTTGGGAAATTGCTTGCCTTGGAGGTGTGAAATAAATGTGAAGTTTTCTTGGAGCTTGATGGAGAGGTAGACTCTCCACCTTTTTTTTCAGCTTATTATGTTTTTGATTTTGAAATATTATGCTTGTTAAGTTTGTTGGGTTTTTGTGTGTATGTTTGTATTTTGGTTAGGTAATATGCCTTAAGTTGGGTGTGGGAGAAAGATTTATGGGACCATTGGGGAGGAAAAAGGGATTTTTGTGATGCATTATTTTGGTGGGAGTGTGAATGGGAGTTTCACCTATGGGGAGTGAAAATAAAATCATGGTTATCTTGTTGCATACTTGCAAGGGAGAGATAAGCATATTGTTTTGTTATTTTGTGCACTTGGACACTTAGGGTGAAATTCCCACTTCACTGGGAGGAATAAGGAGGTGGTTTCCCATATTCCTTGCTCCATTTGGTTTTATTTCAACCCTTTGTGTTGTTTGAGATGTTATAAATTTATTGAATATGTCTTTTGATTGTGTTGAGTGTCTTGAATGTATGTTGTTTGTGAAAGCCATATTTGTTGAAAGTTGTAAATTTTTTCTCAAAATTCCTCATGGTTCCTTGGTTGGGGCTCTAGGGCCATTAAGGGGATGATTTCTCCACTTAATGGATTAAATTTTGGGAGGAGAGCGTTGCCTACTCCCCCTTCCTTTGTATTATTATCCCCTTTGTGAAAGTATGAAGAGAGAAATACTTTGAGCTCCATTTGGATAATACATACAAATAGAAGACTTGTACTTTGGATTTGTTTCAAACTTTTATGTGGTCTTTTGTTCATTAAATTATTCCCACTTTGATTGGAAGAGTGTAAAAATTGAATGCTTATAAGAAAGTTTTATTTTACTTGGAAATATCTGTAATTTTTCAATCTCTTCTAAGAGTATTTGATTTATAAGTATTCATCTTAAAATGTGTTAGTTGTGTAAAAAGGAAACTATCAAATTTACATGGTTAAGTGAAAGAGAAAACTTGATATGGTTTGGAATGTAAATGCATCTCTTTTAATTAAGTTGTTCCATTATCCTCAATATGTGATCTGTTTCATTTTCAAGGTGTTCAAAATCTTACTTAAAATGCCTTGCTATATGAAATAGATGTCATTTTAATTGTCATTGTAAGAGGAAAAAGGATTAAAAATTGTTTTTTGGAGGATATAGAATTGTTGTTACATTCTTATCAAGTTGTAGGAAGGAAAGTAGATTTTAAATATTTAGAATAAGAGAAAACATCCTTCTTACCCTTATCATTTTGTAGAATGAGTTGTGAAAGAATTCCTTTTATTCTCCCAATTTTAGTCTTAGATAAAATTAAATAAAAAGAATTCATATAATTGTGCAAGTGAATAATTATACATATACTCACTCCTACTTAAATGTAAACTATGACTAAATTGATTATATGGAAATGTTTTAAAAATATCTCTTATGTATATTAAACTAATCATAGTTTTCTTTATCAATTTTTGTTTAAAAATAAATTTTATAATTTTAATACTATTAATATATTAATATTTTACAATTTAATTATAATATTGAAATTCAAGTATTGATAACATATATATATATATATATATATATATATATATATATATATATATATATATATATATATATATATATATATATTATTAATAAAACTTTTTTAAAAGATAAAATTTAAATAAAATAAAAATAGTATGTAATGGGTATTTGGGCCACAACCTGTGTTAGGTGTTTTAATTAATAAAAAGCGGGGGTGGAGCGCGAGAGAGGAAGGGACCCCACATCCCATAAAATATGGGATGGGAAGTTGGGTCGAGTTACCCTCCTCCCAATATATTAACAAATCATTAATAATAAAAAAGTGGCCCTTTTGCCACAAAGAGGTCCATTTGGGATCTTAGCATAGTTATCTCATTAGAAATGAAATCCTTGGTCGGGTCTTAGTTAACTATATATATATATATACTAAAAATAAAAAGAGTGTCTATACTACAAAAAAAAACTAGATCTTTTAGGAAAATGTCATTTACCCAAATTAGTATTTTTTAAAATCAAATTTACAACAAATAATGGAATGTACAACCAAACCCTAGAATAGGGTAGAATAGAATAACAAAAACATGGGGGGGGGGGGGTTGGGAATAAGCTTGGAGTTGTGTGTATCCATCCCCGAGCTCCATGTTCATGTTCCATGACATCCTTCTCTTCCTCCTTCCATAGATCTCAAAATCAAAAGTGAGGAAATTAGTAAAATGATTGAATAAAAGACCCCATAGAGATGTTTAGGGTTATTTAGTGTAGCACACCAAAAATACCAACACAAGGACAACACAATGAAATACCGGATAACTTTTTTTTTTTTGACTTACTTGAAGATAATACGACACTACACAAGTTCTCTAGGGAATACAATCAACTAAAGACATGCTTTCCACAACACGGACCCACATTGGTTACAGATAAACATGAGGCACACACTTAGGACACAATGGTTCATCTAAAGTATGCAATTTTACAACAAGGTTTTCCCACAGAAGGTTTCTTTAGAATCATGTTTTAGCTGTAAGTGTTCTTACATTCTTTACTTTTCGCAGAGGAATCATAATAGGAGAATCTGAAAGTCATGTCTCCTTTGAAGAATTTTCCCCTACCTTGATAATGTTAATAAACAGTGTAAACCAATTATTGGATGGTAAGAGGTTGCTTCATTAACTTGATTAACTGGTTCATTGGTTAGGAGGCAGTTTGTTTATCAAGGCTCTTAACTTCATCAAACTGTTTTCAACGTTGTGCTTTTAAACATATATGTTTTACCCCTTTTAAGCGGTCATATTTTTATTTTATTTTATTTTTACAGTACATGACTGTCTAAGACTTGGATTCTTCATTAAGATCTTATTAGTGGTTAAAAAGGATTTCATTGGGGCAAGAGTCTAACCAGAATTGTTAAAGGTTTCACTTGGGCTTCACTTGAAGAGATAGACATAAGTATACTGTTTACTTTTTCAACGGGCAAGATAGGTCGAAGAGTTTCTTAGTCAAGTTCCTTCTATTTATTATAATCTTATTATCTTCCAAGAATTCAATCATTGATTTCACCTTAAGACCGTTCTGAGGATTTACCACAATAAGAGATTGTTGATTAGTTTACGCGGGATCACAAGGTATATTTGTTTCTCTTGTTTTATTTTTGCTAGGTTCCAAAACATAGTCCTCTACCAAACGACACATGACCAAAGGTAACCAAAGTGATGTAAGTTGATTCAAGTTTAGATAATTATAATTAGGTTTGACAATTCAAGGATAAATCATATTCTGAAAAGTGAAAATTCAACGAAGGATACGCATGTCAAAACAAGTTCATTTAATCTTATTGACAATAATATTTCTCAAATTGACTTTCAAACAATAACAACCTACATGAGAACAATACAAAATTATAACACAATGCCTTCAATATAGTCTTCACAATTTCCATACCAATGTTTTAAAGCAAAGGAAAACATTCGTACAACAGCAGTTCCTAAGAAGGCTGGAAACCACTCTCTACACGTGTTTCTTTTTCTCTCTCTTTTTTTTTCCTACTCAGGAAATCCTCCTGCACATTTGTTAGCACATGTCAGTTCGCAAGAACTGAGCACGATAAAAGCTATAACATTAAGACAATATGTTGTTATCTAACTGTTTCAAGGAAGAAGAAGACACTGTTGATTATGAAAAATAATCTAAGAGCCTAAACAAGAGTAATTAAAGAGTTGTCCAAAAGCATAAAATGTCTAAATAAAAGGGATGGCACTAACTCCATTTAATTATCATTTTCTCATAGGAGCAGTTAATAAACATCATAGTGAATTTCACCCATATCACAATAATGACCGTCATTTTAACAAGATAACATTTCGAAACAAAAACAATTACAAGAAGAGAATTAATTTCAAACATGATCTGTCCCTATTTGTTTAAATTAGTTCACCAAGCCAAGGATTCACTATGCCACTGGAGGATCCCAACCAATCAATCGACATGAGAATATCTAACCCAACATGACTCATTCATATTAAGGTGGTGTGCCTAAAACAGTTAATTTTATGTTAGTACAGAATAAATAAATTGAAAAGAAAAGGAATGAAACGCACAAATGACCCCTTATGGGCCACATCCTATCCTAACAATCCTTCTATTAAACTATCTTCTAATCAAGAGGATGTCCTAAGAGAAAGGACAAACTTGACAAGACCAAACATAACCATTATAAATCTTACAGGAGGGTTACTCGATCATTCCGAAAAACACAACACAGGATACATAGCTTCCAAAGGATCCGTCGTCAACAATAGGTTGACTTTAACCTTTCTGGTCAACATATAACCATTCTACTACAATGACAGCAAGGAGGTCGTATCACAACGATCATCACAAAAACCAGTCAACCAATGAGTTTCCAAACACACCAACCTCTAAGTCGCAGAAGAATGGAATTTAAGCATCTTAACGGAGCAAGACGTAGAGTAATTTCTCACGCATAAAACCAGCATCCCAATTTTAAGATTTGAAACTTCCTCACTAATGATCAAGTAGATCTCGTATCCTCCAACATGTGTGAAACAAAATCAAGGTAAAACAAAAAGAGTATTTCCTCTGACATTTTAAACTATCCAAAAGAAATGTGAGTATCGTCAAAAGAAGACATTCCATAGGATCAGCTACATTCCTCAAAACATACAACAGTTACCAAGGGAGAGAAGGTGATTCCAAAGACGACAATCTCCAAACGGTGAACATGAATTGATATCAAATTATGACGATCAACCATGACACTCGAAGAATAAAAGTATTTCTTTGAGCGATTCAAACAAGTAACAAAAGCAACTAACCTAGTTGAACGTAATATCAACTTGGCTCAATTCAAAAATCAATCAAGCTAAGCACACACCATGCCAACTGGGAAGGGTTACTAGATCCTAAACAAATGAAAGAAAAGGATAGAGACAGGAATAGCACCATTCACCTATACACAATGCACTCGCAGTACTCAATCACCAATTCGCAAATACCCAACATAAACCAGATCTACAGATCTCGAACCGAAACAAGAATAAGAACAAAATAGGAATTATAAGGTTGAGTCCAACGACAATGTTGGATAAAACATTCAAATCGTGAGACCGACACAAGGAAACTAGGGGATATTCATTACAGGACCCCCGCCTCTTTTGTTTTATTAGTCTTAAGAACAAGTTCACCCAACTAATATTTATTTAAAACCCAGAAAACAATATAAAAGGCTTCAACCAGTGCAATCATTTCTAACGCCAAAAAAAAATACAAAAGAGCAAGGGAAGTGGAAACCAAACAGCATACCATCACATGATACATTTATATAAAGAGTAGAGTTATTTAATGAATCAGTTAAATAACAACATAAGAATCAATGGTATAGAGAATATCGTGCCTGATTAAGCTCCCGCAGTCGATAACAAGATGGACGGGGCCTGCAACAGCAACCGAAGCCTAAATCCATTTTCTTCAAGCTCGTTGGGCGCCCAAACATCGACCATCTTCGTGTTGGCACAGGCAGGAGTTCACGGCCAGGGTGGGTGGTCTAAAATACTTGCCAACATCCTCCCAACGCGTGTCAAAAGGGACAACTACAGCGGAACATGGGCAGCCATCCAGCACCATGGAAAATCCACTTTTGGAGCCCATTTAAGAAGCTGGAACTAAAATCTGGTCTCTTATTTATCACTGCAGACCTGGCACAGTGCGCCTTGTTATAGTGCCAGACTATGTCTGCAGATTGCTTCACCTGGCATTACCAAAAATCTTTACAAGAACATTTCCCCCTTTTTTTTTTTTTTTTTCAAAGTAATGGAACCGCTTTGCATCTCTCACAACAATTTGCTTTGCAACAATCTTGGACAAGACCTGGTGCAGTGTGGCAGTCAACACATACATTAAGGTTTTGAATCTGAAAGATATCCTGCTACCTTCATCTCCCAAGACACTATCTCCAACATTGCATAGATCTCCTGTGCCCGAGGGTGTGATCTGCCACCTACACAAAAGCATGCACCATTTTATTGCCTTTAATCCAACTACATCCAAGTTTATTTTTAATTCCTCTATCCTTCATCGATCTCCTAATCTTGGTGTTCTCATAATAGGAGCAGCCCTAGTCTGAGACGAAGCAAAAGAAGATGGCTTTAAAACCCAAAAAAATCTCTTGGTACAGACTCCATATCCATAAAACAGTCCCTAGACTTAGCATCCTCAGTAAGGCTGACCAGTCACTAGATTGCTTCAATGCAGCAGCTAAAAAGGACAACCCTGAAAAAGCAGTTGCTGGAGGATTCATTTTTAAGGATATAGGTTTTATTATTGTCACAGGTACTCTAAATAGAGGACCACGCAATGGGGCCTTGCAATCTATACCGTAGACTTCAAAGTAATGCACTCCTTCAGAAAGGGACGTTGGATCTACAAGAACATTGAAGTTGTTTCCACTGTGCGTGAGAGAAATATAGTCAGGGACCTTTACCACTTTAGCATTACTAGATTTTATATGAATGCATTCCTCAAAAGGAACTAATATCTTTAACTTGTCAGCATCTTCATGAAACTCTAGCCCAACCTGTACAATCCAAACACTAAACAGATCCAACATGAGCAAGCTCGCTGATCATTCTCATCATCTCAACAACACACCCCACTACACCAAAAAGATCCGCCTCTATGAGATCCTCTTCCATGAGTTACATCGTAAAACGAGTAAGGTCTCAGTAGAGAATCTCTGTAATAAATTTCATCGGGTCTCCTGGTAACACTCTCACTGTCACTTAATTGGTTTTGAGAAAAAAATCTTGAAAGAGGAACCCGAATCTGAGGATGCAGTCGATACTGAATAGGCAACAACAAAGTTGGACAACCTGCTTGTTGGAGCACTCATAAAGGCTTTTACTATAGTATTCCACGCAGGTGTATTGGCCACAGGCACCATTCCAACGTCACAGCAACCTTCTGCCTGCAAAGCCCTCACTATTCCAGCTTCTACCATGATAAATTTACCACCTGGACGGAAGCGACCTTTCTAAAATGAAAAAGCAAGACAACTCAACTAAAACTTCATCTCGTTCTTCTACTACAGCTGCAAGATTTTGCAACAACTGATCACGACTGTTTTACCTGGAACGATCATTCTTAGCTGTCACCGCTGAAGACTCCTTCATGCTCTGCTCAGATTTGATGCCAAGGAGACCAAGACCTTCAACCAGAAGTTGTCACAAACTTAATGAAGTGGATTGATACATTCACCTCAGCTATTCACATCGAGGACAGGCACAGTTTTGGAGGAGAGAGCCCTGACCACGTTTTGAAACTTCAAGACAGCGCACTCAAAACTCTCACGCAACTGCATACTAACTTCAAGTCCGCCGTCAACTAGGGAGACAAGGTGTTTCAACCACCCACACGCAGTCCAACAAGGAACAGAAAAGTCACGCAGCCAGCAAAAGGAAACAAGAGCAGGTAGTCAACAAGAACCAAGAAGATTTGCAAATCAAAAAAATAAATGAGATGCATCCGCCAGCTAAAAGAATCCAATCACGTCAAGAATTTAATAGCTCCACCCTCCAGCCCACGCCAAGCAGCAGACTGAGACAAGGTAGGTTGGGGCATTACATTTAGAGATTTTTGATCCAGTGGCTTAGATTGATTCCATCTAATGGCTAGGAATGTTCCCTTGAAATGTTAGGTGAGAGTTGGGTGAAATCATCATTTGAGCAAATGGGTCAAGTTTGAATGGGGCTACTTAAGTGGTATTGAAATTAACTCTAATTTGGTATTTCATTATGATTTATTTTAGTAACTTTTAAAAATAAAGAGGCCATGACCTTGTGATAATTAAGTAAATTCATTCCCTTAGTAATTTAGACAACATTTATAATTGAGAATTAAATTTAATAGTATTGTTTAAATGGAAGGGCAAATTAGACCTAGACCTTTTATAGTAAATTATTAAATGATTTTAAGAACCACATTACTAAATTAATTAAGTATGATAGGAATGGAATTTCTAACCCTAACTAAAGATTAAATGTTATTATTTAATTAGTTTTCAAACTATTATTGTTAATTGAGACCTTTGCTAAAGGTTGTAACCGACTTTAGTTTTAAAAAAAATATTATTCAGTAATTTTTCTAAATCAGCTGTTGGTTTGTTTTTGGTTTCATGCTTAAATTTTGTGGGTGTTACACGGTTTAAAATTTATTCCATGAATCCTTCCAATATATATAAACTAACATTCTTAAACTAATTTGTGTTATGGTTTTCTTTTCCGATTCATTCTCTCATACCCTTCAATGCCCCCTCTTGTAAGTTGAGTGAAGCTCTTCTTTAGGATGTGTTATTCAACACCCACCTTTCTATTTGAGAATCTCAATAAGTACACAAAATATATGTTGCATAATGTATAACACAATATAGCAAGATTTTCTATAAGTATCTAAACTTTCTGATAGGATATATATTATTCCTTTTATCTTGGAAACACTTGTTCCATTTCCCCTCTATTTCTTGTTTTTAAATAGATTGGAGGTGAGCTAGGGATCTTAATTGATCTTAACATAATTTAAATTATTTCTATATAAAAATACACAAACATTATCAATCTTGGATAAAAGAACATTTATATCTCGTAATTCTAAATTGACCAATCATGACAACATTCATTTTTAGATCATTTTAATCATCATAAGGTCATAAACACATAACGTTGGTTTAGGATATAAGGAATTTATCTAATTATTGCCATGTTGCTTTTCATTCTATCCACTAGGGGTTGAATTTGATGCTGTTTAGACATTTTTGCATTTTTAGCGTAAAAAACAGGCAAATTATATTTCAAGCCGTAGTTGAGAATGGGCAATTTTTTTAAGAACCTATCATATTGACGTGTACATTACAAATTCAGTTGTTTTAACATATATAATGCTTGTATGTTAGGTATAGGATGTGATGTTATGGGAATCTGGATTGTAGTTGTTTTGTTTGATGCGCCTGCAGCTACATTAATAATTAATGTTATTAAGAGAATGATGAGTCAAAAATTTGTCCAATGAGGAGAATGCTACCTATTATAGTTATAGCTAATGTTTAAAGAACCCAACACCATGACTTCGCAGCTCCCAATAAACTTGTAAGAATATTTTCCATCTCCCTCATAGATAAAGCATTCAATACACATATTTTTCCCATGTACCACCCTTTCTTTCTTCCATATTTGTCTGCTCTTATGTGTACCGTCTCTAGCTCAATTTCTAATTGGTTTCTATCCTTTATGGGTAGGGTACGTATACATATTTATTATGCAAATTTGAATTTGAAAAGCTCGCCTGTATAAAATTCCGCCCAAACTAATATTGTTTCACTTTTATTGTTTGTGCAGATGTTTTGGGAGAAGAAATACAAGCGGACTGCACATTTATTCGCTCTAATTAGAGATAGAGGGAATGGGAGCGTGGGGTGGCCATTGGAGATGGTTACCATTTTTCTTTTATGTTTTGTTAATATTTTATTTCCTTTGTTTTTTTTATATGGCCCCCATCTGCAGCGCATCATAGGAGAAGAAATGATTTCTTTCCATTTATTTGGAGGTTTCTCACTAATGGACAATTTTTATTTTATTTAGTGCAATAAACATTTTGAGGACTGTACGAGAAGTGATGAACACCATTTTCTCGACTTGGAAATATGAGATATATGTATTTGACTTAGTGAGAGACATAAACAGGTAAAGTTAATACTTCTTAATAATTTACCTTTTACTTTATTTAATGCGGCATTTGTTTGTGATTAGAAATCATTTGCATTTTTGCTTAGTTATTAAGAATGAATTGATTTGTTTGCTTTCTAAGAGTTTATTTATTCACTCTTTATTTTTCAAAATCATATTTAAAGGGGGATTAGTAGTTTTCGAAGAATAAAGGATTTTTTAAAATGTTTTGTTTTGTGTCTTTTGTACATGAATTTAATGTTTAAGACTTTTTGCTTACATGAATTTAATGTTTAAGACTTTTTGCTTGAGATGTCCGAATTAAATCATTTGTTTGAGGTTTTACATTATGACATTTCAAAGAATTATTGGTTTTTAAAATTGTTTCCCACTTGCTTCATTTAGTTTTAAAGATAAGCCTTACAGTCTGAATTTTGAATTATTCATTGGACAAAAAATTGCAGAGGAAAAAGAAATAGAGAGAGTTCATTATAATTATAAAATAAAGAGGGTTTATTTTAAAGCACTCGTAGGGTTATGCACCTTGCAACACTAGGTAAAATAGAAAAAACAATGTAGCATTTTTGACCTCTTCTCAATAATCTATGAAAGTCAAAACTAAAAATGGACGTCATATGCAAAATAATATTAGTTAAAAACCGTCACAATTTTTTTCTTAATGGGTAGGGGCGACCATCAAATTTAACCCATGCTATCCACCGTTGAGGGGTTTGGAAATTTTCAATAGCTTATATATTCCCTCACTTGCGACATGCCCCAATATTATTTTGTTGACTTGAGGTGTCAAAATTTTCCCTTCAATCACGGAAAGAAGAAAATTTCAGATTTTCTATCGGTTAGAATGAAGCACCAAAAAGGGTGAGGTTTTAGAAGATCGGTATAAATGATTATGTACTCCCTATGTTTCGTCCATATATGAACTCGATGCTCAAGACTTTCTAGGATACATAAGTTTATGTTTTTGACGTTCCTGGGCATTTTGGTCTCACTATTCGACAATTTCCATAGCACTATCTTCAAATCACTCTCAAAATGTAATAAACATAAACCTTTATTGTTTCTCTAAATGTTCTATTGAATCAATAATTACGTATATTCTATTGTTTATTTTTAGTTAAATATAGTTAAATATACAAATATTTATCTTGCAATTTAATTGAAATGGATTTATGTATAACAGATCAAAAGTTAATCATGTTGATGGGTATTCTACAATGGAAATCGGGGGTGGAGTTTAATATTGTAAGTTGTTCAATTTTAAATGTGACGTCCATGTTACCATCACACATTAATTCAACGTGGTTTTTTTCGCCGAGTCAAATTAAAAATCGAAATACGTTGATCCTATGATAAAAATCAAACAAAAATAGTTTTAAAAAAATGGAGTTAGAAGAACGAATCTGAAATGATGGTGTAGCGGACATCTATTATTATCTGGTTAAAATCGTCTTGTCATCTTACAAGCGTAGAACAATTTTTTAACTTAAAGTCTTTAATCAACAAAATTGTAATTTGCATCATGCTGCTTGGATTCACGTTCAGCCAATTTGATGAACACAATACTTTGAGATGCTACATAAGGAATAAGAAACCGATCAATTGAGGAGGATTTCATTATACCATCTATACCTTACTTTAACAACGTGGAAACATTCGAAATTAAAGAAAATAGACTGAATCAAGAGTTACGAACAGGGGATTCTTGAATGGGGCTGAGCATAGCCGTCCATGCCTTGCGAGGAGATGTCTGTTTCGATGATTTTGTCTTCGATTTCTCAGCGGATAAGGAATTAGAAATAGAATTCTTCGTGAAATATAACGCTTCTACTGATTCGTTACCATGGTTCAAATTTTGCACACGGGCTAGTAATTTATGAAAGGAATGTCCATGTCCACTAGTTACATTCTCTTCTGCAAAAGGCACAATTTGACATCTGCATTTGTAACCGCTCCGTTTCAATGCAGCGCTTGCTTTGATGGCCAATGCGACCATATCCGAAGCCGCCACACGGTGGTGTAAGTTTGTTATGGGGAGAAGAAAATAAAGGTGATTCAGTTGCAGCTCGTGCTCTGGATTAATGATGCACAAATACTCATTAGCAGCAATGCATTCAGAGTCGCACACGAAGTACCGTCTTCTTTCTCTCAAAATCTCTGCTACCTTCATAGGCTTCACAAACTCCTCAAGGCCCCCATCGTCCATTATTAACTTTGCACTAGGAACAGATTTTTCACAAGATAAACAGCTCCCCATAATGGAGGGGGAAAAAATCACTTTCTGAAATTAAATTAAAATGTTGAATTTATAAGGTATAAGACGTGTGATCCAGAGTGAATTGGGTATAATGCCAGTCACTCACATTTATTTATAGAGATCCGGATGATTGAGAACACGGTCTGGCAAGCCAAACATGTATTGTTTCCAAATATGTTTTTGACGTGTGGGAAAGTCCAAGTTTGAAAGACGGTCTGAGAGAATATGTTTATGACGCCAACTATTTGCAGTTTTTCGCCGGTATTGTAAAACGCATCGTGTGTGTTTGGAGCGAAGTTATAGAGAAGCGATAGCCACATTTAAAGAAGACAAATCCAGGCATAACAAAGAAAGGTATCGTCTGGGATAGAGAGATTTGAATGTATTGATTTTTCCCTTCTTTTGATTGGATTTATGGGCACATAACATTTAGTGGAATTTTTTTTTACCAGATCCTTTAAAATTAATGGAAAATCAAAATGTTCGAAACTTGTCCTTGGCAGTTTCAAACAAAATGCATAGTCTTGAATGAATAATATGCTCTATACGTCCGTTAGAAACACCAAATAAAATATGGATCGTTGTCATCGTTTCATGTTTCAACCAATGGACGCCTATGTTTGAGCATGGAGTATACAATAGGGTTTCGTTGGATTTGCTAATTTTTTATTGGGTTTTGGATTTGTTTGTTATTTTTTTGGAGTTTTAGATTTGTTAATTTAGGAAAACTATTGAAAAACTCCTTACTTTGTAATTTTTAATTGTTCACGGGTTCAATTAGGTAGTTTAGTTTCAGTGATACAAAGTGTGTTGTCACATCTTGACTCTCCACGTAGGGTATTTCTCCTCGTGGGTTCAATGAGAGTCAACATCATCACCAATGAACCAAAAGCCTTTCGCTAGGTTCAAAATTTTTCAAAAATACTTAAATACCAATTCTCATGTTTTAATAAAGAGTATGCTAGATTTTTGCTCATTAGTTTAGAATGCTTGTTCTAAAGATGTACCGCCCTCTAAAGTGGCCATTTTAATGGCACATATTTTAAGAATATATTTAAAACATTATTAATAACTTTACCATCGTTAGATTCTGATTAGTGATAGAATACTAATATGTATCTTCATTTCAAGATTTTTATTTTATGTTTTTGTTGGGATCACATTATTTAGATAAATATTTTTTTTTAGTTTTATTTTTTTGGTTGATTAATGAAAATACATAAATACATTTCACTAAACATTTACAAGTATTTTAATGTTATTCATCTACTTAGTATGTGTCATCTTTCTTTCACAAAGTTATTATAAAGCAATAAATAAATATATCGTCGAACTAAGAAAAGGTTATGTTTGAGAAGTAGATTCGGTTCGCGTGCGCGCGCATGTGTGTGTGTGTGTGTGTGTGTGTGTGTGTGTGTACACACACACACACACATGTTAGATTCATATTAGTGATAGATTAATATGTATATTCATTTAAACAAAAATATTTTATGTTTTTGTTGGGATCACATTATTTAGAAAAATTTAATTTTTTTTTGTTGATTAATGAAAATACATAAATACGTTTTCACTACACATTTACAAGTATTTTAACGTTACAAACCTTATCCATCTTGACTATGTGTTATGTTTTTTCCACAAATTTTTAATAAAGTGATAAATAAATATAACTTTGAATTAGGCAAAGTGCTTGTTTGGGAAATAATTATGGTTATATATATATATATATATATATATATATATATATATATATATATATATATATATATATATATATATATATGTATGCATATATGCATATATATATATATACATATATGCATATATGCATACATATATGCATATATGTATATATGTATATACGTATATGCATATATATATATATATATATATATATATATATATATATATATATATATATATATATATATATATATATATATATATATATATGCATATACGTATATACATATATACATATATGCATCTATATATGCACATATGCATATATGCATATATATACATATATGCATATATGTATCTATGCATATATCTATATATATATATATATATATATATATATATATATATATATATATATATATTGTATATGAAAAAGAGTTGTTAGTGAAAATGCAAACAAGAAAACAAAACAAATTGATTCCTAATCTAACACTCCTAAGAACTACTTCGATTGAGCTAGATGGAAGGGAGAGAGAATGCAATACCTTCACTTACCAAATGAAGAACTCCCTTGATGCTTTGGATGTTCTTGATGAATGATGATGGATTGAATTGGAGATGGATTGAAGATTTTCGTGGATGATTGATATAATAAAATGAAAAATATTTGTTATGGATTCGTAGGTTGGCTATCATGGAGGAGGAGAGCTCAATTTATAGATTTTGGGAGAGAAAATGGAGGGTGAAGATCCATCTATGTAGGATAAGGATAAATGATTAGAAATTGAAGAGAGGATTGGAGGATTCCATAATGGAGATTTCTAGTATTTGAATTCAAAATCCATTGAGGATGAAGCTTCCATTGAATTTAAAATTCAATGAAAAGAAAATCTTAGAGAGGATTCTAAAACTAGAATCCTCTAGATTTAGAGGTGGATAATGTGATTAGTATTAGGATTAGATCGGGTTAATAAAATATGATTAGGGGTTTGATTAAAGGCAAAGGCTACGTGTAGGGTAGGTGTAGAGTCGGTGGGTAGGTGGGAAGGATTTATAAATTCCTAGGAATATTTGAATGAGTTTAGGGAATAGGTTAATAATAATTAATATTATGATTAGTTATTATAGAGTAAAAATGGGAATCGTGGGATATAGTAATGAATTAAAAGGGTTGATGATGAAATGATGGGATATAAAATTAATGTGATAAAGATATTAATAATAATTAATCTTGTGATTAATTATTATATTGATGATGTTCGAATATATACGGGAAAAAATTAATTGGGATTAATTATGTTAAAATTTGAGATGTCTACATTTTGCCCCTCTTTGAAGGGTTATTGCGGAGCAATGACTGTTCAAATAAAAAGAAGAGAAGATGTTAGGATGGTGATATGATGCCCCATGGAGGGTTAGGCGGGGAAGAAACAAGTCGGGTAACCACTCGAATTCGGAGAGGCCAAAGTTAGTAGATGAGAGAAGATTAGAGGATTATAAGATTGATTGAAAGGGTTGGATTATAGTATGTCCTAGTCAAGGGGTGAGATTAAGGGTATCGGATTTGTGGATAGAGAATATAAGAATTGTTGATGTTGATTGGAATGTTGATGAGCATGTAGGATTAAAAGATGGGGATATATTATATTTTGGAGGAGTTGGAGATTAAAGAATTAGAATATATTGGATCTTTAAGTAGAGGATTCCCTAGTCTATGATGTATGACAAGGGTTAAGATTTAGGATTGGTGGATCGAGGATGTTATATTTTAGGATGTTACATTTGCGGTTTTATTGATTTGATATGAAGATAGAGTATAGGATATTGGATTTAGAGGGCGAGAAGATTAAGAATATTTGGACGAGAGAGTTTTAGTCACAAAATCATGCACTTTAGGAATTATTTAGCTCATTCTCATACTACTATTTAGAAGGTTTTCATGTGAAGAAATTACCAATTAATCCCACCTTTTGGCCATCTTATTTTAGATTTTATTTTTTCATTCCTGCATATTTTCATGTACATGCCTAGCTATTTCATCATTGTCCCATCATTTTAGCCTAAACTGGGAGTGCATGCTTGTAATGGGGTGTCCCGGGTTTACTTGAGGTGCCTTGATCCTTATTTTACTTTCCCATTTCTTTTTGGGCCTCTTCTATCCATTTTTCATTGTTATATTTTTCCTAGTTGGCCATGTTGGTGTTTATTATGAAATTAGAGCAACGGAACCATACAAATATAAAGTTATGAGACCATAATGAGGGTCCTAGTGTCACTTACTACTATCACTCCATCTAGAGTTTCATCCATTACATCACTTGCATCCACATAGTTCCATGCATCAAGGCTAGGAGATCTGCATCAACACACACAACATAGTGGGAGAGATTATATTCTATTTTATGCACACATGTTAGTACATTTTCTATAGTTATTATTGTTTTCTACTTCACAAAGTGTGACTGACATAAGAGCACCTATGGAATGACATGCACACACACACGAGAACTACATTTGGGTCTGAAATGTAGTCTAATGCTTATTTTAGAAAGCTCCGTATTGTGGCAGCTAAGGTCCATCCCAACCCTTTCATTTTCCATATTTTATTTTAAGGTTTTGATACTTCTTTGTCTTTTGTACATCATTCCTTCATCCTAAATTATTTAATACATTTGGCACACTCAACGTATCCAACGCCACGACGGGGAAATATTTCAGAGTATCTTGTGACACTAAAAGAAGAAGATTACATAGATTAGGGCACCCCAATACCATCTTGGGTGCTCCAGGTCCATTCAAATCTTCTATATCCGGCCTTTACGGGACCTCTTTATATTCGTTCTGCTTTTGGAATCGATAGTCGGACTGTAACACCTTACGACTGCCGCCGACAATCACCTAAGTTGTTTCCTTTTACATCTTTGCATACTTATAGTTTTATTTCATCTAGCATAATTATTTAAGGTTATTCCATATTGTTTTAGCATATTTTACAATGTTTTAGTCCTCCTATATTAGATTAACTATTGTTATACTTTCCCATAGTTTAGTTTAATTTTAGTTAATCATTTTGGTGAAACCAATGTTTCTTCACATCACCTTCTAGGTTTTGCATTTTCATTTAGCAATCATGATTATGTCCACAAACGATTATTTTCTTACTCATCTTGATTTACTTCATCGTGTTCAACATCTTTTTGCTACTACAAATGTTTCTGTTGATATGCATCAAAATTCTATGTATAACACATTTGTCGATGCATTCTCACAACATATAACATTCAAGTCTGATGCAAGGGTCATTTAGATTTATCTTTCTCTACAATACTCAAGAGCTTGAACTTGCTCTATTACTCCATCCACCCCTGCTAGAGGATCATTAATTGATGTTCATGCAACATCATCTGTTTGTTCTTATCTCCTTGAGGTCCAATGAGAACTTGTACCTTCTACCACTTGAAAACAACAACTGGAGGAGAGTTAACTTGATGAGAAAAGGTGATCACTTTGTGATCACTGAAACAATATATAATAGATGTAAAGAACTTCTATATTAATCTGCATGACTGTCCCAAGCTACAAAATCCGTTCATAAAGTCTCTAGCATTCATACCTTTTTTTGAGTTCTCTTACCATACACCTTTGCCTCCAAATGGAGCTCTTCTTTAATACAGTCACAAGCACTCTTCTTCCTGATTGAACATGATCAAGACAGCAAACCAAAGTTTCAAGCTCCCTTATGAATGCTCAAGCATTGCTCTTCAAGTGTGAACTCTCTACACTCTGCCCCAAGGATTCACATGATCCTTATTTGTCTAATTCAAGGCCATATATGCAAAGACAAGGTTTCAAATCCTAAGCAACTGTTATCTAGAATCAATTCACCTTAACCAAGGTGTCTAAGATCCTTTATTTAACTGTACCTTGTATCTTATGCTAGTTTTCTCTTTTGGACCTTATTGGCTTCTAGTCTTTTTAGTATGCAAATGGTCTCTTATCTCAATTTCCCCAATCAACTATACATACAGATTAATGACCCAAATATCCTTTACAAGGTTCTCCAATATCACTAAATTCCATACCTTGTTTCTTTGTTAGAAAACACACCTCCTTTATGGTCAGTAGCATACAAAAATCGAGGCCTATTCTGATCCTAACCATGACAGTAGGCACTTGGGGCATTTATCTCACCTGGATCTTGATGGATCTACTTCAAAAATGTCATCAGGATGACTACTACAAATTTTGGTGGCTTGATTCCACGTTATGACCCTTCATGCACTTCAATTCCTCTCTCACTGTACGTTGTATATTCTTGCCATAATTCAAGAAAAAAAACAGTCACGTATATCTTGAGCTGTACAAACCCATTATCCTTGAAATTTTGACAGTAGTTAGATAGTGTAAATACAGAGATATCCTAAAATTTTCAGCCAATTTCATCCATCCAGTCAAAAGATATGCGATGCCCTATTTCAGGCCCGAGAGGTAACAATTTGCTATAAAATCCAAACTATGCATTTTCAAAACATACAAAAATTACAAATGTGATCTACATCACCTGTAGAACCTTTCCATGCTAATAATCAAGAGATTTATATCATTTGAATGTTATGGAGGGTTTCTATCTTGCTGTCCTGTTACAGTCCTCATGCACAGTCATGTGAAACATGTAATTTTCATGCCAACAGAGGTATATTCTTCTTCTAAAACTTCATACATTCCTTCTCCTTCATCTCTACAACCCTGAGAACCTCTGTTCTACCTCCTTCTCTTCGAATCACCTATGAAATAGGTGTCAATTTGCTAAGTAAAGACTCTAACAAGCACCTAAACTGACTCCTAAGCCAATTCACACTCCTAAGAAGACTCAACAACTTCCTCTACATAGAAATCACGTGGAGATCTCCTTAATACTCTCATGTAATCCATATAAGACAACTATTACATGATGACATGGCTTTATTTTTCCAATATTACTCTTTTACTATGTCAAATTTACTCCTACAACTCTCTTACAAGCACTCATTCCCTTTACAACATATTCAACTTTAACATTCATTCAATCACACCTAGACTAACATGTTCTAATGGTCATATGACCTTCTTGCATCTTATCACTTAATGCTCCTACATCAAAGTCCAATCCTCGTGTAGACATTCATCCCTTTGAAAATGACCCACCCCTCCATATTATGTGTCACATTTACAATGTTGGTGTCAAACGCACTCTAATTGATAATGGTTCTGAGCTTAATTTGTGCCCCATGTCATTCCTTTAGGCTTTAGGTCTATCTTCTCGTGACATTAGTCCTTCTATTTCACTACGTGTTTATGATGGTACCATTTGTCCATGTCTTGGTCATGTTACCTTGCCCATTACTGTTGGTCCCAAAACTCTCCCTATAGTTTTCTTTGTTATATATTTTCCCATCTCATACAATTGTTTGTTAGGTAGGCCATGGCTCCATGCCATGTAGGTTGTCACTTCTACGGTCCATTGTTGTGTTAATTTCTTGCAGGAACGTCATCGAGTATAGTATATTTTGAAACTATAACCCATTCCAATACTTTGTGTCCATGACCTTAACATTAGTATTCATATCCCCGCATTGATAATATAGAAAAGCCTCGACCGATGGATGGCCACCTCATTTACCACCAATCGAGGGAGATATTTTTTTACTAGATGCTATCCATTCTCCACCACCACCTCCTATTACTCCATATCATTCGCATGTCCCCTCCATGGAAACTTCTTTCCCATCTTCATCTTCATCATTTTTCCGCCCACCATTCACTTGCACACTCTTCATACATGGTTTGTACTAGGAGCACATTCCATTAGATCCTACTTCACCTGAAACCATATGTATGCATGATGACTTAGCCCACTTAGGTTTTTCCATCACCGATATTCATCCACTGCCATACCACCCTCATTTATACCATGGAATTGTCCATGTAACAAATTTTATGGCCTTAACATATTTCATCTTGATGTTTTTCTTACACGTACTCCTACTACACCACTCATATTAGGACAGTCCTGGCTAGAATATATTGGGGCACCCTAGATCCGGATCATATAGACATATCTTTTCTTATGCCTTTTGGATGTATAATCATCTGTAATAGTTATTTCCTAGGTTACAAACAAAATCTCACTTGATGGTATGCACATGGATGCCCCTTCCTCCATTCACTAATGAAGAATATGTTATGGGCATGTATCACTTATGTCTCAATGGCTCATTACAAGATCAACCTACCACTATATCCTACCAAGTTACTAATAAATATCCATTCGATTTTGATCCCAAGGATGACTATATTCTTCACAATTTTACATAGTCCTTGGCACACCGCCACGGGGGACATATCACAAAGATGCACTTTCACCACCTCATGTTTCGTCATAGTTGTATAGTCTTACATCACACCTTTTATAGTTCTCATTTATTATCCTTTCCTATAGGCATATCATATCACGCATCATAGCACCATCATTACATGATGACACACTCTTGTGCTTTGGTTCACACTTAATCATTAAGGGATTACAATTACATTGAAACCCACACACTACACCTCAAGAATTATAAATTGCATTCCATTTTACATTACACATCATACACCATTAATTGTACACTTATTCTACATCATACAAGTCCTCATCTACACATTACATGCATTACGATAAATATACACTTGCTCATATTATACAAGATTGCGCATTTTCGATCATAAAATTTCTATATACTATACTAGTCATCATTACTTATGAGTCTAGTTTTACATTTCATCCCTATATTCTACATTATACTAGTCCTTACCCTACACACCACATACATTATTAGGCTATCCATGCATAACCTATACATAGTGATACAACACATTTCCACATACATTCTATATACTACGCTAGGTTACATTATATATGGGTCTAGGTTTACATTTTATCACTACATATTATATTTATATCTACACCTATCATCACATCTTACATATTACATATTCTATACACCCTACACATCCTACATTGCATTATTTACACTGTGCATTTATACTTTCTACTTATCTTATAGTCATTTTATCATTACTACATACACTACGTTGTTCAACGTGCTTTGCTCTCACCATCCTATGACGCACTTTAGTTCTTTAGAACATAATTGCGTGCTGAGAGTTTACTAATCAAATGGACATGTACACTCACCATGCAACATTTCATTATGTGAAATTCTTAGGACTAGTGACATACGCTTTAGGCTAAATCACCACCCTCCATTATTTCTTCTTATAGTGATATACGCTTAGAGATAAATAATCAGTCATTCTTTAATATCATAGTGATATATGATTAGTGCTAAATCATCACCCATTCTTCCATCTTATCGTGATATACATTTAGGGATAAATTATTAGTTACCAGTTCAACAAGTTGTGGTATATTTTTCGGCTATAGGTGTCACACACATCTCTCCACATGTCACATCTCATCATCACCGCATACACACACTCATCATAGCATGATATACACACCAAAAAATACTCGACCATTTCCTAATGACGCACTCTCATTTACGATTCATTCTTGATCGCTTTGAGGGGACAAGAGAATGAACCTCATTTCGTATACTTCTAGACACTTAGGGGAACATTTCTACTACCATTCCATCCATCCACAACATATTGCATTCTCTTGGGGAATTTTATTTTACTTTCTTTTGTTCTCGCATGATTATTTTACTACACATGTTAGGCTGATTTCTTATATGTCACTATATATATCTTACACAAATGTACATTTACAACTTTGTTTAGTTTGATCCTAGATACAAAACATTTACACACGACATAGATGCTTGCCTTCTACCATTTCTATATTGGTTGCTAGGGGCATCCACATTCCTCTTATCGAGGTGCTATTGTTTCATTTTGTACTTAGCATCACACATTTACTTGATCATACAAACTTTAATATATTAGCTATTTCTCTAACATGCTAATAGGTGTTCCATGTGCAACACTTGTTTTTCAGGATTACATGTTTCCATGACTACTTATTTTTATTTCTATACTTGTCTTCCATTGTTTTCCATTCTATGCGGGATTTTCCCTATGTTTGTGTGCACAGCTTATTTATTAATTGTGGCCATGAATTCCTTGTGTTTTTGTGACATCATAAGTGATGTCTCATGTTTATAACACTTTGTACGGTATACTTCTTCTCTTTCATGTTTACACTACATTATTTAGCAATTACGACATTGTCTATGTGTTTTACAATTGTCTTGTTGCGTACATGTGTTTTCAGAATAACACTTGTTTTGGCTAGTCATCCCCTTTTGTGCATGCCCTTGTTTCTATGAACAACTTTCCATTTCCTCTTGCAGGTCAGATTTCTACAAGTCAAAGTGCGAGAGGGTCCTCTTTTGGGCCACATTCTCCTTTCATGGATGTTGCATGCACCCCCACAGAGGGAGGGAATCATTGAGGGTTTTACATAATAACACATCATATTTACTTTGATTCAAAGTACAATTCACTTTTCACCATTGGAATTATGGGTTTACATACAACTAGTGAGTTCAAACAAGTCTATGAACTCCATACACAACGGTTTTTACAGGACATGGTGTCCTTAACATTTCAGGGAAGAAGTTATAGTATTAGGGGTTATAGTGGGTGTGCCTCTCTAAAATACTTCGGCGCTTAGCATCGGATCGACCAAAACCTAGGACAATACAAAGATCTCTTCATACACATTTTGGAAAAAGTGGTCAAAGGTTGGAGGACACGAGCATTTCCTCTCCTACACTTCTTCCACCAGGGTGGCGTGAGATCACCAAGAAAACTTGCAGGTAGTAAAAGATATCCTTCTACACCCTTTCTGCGACATAGATCACGTGCACATATTCCATTTACTCTTTTATTGGAACATACTTTAAAGTTACATATTTTACATATTTATATATGTTGGTACCCAATTTTTTTCTACTTTTCAAACCAAGCAACAACACAGATTCAACAGGGAGCTTAGATGCAGATAGATCATAAATGTATGTCATTTTGTAGTTGGGGAGAAATCTAGTTATGCCTTTGTTACTTGGATTTGTGGAGAGATGGATACCACCTAAAAATTATATGATCTTAACCTAACTATTTTAGGTTGTGCCTTTCAACCAAGGTAAGAGAACCTATTGTGTAACCTCTGTCATTTGAAAGGAGATACAAGTACCTTGCTTTTGCATAAATTTTATAGAGAAAAACTTGGGGAAAATATGATAACCACACCAGATATAACTCTCACGAGTTTTCACTTCCAGATCATGGAGATATCTTCACAAAAAGGCAAAGGTTACTAAAGACATTTGAGACTTGGATCTTTTATGCATACTTTAGTAAAAGGATTTTGGTCTTGTGTGGGTATACAGAGCAAAACCAGGGGTAGTATGGGTATGATTGGTTTTTTTAAATAGATTTTTTGTGGGAGGGGAGAAAATATGGACTTGAATCACTAGATCCTTGAGACTTTATGCAAAATGGAAATATTCAATCAAAAAATTCCACAAAAAGTTGAATTGTTTACTGAAGTAGAATATGTGCTTCAATGGAGGCCCAAATCAGCACTCTTTCACACAACCTATGGGATTCTATCATGAAGGCTCAAGTCAGAGGACCCAATAAAGCACTAATATTTAAACCAAGTCACACCTGAGGTACACCCAAAGGCTTACAAAGAATCTCTATCAACAAAATGAAAGAAAAGTGATTTTAAACCATTTATCCCACTCCCAAATGAAGGCTCTTCTGAGAAATGAAATTGCAGATGCCACTAAACTATCACAAGGACTGAGACCTATGTGATTGGACTATATTTTGGTACAATATTGTAATAGAAACAAGAAAAACTACCCGTATGCATTCAGAAATGAAATAAATACACTTTACTCAAGATTAACACAGGATAACTCAAAGTTTGATCAAATTTATTAGCAAGGGAAAGTTTCCAAAACAATCTCAAATATTTTCAATGGCTGTACACTTGCAACCACCTTGACATGATCAAATTTGACACAAAGAGAGATATATAGGATTCTTTAGATGACTTCTCAAAATGGATGGGATATGTCAAGCTTTTTCTGCTTAAGAGAATCAATGTTGATCTTTCCAAAAACTCCCCACTTCCCAACCCTTTGCATGATGAATTCATGCCCTTTATAATATTTCCAAAAGAGCCCCTTCCTCCCAAAAGAAGAAAAATTTAAATGCACCATTTTTTGCCATCATTCTTTCGTGTTTCACGAGAATCGATCTACAAAAGTCTCCAGTGGCTCGAGGAAAATCTCTTCGATTTCTTTCTGCATTCAACTCTTTTCTCTTGAAAAACATGCCTCCAACCATTTGCCAACCACTTTTTCCCAATATCAATCAAATCTAGTCCCTTGTGTGCTCAAGAGAAGAAAAATGGAAAACCAAACCGAGCTTGAGAGTCGATCGCTTTAATGGTGATAGACATCTCCAGATCTCTCCAACCAAATTCTAGATATCAAAATTAACTCACTCCTCTACTTGGCGTGTAGAAAATAATAAGAAATCATGAATATTTGCACATATAGGTGTTTTTACAGAGAAAATGGGGGAAAATTGGATTTAGAAGTGATTGATCTTTGATTTTGAAATCGGGCCGTCCACGTGGAAGATGTAAAATAGGCTTAGGGGCTTCCTTTGACCTTTTTTGACCTTTTTGAAAATGTGGAAAAATTTCCCATTTTGCTCCGTACCTCTGCTTCTGAAAATGGGCCTGAGACGTGTCTTGAGGTGAGTCCCAAAGGAAACGTGGAGAAATTCTGCCATTTGACTCTCTTTTTGAAAAAGGAAAATTTTCCAAGTTTTCCCCGCAGCTCCACCCTTCTGCTTCAAGTCCCTAATGTGGATCCTAGTAGAACCTTTGGTCCTTTTATGCTTTTAACTCCTTTTCCCTCAAAGGGAAACTTTTTCAATTTTCCTCCGAAAGCCCACACCTCCACCGTTGACTGGGAAAAACATTGACTATTTCCCATCGGGCTCACGGGCCATTTTCACTATTTTAACCTTTATGAAGCAAAGAGGTGAAAAGTTTGAATTTCCTCCGATGGTCCACTTCCCCACCCCTTATGACTTTTCAAATTGCCACGTGTCACCATGACACTCCTTGAGATGGTCCCAAAATTTTGATACTTTGAACGAGCACGGGCTCGTCACGTGTCCTACTCCAGCAAGGTCAATCAATGTTTGAAGCTCTGTGGAAGCCACCACATGTCATGCTCTAAGGTAGTCTCCTGTTTCCATTGAAAATTCTAAGTAAAATTCAAAGCAAGTGGAGGAATCCACGTGTTTCCATGGCGCAACTTCAAGATTGTGCCCAAAGCGGAGACCTTGAATGAGCGCAAGCTTGCCATGTGTCCCATTCCACCAAACTACTCCAACTCCATATTTTTTTCTAAGTCCAAGCCAAGCAGCAGAAACCTCCATGTGTCCTCCCAGCGCTACTCCAAGGCAAGGCCCAAAAGTAGATCTTCAAATGAGCGTCATTCCTCCACGTGTCTTGGACTTTCCAAAAACCTTTTAAAATTTTTCTAAGTATGGGAAACCCAACAAAAACCTCCATGTGTCCTCCTGGCACTACTTCAAAGCCAAACCAAAAATTTGATTCTCAAACGAGTGTTGTTCCTCCATGTGGACACATTTTAAAAATGAGGCTTTTCATGGAATTTCCAAAGTATTAAGTTGATCCACATCTAACCAAGAGGTGCCATGTTTCCCTGTCAACTAAATGATGTAAATTTGACTAGGAGAAATGCCAATCAAACTGTAAAACATAGAGAAATGTCCATTCGAGCCTTAAAAATGAGGTTTTCTTCAAGGACAAAGAATTTAGACTATTTCAAAGCTCAAACATGATCCTTAGGGACACATCAACTCATTTCTCTTTGAGTATTTAAGGCAAAATGGTCTGGACAATACATCTTGATCATGTGGAAAATGGAGGAAATAGGAAAATGTTAGTTTTGAAGGAACAGAGCACGAGACACCCAAAATACAGAGATTTTTCAGAGGAACAAAGGAACCATGAGACAAATACAAACCCACACATGATCCTTGACGCAGAGTAAACTAAAACTAGCAATAAAACCAAATAAGCACCATACGGGAAGGAGAAAATGACGAAGGTCAGAATGAATAATTTTTCAAAGGCGCAAATGGGGCGAGACCATTTTGAGCACCAACATTGGCTCCAAATCGGGGATGGGCACTCCCTGTGAGTGCCACAAGAACAATAGTAGACCAAGTGCCAAAATATCCATTGGGAAGCGGAGTCATCTTTTTAGGGTAGAGCGATAGTGCCATCTCCAAAAAAAAAGAATCCAGCAAAAATAGGTCACCGAGGACCAAAATGAGCACAAAACACAAAAATGGGATGCAAGCAACAAACTATACACTATACAAAAGAGGTGTTTACCTTGATTTAAAGGAATCAATCCAAGAAATACTTTAGATGCCTATCATTAACAGGTAGTTCAAGAAATTCACCATCTAGATCCTTCTAAGAAGAAGGTGTGTTCACTAATTCTGATGTCAATGGAGTAAGGACCCATCCATAATGAGTCAAACTTGCCATGCTTTCCCTTATCCTCATAGTAGCACAAGTTATCCAATATTGAAGGCTCTAGGAGTGACCTTCTTGTCAAACAGTCTCTTTAGCTTTTCTCTAAACTTTATATGCCTCTGGTGAGATGCCCTCCTCTCTTCATCAAGCTCAACAATTTGGTTGATGCAGGCATCATGAGGACTCACTTCTTGATATTCCAATTGTTGAATGAACTGATATGAGGATAATTACATATGCAGGGGTAGCAGGGCTTGAGTCCCATATACCAACTCAAATGGACTCTTTCCAGTGGCTCTTTTGATAGTGATCCTATCAGCCTAGACAAAAAAATTCAGCTTGTTCACCCCATTTTCTCTTATTCAACTCCAAGGTTCTTCTGATAATCTTTAGTAAATTCTTATTGCTGGACTTAGCTTGTCCATTTCCTTGGGGATTATAATTAGAGGCATATGTTAAATTGATCCCATATCCTTTACACATTACCACCAAAGGTCTAGCCATGAAACTCATGGCATTATCAGCTATGATTTTCACTAGTACTCAAAACCTGCAAATAATATTGTTTAGAAAAAATTCCATGACAACTTGGTGTGTAGCCTTCTTGGAGGGATTTGCTTCCACCCACTTGGTAAAGTAATCAGTGGCTACAAGAATCCACTTATGGCCAGCACTTGAAGGGTTTAAAATCTCACCATTGAATTCTATTCCCCAATGCTTAAATGGGGCTTAAATTGATACAGATTGCAAAGGTAGGGAGCCTAAAGCCTTCAACCTTATAGAGAAACACTAGAAACTCTCACATATTTTGACCAACATGGTTGCATCCTTAAAAAGAGTTTGCCACCAATAACTAGCCCTTATGATCTTGTGTTGTGGATCATACAGAAAAATTCCCCCCACAAACTCCTCAATGGAGATCATTAATTACTTTGATGGCTTCATCTTCAGTGATGCACCTTAATAGGACTCCCTCTAGGTTCTTCCATGCCAACCCAAAATCAGTAATGACATATTTCTAGGAAGCCAACTTAAGAGCTCTTCTCTAGTTCTTATTCAAATGCTCAGGGTAGTTTAAGTGTCTGAGATAGAACATCACATCCTTGTACCACTCAGAACTCATCAATATTTCAAAAAAACTACCCTTTCTTCCTCAATATCATTTACCTCAATGGTCTGCAAGTTTCTCTCAACCATGAGCTTAGCTAACCCCAAACCTCTCACCAAATTCATGGTTTGGATGTCCATATCATACTCTTATAATTTTTTCACCCATCTACATCTTTTACTTGAGACTTCCATCTCTGACAGGATGTCTTTTACCATGGTATGGGGAACATAAGAAACAAATTTTGAAATTAAAAGGCCTGAAAAAATTTGTTTCTTTGACCAAGGAAAATGCCTACTTTTCCATGATGGTGTATTTCAGTTCTACTCCTTGCAAAGCCTTACTGAAGAAGGCAATGGGTCTCTCAACCCCTTCATCATCCTTCTGTAGCAGGACAGAAGCAATAGTGTTTTCTGAAGTGAAAGAAAACAGCTGGAAAGGTTTCTTGTAATCTGGGGCTGCTAAAACAGGGGCATGCTTCAATGCCTCTTTGATTCCATTGAAATCTTGGATGGAAGCCTCTTCCCATTTGATGATCTAATCCTTCTTTAACATAGAAGTGATTGGAATAGTCAACTCAACAAAGTTTGATATAAACCTTCTAATGAAGTTTATCTTCCCAAAGAAGGACTGAATTCCTTTTTTGGTTCTTGGAATTGGAACTTTGTTGATGGCCTCCACTCTTTCTGGATCAATCATCACTCCTTCCTGTGACACAATGTGACTGAGCAATTTTTCCTTCTGCACTCCAAAATGGCATTTCTTTGGATTGAGTGAGATGCCATATTCCCTACATCTGATCAACATCTTCTCTAAGTGTAGCAAATGGTCACTTCTCCTTCTTGAAAACACTGTTACATCATCTTGGTAAACAACAATAAAGTCATTGATGTAACCAGCAAAAGCAACATCCATTGCTCTCTGAAAAGTGGCTCCAGCATTCATTAGACCAAAGGGCATCCTAACATATACATATGTTCCCCATGGAGTAGTGAAGGCTATCTTGATCCTTTCTAATTCTTTTACCATGACTTGGTTATAACCAGAGAAGCCATCTAAAGTAGAAAGAAACTCAGAACCAGTCACCAACTGAAGCATGTGCTCCATGTTAGGTAAAGGATAGTTGTCCTTCATTGAGGCCTTGTTTAGATTCCTAAAGTCCACACACAACCTGATGTCACCATTATTCTTTCTTACTAGCACTAGGTTGGCAACCGAAGAAGAATACCTTGTGGGATGGATAATTCCTCCATCCCTTAGCTTCTTTAGCTCCTCTTGCATTTTGAGAGATAACAAAGGATTAATTGGCCTTTGCTTCTTCTTGAAGGGTTTTTCACTGGGCTCCAAGGGAATCTCATGCTGGAACAGGTCTTCTTTGTATGCTTTGAGCTCAAAATAGGTCTAAGACATGCAATCTTGGTATTTCTTTAACAACTAGCTATATGACTACTTTTCATATTTGCTTTGAGACTGCTACCCAACCAAATCTTCCCATGTTTCTCCTTTGGGCCAAGGTCATGCTCCTCAACATCCCTTAAGGCTACCATATGCCTATTAATAATACAATAACCATTATCAAAATTCGATTCAAGAGAAACCAACCCTCTAGGAATGGTGTTGGTCTTTAACTCGATGATGCCTTTGCCAAATAAGGTTTCCTTCCCCTCTGTTGTACAGACCATTTGCTCCCAATCAATGTTTTGATTAGATAACTCTCCTTCATCTTGCAAGAACTTTCTGACCTGAGCCTCATCATCAAAAACCTGCCAATGTTTTATATTGTCAAACACAAAGGGTCTTGTCACTACCTCCACCTCATATTCACAATAAGGGGATGTTGCAGAACTGTCAAACCGAGACCCCAACACTGCAATCTTGTCTTCCAAGTCATTGAACCTCCTGTCATGATGCACAATGTTGAAGGAGTCAAACATCTCAATGAAGTCGAAATTGCATACTTGTACTATTGAACAATCGCTAAGTCTTTGTGGCATACAATTTTCTGACTTGCTTGACAACTAACTCTGAGTCTCCTTTGACAATGATGTCCCTAACACCATACTTCCAAGAAATTCTTAAACCTAACAACAATGCCTCATACTCAACGCAATATTGTTAGTAAACTCAAAGTTAAGCTTAAAGGAAAAAACAAACCTTTCCTGGCTTGGAGAAATTAGGATAGCACCGCACCATTTCCAAATTTGGAGCAAGCTCCATCAAACAATAAAGTCCAAGGAGAGATTTCCTGCTCAAGACACTTAGACTCCTCAATCTTGTTCTCTTTTCCCTCAGAAAATCCCACAAAATTGTCAGCATCAACATTTGTATACAATACCTCATAGGATGCATTGTTGGGATCCTCAATAAGGTGCAACATTTTATTTTCCCCATATAACCTGACAAGGCTTCCCTCAACTGGGATGGTGGCATAAGACATGTCCATTTGGACACTACCACCAATACTTATAGCCTATTTTATTGACAATAACATACTCCACTTGGCTGGGCAATCAACTATGACAACATCAAGCTTTAAATTTTTACCTGGGTAGGCTACAAGCTACACTACCAAATCCTTCACACATCCCACTACTAGCACCTCTTTGGAGTCCATGGTAGTGCACTTCCCATATGTTGTTGTTACTTTAATATTCAGCTCATTCATGACCTCCAAAGGCATGACATTGTATGATGCCCTTGAGTCAAACATGCAATTATGGAGCAGCCTATCTTTGATGATCAAAGTAGTGGAATGGATCCAGTTCAGCTGAGAGTCTACCAAATATGTCCCCGAATAAATCTCAAGTGGTTCTGCTAGCCTTTTTGATGCTGATGGTGTCTCATATTCTTCAACAACTGGAGGATTCTCCACAATGTTCACATTTCTTCCCAGAGCAGTCCTCTCTTCATTCAATCCCAAGTATTCAAATGCTCTCTTTTTGTGCTCAGGAATCCTAAGCAACTCAACAATTGGGAAAAAGACTTTGATTTGACTTAAAACTTGGGAAATGTCATATGGGGCATTCTTGGGCAAGGCAGTATTGGAAGGAAAGCTGATACATTCATTGGGTGGCACAAGATTCTTGATAGCTTGAGCATAAGGAGGGGTATGATTTTTGCTTAGAACTGCAAGGATTTTGGTAGATGGATCTTTCCTAGGAGCCTCCTTAGGAATGTTAGAAAGTAAGGGAGCTTTTGGCTTGGCCTAAGGCCCTACCCCTTTGACAACCTTACTTCTTGTGTTATATTCCTTCTCTTGAGCCACAACAACATTCATTAATAATTTCTGTCCTCCTCAAATGGGATTCCTCCATCATAATTTTTTATCATTAAATCCCTCAAATATTTAGATTCATTATTGGGCAATTCAAAAGCTTGTACATTATCTACTTCTAAAGTATTAGATGGAGGGAGAATATGTACTCTATGAATGCAGTCCCAAAACTTGCAGCAGATTCGCACTTATCACCTCAGTTGAGGTTGCTCTTTGTTGTTAGCTAGTGGAGCATCCCATCATGAAAACATCATCATCACTCTTATCATCATCAGATGCTTCTTCTTGCTGATCTTCTTCATAAGGAAAATGGGGCATGAAACATCCGTCACACCAATCAATGACTTTTGTCTCTTCCACCATAGCAACTCTTGCAGCCAAAGGATCAAGTACCATTCTACTTTCTCTACCTTGAGGATTCCTATTCCAAAATCCAATAGCTCCTTTACCTCTATCATCAGCTCTTTGATGATTTGTAAATCTATCTTGTCCTTGTTTCTTGTGCTGTCCTTCTGAACTTTGCCCAACTCCTTTCTTAGCTCGGGCTAGCTTATAGGAGATCTCCTTGACAGCCCCTGCCAAATTTTTCACCACTTCTTCCAAATCAGCAGGCTTTCTGTTTGAGGTGTTTCTGGGTTAACCAACTTCACACCTTCCCTCTTAGGAGGTTTTCCTATTGCCTTGATATTATCCTCTATTTATAGGGCCATAGTGAGTGCTTGCCTCAAGTTAGTTATCCCTCAAGTAGTAAGCAACCTTTTTATCAAATGCATCAGTATATTTGATCAAACATGACTCATCACATGGCCTTATCCTAATAGGAAATATCCTCAAGGTCTTATTGAACCTTGTATTGAAGTCATGTACTAACTCATTAGGATTCTTCTTGATGTTTTCAAATTCTAATAGAAGAAACCTAGGGTTAGTCCTATCACCATATTGTAATCTGAATGCATTTCTCATCTCAGCCCAAGAGTTAATAGAGTTATTTGGAAATGCTTTATACCAATCCCTAACATCCTCCTCTAGAGTGTGAACAAACAATTTGATGTATACATCTTCATGCTCAATCTCAAAATATTCCATCATATTGAGGAAGAGCTTTAGATGTTGGTCACCAGTAATAACATTATTTCCTTAGAACTTTGGCATTCTATTCCTTACATCTTGAGGCACTGCATTTGGGTAACCAACCATCCCCACAAAATTTATAGGTCCAAAAGTGTTTACAAAAAAGGGGGTCTGGGTTGAGCCATATTGATTCAAGTAGGTGATCCTGGAGGGGTGACAAATTGATGAGGGGCAGAGGGTCCTTGGAACACAGGAGTGTGGTTTTCAAAATGGATATCCCCCAAAGGCCTTGCTTCTTGGAAATCCCTATCTACTTCAGAAAAGATAGGTGCATAATGTGAAGAAAATATTTCAAAATCAAATGAAGGCCCTTCTCTAGCTAGAGAATTCAGTTCCACAAAGAGGCTACCTAATTTAGAGTCACTTGAATGACAATCTTTAATGATAGGTCATTCACTTTCATCAATGGAGATCCCTCTTCTTGTCTTTGTTCTCCCACAACTCTCCAGGATTTTCTTCCTTCTGACTTTGCTTTTCCTAACTCAAGAAACAATGTCCTAGCAGGATCCCTAGCAAAGAAAGATCTTCTTCCTTCCAGCTTTGTAAATATTAGTAACAAACCTTACTTGACAGTGGTTTTAAGACACTGGTCCTTATCAAAATCAAATCAAATGGAGTCACCACTAAGGATTTCCACCTTAGTTGTGCAAATGCACTAAATATGATCTGTCAAGTGTCTGTCAATGCAAGAGAGTGGAAATGGAAAGATTCTGACCTTTCTTCACCTAGATGTATCAAATGAAAGCTAGTGCACTAGGTGTGAAGAATGAAGGAACAACACATAGCACATGGAACATACAAGGAGTAATTTATGAGGGTATTGATTTTGAACTAAAACTTCCTAGAAATGGCACCACAAGTGTTGGTACCCAAATTCTTTCTCCTTTTCAAACCAATGAGCAATAAAGATTCAATAGGGATCTTAGAGGTAGATAGATCATAAATGTATGTCATTTTGTAGCTGTGTAGAAATCTAGTTGTCCCTTTGTTACTTGGATTTGTGGAGAGATGGATAACTATCTTATCCTAAATATTTTAGGTTTTGCCTTTCAACCAAGGTAAGAGAACCTATTGTGTAACCTCTGTCATTTAAAAGGAGATATAGGTACCTTTCTTTTACATAAATTTTATAGAGAAGGCCTTGGGGAAAATATGATCAACACACCAAATCTGACTCTCACGAGTTGTCACTTCCAGATCATGGAGATATCTTCACAACAAGGAAAAGGTTACTAAAGACATTTGAGACCCTGATCTGTTCTGCATACTTTAGTAAAAGGATTTTGGTCTTGTGTGGGTATACAGAGCAAAAATAGGGGTAGTATGGGTAGGATTGGTTGTTTTAAATAGATTTTTGGTGGGAGGGGAGACAGGATGGACTTGACTCACCAGATCCTTGAGATTTTATGCAAAATGGAAAGATTCAATCAACAAAATGCCACAAAAAGTTAAATTGTTTCCTCAACTAGAATATGTGCTTCAATGGAGGCCCAGATCAACACTCTTTCACACAACAAATGGGATTTTATCATGAAGGATCAATTCAAAGGACCGAATAAAGCACCAAGATTTAAACCAAGTCACGCTTGAGGTACACCCAGAGGCTTACAGAGAATCTCTATCAACAAAATGAAAGAAAAGTGATTTTAAACTGTTTATCCCACTCCCAGATGAAGGCTCTTCTGAGAAATGAAATTGTAGATGCCACTAAACTATCAAAAGGACTGAGACCTATGTGATTGGACTATATTTTGGTACAATATTGTAATAGAAACAAGAAAAACTACCCGTATGCATTTAGAAATGAAATAAATACACTTTACTCAAGATTGACATAAAATAACTCAAAGTTTGATCAAATTTATCAACAAGGGAAAGTTTCTAGAACAATCTCAAATCTTTTCAATGGCTATATACTTGCAACCACCTTGACATGATCAAATTTGATGCAAAGAGAGATATATAGGCTTCTCTAGATGGCTTCACAAAATGAATGGGCTATATCAAGATTTTTCTTCAAGAGAGAATCAGTCCTAATCTTTCCAAAAAATCCCCACTTCCCAACCCTTTGCATGATGAATTTGTACACTTTATAGAATTTCCAACAAAGCCCCCTCCTCCCAAAAAGACAAAAGCTTAAAATGCACCAGGTGGTCTCCATGATTCTTTAGTGATTCACAAAATCAGATCTTGAAGTCTCCAGTGCTCGAGGGCAAATCTCTTCAATTTCTTCTTGCATTAAACTCTTTTCTTAGAAAAAACACACCTCCATCCATTTTCCAACTACTTCTACCCCATATTAATCAAATATGGTCCTTGCGTGCTCGGGAGTAGAGAAACAGAAAACCAAACTGGGCTTGAGAGTTAGACCGCTTTATTAGTGCTAGATGTCTCCAAATCTCTCCCACCAAACTATAGATATCAAAATTAACTCACTCCTCTATTTGGCATGTAGATATTAATAAGAAATCATGAATACTCGCACATCCAGGTGTTTTACGAGAAATTTGGGGGAAAATCAGATTTAGACGCTCGGTGGCCGTTGATCTTTTATTTTTAATGTGAGTTTTCCGCGTGGAAGATGCAAAAAAAGCTCAAGGGATTCCTTTGACCTTTTCTCGACATTTTTATAAAAATGGAAAAATTTCCCATTTTCTCCACACCTCCACTTCTGAAAATGGGCCCGACACATGTCTTGAGGTGGGTCCCAAAGGAAACATGGAGAAATTCTACCATTTGACTCTCTTTTGGAAAAAGGAAAATTTTCCAAGTTTTCCCCGTAACTCCGCCCTTCCACTTCAAGTCCCTAATGTGGGTCCCAGTAGAACCCCAGGTCCTTTTATGCTTTTAACTCCTTTTCCCTCAAAGGGAAAATTTTTCACTTTTCCTTTGAAATCCCGCACCTCCGTCGTTGATCAAGGTAAAACATTGACTATTTTGCATCGGGCTCACGGGTCATTTTCACTAGTTTAACCTTTATGAAGCAAAGAGGTGAAAATTTTGAATTACCTCTGATGTTCCACTTCCCGCCCCTTATGACTTTTCAAATTTCCATGTGTCACCATGACGCTCCTTGAGATGGTCCCAAAATTTTGATACTTTGAATGAGTGCGGGATCGCCACGTGTCCTACTCCAGCCGAGGTGTATCTCGAATTTTTAAGCTCGAGTGGAAGGCACCACATGTCATGCTCTGAGGTAGTCTCCTTCTTCCATTGAAAATTCTAAGTAAAATGTAAAGCAAGTGGAGGCCTCCATGTGTTTCCATGTCATAACTTCAAGATTGTGCCCAAATCGGAGACCCTAAATGAATGCAATCTTGCCACGTGTCACGTTCTGCCAAACTACTCCAACTACATAAAAATTTGTCTAAGTTTGGGCCAAGCAGTGGAAGCCTCCACGTGTCCTCTCGGTGCTACTCCAAGGCAAGGCCCAAAAGTAGATCTTCAAATGAGCATCGTTCCTCCACGTGTCCTGGACTTCCCGAAAACCTTTTGAAATTTGTCTAAGTATGGGAAACCTAACGGAAACCTCCATGTGTCTCTTTCCTACCAACCCTCCATGTGTCCTCCTAGCACTACTTCAAAGCCAAACCAAAAGTTGATTCTCAAACGAGCGTCATTCCTCCATGTGGACACATTTTAAAAATGAGGCTTTTCATGGAATTTTTGAAGTATTAAGTTGATTTGCATCCAACCAAGAGGTGCCACATTTCCCTGTCGACTAAATGATGCAAATTTGACCGGGAGAAACACCCGTCAAACTGTAAAACACAGAAACATCCATTCAAGCCAGAAAATGAGGTTTTCTTCAAGGACATAGAATTTAAACTATTGCAAAGCACAAAAATGATCCTTAGGGACACATCAACTCATTTCTCTTTGAGTATTTAAGGCAAAAACAATAGGGACAACAGATCTTGACTGTGGAAAATAGAGGAAATAGGAAAAAACATGTTTTTAAGGAATAGAGCACAAGAGACCCAAAATACAGAGATTTTTCAAAGGAACAAAGGAACCATGAGACAAATACATACCCACACATGATCCTCAACCCAGAAGCAGACTAAAACTGGCAATAAGACCGACCAAGCACCATACGGGGAAGCAGAAAATGACAGAGGCCATGAATGAATAATTTTTCAAAGGCGCGAGGGGGCGAGACCATTTTGAGCACCAACAATATACACATGTGTATTTTACACAATGTTTTTACATATATACATATTTGACTACTTGATCATTTAATTCTTGCAGTCTGTTTGTATGAGAAACAAGCAATCAAATTTGTTGCAATAACAACAATGATGATGATGATGAAAGTGGTGCAATGACGAAACACCATGACGACAGATTAGATTTACTAACCTTGCATGTCTATTACACATCACAACAACTACACACACATTCTTTCCTAGGTTCAGTCTCATCACTTTTTATGCACAATTTTAATTTTTCTAATCCATGCTCCTCCTCTTTTTATTTTTTTCATTCCACACTTGAGTCTAGTCCATTGGCACATCTCTCTACTACACTCTACATGGATATCATGTACACATATATATCTACTTTATGTTACCAAGTGTTCCACTCAAAAACATAAAGTGGGGAAAAATGTAGTCACAAAATAATACAGTTTAAGCATTATTTAGCCGAGATCTCATACTACTATTTAGAAGCTTGTCAAGTGAAGAAAGTACTAGTTAATCCCATCCTTTGGCCATCTTATTTTACCTTTTATTTTGTCATTCCTTCTTATTTTCATATACATACCCAACTATTGTATCATTGTCTCATTAATTTAGCCTAAAATAACATGCACAAGATCTTGGGGCACCCCGGTCCCACAGGGTGCCACGATCCTTGTTTTACTTTCCCACTCCTTTTTAGGTGTCTTATAGCAATTTTTCATCCTTATCATTTTCCTAGTCATCCATGTCAGGGGTTAATTATGAAATTAGAGCAAGAGAAACCTATAAACATAAATTTATGTGACCATAATGAGGGTCCTAACATCACTTACTACTATCACTCCATCTAGAGTTACATTAATTGCATCATTTACATCTACATAGATCTGTGTGTCAAGGCTAGGAAATATGCATCAACACAAACAACATAGGGGGATGGATTCTATCCAATTCCATGCACACATGATAATAAATTTTTTATAGTTATTGTTTCTTGCTACTTCTAAAAGTGTGATCGGCACAAGACCACCGAGGGCACAACATGCACACACACACACACACCAAAACTACATTTGTGTCTGAAATGTAGTGCAACACTCATATTAGTAAGCCCATTACGGTGGAAAATGAGGTCATTCTGACTAATTCATTTTTCCATCTTTTATTTTATGGTTTTGATACTTCTTTGTCTTTTACGGTTATTCCTTTATCCTACGGTATTTGATATAATTAGCGTAGCTCTATAAATCTATTGCGATAGACATGGAATATTTCGAGTATCTTACGACACTTTGAAAGAACTAGATTATAAGCTTTCACAGATGTCGTGGGCACCTATTCTATAGACATGAGCACCCTAGTACCTTCTTGGCTGCTCTCAAATCATTTTGATCCTCCAAATCTAGCCTTTACAAGACCCTCAGTATAGTCATTCCTGCTATTGAAATCCACATTTAGACTCTGCGACCTCTGTATTTTCATACTTATGGATTTCTTTCATCTAAAATAATTATTTTAGGTCATTCCATATTGTTTAAGCATGTTTTGAAGCATTTTAGTTCTTCTATATTAGATCAACTATTGTTATATTTTCCCATAGTTTTGTTTAATTTTAGTTAATCAAGAATAAGGATGTGTTTTTGGATTGATTTGAATGATAAGACATTTATGAGAATAGGGTTGGGATGATGATTGATGAAGCGATGAGAAATAATGTTTGAGTTTTATTGATAAAATGATGTTAGAAAATGCCCCAGAAAGGGGTGAGGATTTTGGATGTTTTATGTGAGATAGTAAGATTTGGATGTGGATATTAGTTGATTGATAAAGAATCGATTGAATAGGAGGGTGAGGATTTTAGATAGATAGTAAGATGATGATGAGGTTTAGGTGTGGATGATGATAGAGGGGGGTGTCTTACCAAAATGTTCCTACTATTATCATAATTAGAAATGTGATATATGACATAAAGAAAAATGCATCAAGGTATAAAGACCATGATGATTGTTTAACCAAAATTCCCGTGTCCTCATATTATTGGAAAAATTAATTAAAACAATATGATCCTTATATCATTGGATCATGAAATATAAAAAGAAAAAAATGTAGCTCATATCATCAACAAAAATGTAAATGCAAAGAAGCAAGTATACACACATAAGTTAAACATACATAGTTCCCGTATGGATTTTTTTAATTTTTAGATTGTGGATTGTGGATTTTATATTATTGGATGTTAGATAATGAAATTTTTGATTCGGATGGGGGTAATGGTTGAGGATATATAAGATGAAAGGATTAAAAATGGGATAGCTCATGGGGATGGGAAATCATGTAGGGTGGGATGTGACTTTCTCCTACAAGTCCCAAAGTGTGATTATGTAGAATGAAAGAAAAGGATTAAGGGAGATTGGACGGGTTAGATATGATAGGGATTTTCGATAGGTTAGGATTAGATGGGATGTACGATTAGAGATAGGTATGATGAGGGATGTGGTATAGGATAAGATAAGATATGCCCACCTAGTACAAGATGGAAGGGAAGGGATGGATGTGTTGTGCCCCTAAGTGTAAAGTAGGGTGGCAGGTGTGGATGGATGGATGGATTCAATTTTCCCCCAAATATAGGTGGGATAGGAAGTGAGGGCGATATAAAATGGATGATGCCCCTAACAGATGATAGTAAAGATCCTCCTAGTCATGACAATGATATTTGAAAAGGAACATGAGGAGGAGTGGATGAAAAGGAAAAGACCATCGTCTGCGTATGGATGTGAATTTTATGATGGAAGGTGTAGACACCTAAAATCTGCCTAGGTAATTTTAATACTAAAATTGTACTAATTACCCTTTTTCCCATCATTTCCATTATAATTAGTGATTTACCACTAAATAATTAATCTTCCCCTCTATTTCAATTAATTAACGACACTTGATTAATTAACTAGCCTTTCCCCATTAAGGTGCGAATTAATGGCACTTCGTTAGTTATAATGCTCTTGTAATAAATTAATTCTCTATTATTCATTAATTAATCCTTTATAACCTTGTATTTGATTAATAAACCTTATTATTAATTAAATTCCCCTTTTAAATCATTTAAATCCTACTCATTTTCTTCTCAATCATCTCTAAATAGATTTATAAGCATATCCTAGCCTAATAATTAAACCTAGTTGATGAATTAAATCATCTCCAAATTGTTACAAATATATTATGACATTGTTAATAAATTGTAATATTATTAATAATGAATTAATACAACTCATATTAATAATATAGTTAATAGTTGTGTGTAAGTGAAGTTGTTATATAAATAACTCACGTAGCTATTTTGGTGTGGGAGATAATAAAGGGATGAGAGAGATATCCTAGGGATAAATCTAAGAGATTCATGGAGAGAGATTGTAAGGTTTGAAGATGAGTGTTGAATTCACCTTTGTAGGAGATCAAAAACTATAAATATAAACTCTATCAATGCAATTAATATCCCGAGATGAATTTCTAAATTTGATATTATAATATTCAGTGTTTATTTCTTATTTTATTGTGCAGTTTTTATCAGTGGTGTCAGAGCAGCTTCTGATCCATATTCCATGTAGTCAAATCATTTCAAGCATCCACCATTGAAGCCCACGTGTAAATCTATCACAACGAAATGGTGGACAATTGATTTTGGTCAGTGGATTCTCCAGTGCCCATTCTACTACATGACATTTTCTCTGTGTTTGGTGCACACTCGTCATCCATCATGATCTACTCCTTCGGCGTCATTGTATTTTCACCCAATCGTGAAAATTGTGAGTTATAACTATTGTTATCCTTCGGCGTCACTATTTTGTTCATGTTTGTTTCCACACAATTGCAAAAATCGTGAAATCATGAGTTAGAAATCTTTTGTTCTGTTTTTGCCATTTTTGGATTTAGTAAAAAAACACAAGCACAAAAAAATTCCATTTTTGGAAAGGGGTCCGGAAAGATGTTGGATTTAAAATTTGTAGTTGCCATAACTTTCAGTTGGTAACTTAGATTGAGATGATGTTTTTTTAAATGTGTGTTTTTAGCTCTTTACATTCATCATATCAAAATTGTAAATGAAAAAAATTGCTTTGTAGATGCATTTTCCATGAAAACCAACGTCTAAATTTTTAAATCGACATGGACAAGTTGAATCGAATTGAAAAATTTGAAGGAAAATATTTCCATACATGGTACGTTAGAAATCAATTGTTGTTGATTAACAAAGATCTATGGGAGATTGTAGAAGGAAAAATCAATAAACCACGCGACGAAGATGAAGTAACAAAATGGGAAAGTAAGGAATGAAATGCAACAACGATTATTGGACTAGGTTTATCGATGCCTACCTGTATCACACGCATCTAACAAAGACATCACATTTGATATGGATGGCATTGAGAAAATTTTTGGGTCACAAACATAGAGCACAATAGTGGCACTCAAGCAATAGTTGTTCAGACTCAAAACGGAGGAAGGAGAAACTATGGTGGAACAAATCAATAAGTTTTGTTCTATTTCAAATCAATTAGCTGGAATCAAAGTTGATGTGCTTGATGATAATGCAAAAACAATATTACTTAATAGCATGCCTTCTAGCTATTCTAATATGGTCTTCACTTTGAGAAAAATAAATTTGATTCTAGAGGATTTAATTTCTTCTTTGATAGAAGAAGAAAATAGAACCAAGAAGATGTATCTAAAATAAACTGAAATTTATGTTAGAAAAAAATCATATGCTAAAGGAAGATTCAAACCTTATTTTAAACAAAAATTAACCTCCAAAGTTCCACAAAAATTTCTTTGTCACTATTGTAATGTTCCTGGACATGGTATTATGTATTGTAAGAAAAGAGCACAAGATTTACTTGATGGTAAATTGAAGGATAAAGCCTTCATTTCTGAAAACAAAGACGAAGAAAGTGATTGGGATATGAAGTCTCCCCACTCTGATAATGAGGAAAAAAATGCTCAGCAAAGTGATGAAGACTTCTTGTATTAAGTAAAGAGTGCATTTTCATGGAGGATGGAGGCAATGGAGGCTGGAGGTCAATCAGTGACCTCTCGTCAGTCACCAATGATGGGGCTACATGAAGATGTGGTGGTAGTGTGTGTGTCTTTTTGTTTTATTTTATTTCAGATTTGCAGTATGATTTTAGAGTTCCTGTTTGAATAAGTGAAATTTTCACATTGAGGGGGTAACTGGAACATGGTCTCAATGTTCAAATTTCTCCCTTTTCAGTTTGTATTCAGTAAGTAGTGGTTCCTACAGATTCCCTGAAGGAAAGCCATAGTGGAAAGATGAAAGCACAAAGGAAAAACAACAGCATGATATTTAGGTTGTTAGTTGTCCTATAAAATCATCCTTTATTTTAGCTTCTTGGTTGTGCTATAAAACCATCCTTTGTTGGAGGTTTTGGTTGTCTTGAAAAACCATCCTTGTTGAAGTTGTTGGCTATCATACACAACCATCCAGGATCATGAGCACACATAGGAAGCAAGTTTGTAGAAGGAAGTGTGATTATTTTTTATTCCTTGTCAACATTAGGGGAGTGCATGTTGGGAATTAATAATGTTAACAATAGGGGAGTGAATGTTACAAATATATTGTGACATTATTAATAAATTGTAATATTATTAATAATTATTTAATACAAATCATATTAATAATATAGTTAATAGTTGTGTATGAGTGAAGTTGTTGAATAAACAACGCACGTATCTATTTTGGTGTATGACATAATAAAGGGATGAGAGAGATATCCTAGGGATAAATCTGAGAGATTCATGGAGAGAGATTATAGGGCTTGAAGATGAGTGTTGACTCCACCTTTGTAGGAGATCAAACACTATAAATGTAAACTCTATCAATGTAATTTATATGTCGGATGAATTTTAAATTTGATATTATAATATTCGGTGTTTATTTCTTATTTTATTGTGCATTTTTTATCACAACTCTCATGAGTTGTTAATTACTATTTAATATCTCTAATCATGTTTATCTCTTCTAATTCTACTTTATCTTTTATCCCACATTCACTAGGTTTCTATCTTCTCCCAAATGGGAAAGCTATATAAAGAACCTACCTCCTTCCTTCACAACTTACACCACACTTTTTCTAGTAATTTAACTATAAACATGATAAGAGTATTCTCCATTGTTGAATAGCTTCTTCATCCTCGTATCCATTCTTCTCATTTGTGAGTAGTAAAGGAAGATCCAAACATGGCCATTAAGCTATTTTGGTGATATTATTTCCTCACTTTGACATAACGTAAAATTGATTCCTTATGATCTAGATAGGTTCATGTTAGATAGAAATCACACATTACAAAGCACATCCAATTTCATAGGTATGACTTAGAATTTGATGTTTTATTCATCATGGATGCATTAGAGTATCTATTTCTTGAATCTTTTTCATGATGTTTACATTATATTATCTGTTTTATTGGAACTACTCTGTTTAGTTACATTTAATTTGGTTATCTTCTCTAATATGCATAGATTTGGCAATCCCGATGGGACCTACTCCATTGTCTCATGCATTTTATATCAAGTTTTTGTAGTTTAGTTTCCATTTTTTCTTACTAACCCTCTTTTCAGCATTTTTAGACAAATCTTATATTTCTTAACTTTTTTGTTGATTCTGCGCATTATTTTAGTGCTCTTTATAGGTATAAGTGAGGTGAGGTGCTGCAAAAATTGAAGAAAATTGAGAAATATTTGATCTTTTTACTTTGTTTGTGCCAAAATCCCATGTTTTTGAAGTTGTATAGGTTCCATGTGTCAACGTTAAAACCTATGCATCGATGTAGAAAGGTGTGGGCTACTGTTAATATGTTTGTGTTACCACTAATATGCTTGTGCTACCGCTGATAAATTGCATTACTATTCTCTTGAATTTCTACCTCTGTGTATCTCACGTGCTACTATTGAACTATCCTTACGTTACTATTAAAACCAATGCACTTTGGTATTTTTTCTTTCTCTTCTCTATTAGCACGAGAGAATTGTCTGCGTTATTATTAACACACCTACGTCTACATTGATATCCTTTTGCTACCATTGATAGCCACGTGTATACGTTGCTATACTTTCAATTTTATTAATATCCTTGTGTTACTCTTAAAAGACTTGCGCTAGTGTTGGGTGTAAAATTTCGGCTCATATTTCAATTAATTCAAGAATTTTATTTTTATGTTTGTTGTCATTTTGCACGTTTTTATAACTTATTTTTTTGTAGGTTTTGTGTTGAATCACTTTTATAACATGTCTAATAATTTTACGAGTGTTCTATTTCCATGTTTTATTTGAATTAGGCTAAATTTTATGTATTCTCTTCTCTTCCACATTTAGTGATCTTGAGAATCAAAAGAAGCTTTAGTCTTATTTTTCTAACATTTTCTTAAACTTAGAAATTTCATTATTCATTTTTCTTAAGGGAATGAAACTTTTACAAATAATTTTAATGGTCCTTTGATTTAAATTTTTCTATTTTTATCTAGTTGGGTTAATTGTTTTGTATTCTATTCTCTCACGTCTTTGCACAATCTTGAGAATCAAAAGAAAAATTTAATCTTGTTTCATAATATTGTGAATTTCTTGGAAAAATACTAACTCTTGAGTGCATGGCCTAATTTTATTATCAAAGAATCGATATCTAAACAAATATAAAATACAAGTGTGTTTGATGTCATTACCATCCCGATGATACTCACATTTCGGTGATTTTTAAAAATGTATTTCTCTTAACATATCTTTAGGGTTTTTATGAAACTTAGACACCTTGCATATGAAATATATAACAAACCCATTAAATTTCCTCTAAACCTAGAGTATAAATATCAAAATAAAGCATGTTTTTCTGAGGGTTTTAGTCAATTCCATAAAAACATTTTCGACCGGACATGTAGATGCCTTCCTCAAATTTCTGCAATTTTTTCATTTGGCACACAATACCTATCCAACCAATACCAAAATTGGTGCAATCAATTAAATAATTTAATTAATCCACAATTTCTTTCCTTGCGGTGAATTAGTTTTGAGATATTTTAATGTTACACTTCTCCTTTCCATATGCTATTCTGCACGATTTTAATTTCATCAAATAAAATATATTGAGACTTTGTTCAATTAAATAAATTATTAGAAACACTTACCACACTTCCTTCATCGTACAAAGAGCTAAAATTTGTAAATTTTATTTACTTTAAGCAAAGTCGTGTAAGCTATAAATGGCACACCTTTTTACTATTGAACCTTGCAAGTAAGAAAAATCCCCAATGAGTTCTTCTCTGCAAAATTCCTTCCGCCATATGAGTACACAACCAACATTCGAGAAGAAATTTACTTTTCTTTCTTGCTTTCTCCAAAAAAATTACAAAAATTTCTTAGTTCCAACTCATACTATATCTAAATTTTAAAATAAAGCATTATTATCTTCCTCAAATCGACAAAATAATTTACATGAATATCTTCTCGTCCGACCACTTTGTATTCAAAAAAACTAAAATTACAAATTTAAATCCAATTTTGGCTTGAATAACAACTAAACCAATCTCCTTGTTTTCTTAAACAATGTTCTAAACTTGGAGAAAACACATAACAAACCTCCCTAAATATGTTAAGGAGTTATAACAATCCAAAACCCACTCACAACAAAAATCACTTCCCAAATTTGACAATAAATGTCTTATTATTTCTTATATGACTAAATTTTACAAATACACGCAATATGGAAACATTATTATTCAACTTATGACTATCTATTAGCCTAACATAGACATGTGAAAATAAAATTTATTCTTAAACCAGAAATGGTCTCCAAATCATTAAATGAAACATTGATGCTCCTGCATCAAATTCCCTAGGATGGAAAACAATTGAGCTCCTAATCAAATGCAATTCTTCTTTCTTTCTTTCGCTTCTTCAAGTTCTTACGTGTTCTTTCTATACTAGTTGATTTCCTTTTCTTCACCTTTCACATCTCTTCTTCCTTCATGGTTTTGCACTCATAGATGATAATGTCCAGCTTTATTTTCCTCTTGTGGATTTCTTGAAGGGCTTTCTTTTCTATATCATATATCTCCTGAATCATCAAATCTGCACATTCACAATTGAGCACATAATTATTTTTAAAAACTTCAAGAGGGATTTTTCCTCTCTAGCTACTTTTTCCATCCCAACTTTTTGAACCACCTTTTCATCATGCAATTCTTTTGAATTTGTCATGACTTCTTCTTTCTTGAAAAATACCAAATCTTGTTTTACATTGTGTGTCATTGTAGACACTTCTCCTTGCAACATACTAGTCTTTCCAAGAACTTCAATGAGTGCTTCTTCCTCCTTGCATTCACCCTTCATGACCGTATCCAAAAATACTATTGTTTCTTCATACAAAGCATCACTCTAAAAATTCACATCTTCATAAAATATGAAATTTTATTTACCCATATCTATGGGTTTCTTTCTTACCTCAACACCTTGTTGCATTACATCTTCTATTCCTACATCATTTTGAAAACTATAATAAACTAGATTAAACAAATCTTCTAAAAAATTTACCTCTTCTTGCTGCGCAGATTTCTATCACTCCCTCTTCTTCATCAAAAATAGGATTAAATTCTCCTATTTATCATCTTTCCTATGTTCCTTCCATGGATATGATATCTTCCATGACTTCCTATCTCACAATCTACATTTCTTCATCCACATCTAAACAATTATCACTAAAATAACATATTGTAGAAAATTCTTCACATGGAATATTTTCTTGTTTTAAGGATTTCCAGTGAGCCTTTTCCAATTCCATTTTTGTATCCTCATGTTCCCTTTCATCTTTACTCGAATTCTTTCTTTTTCTTCATATGTACCTGCAAACATATATTTACTCAAAATATTATATTCAATCATACTTTAAATTGACGTTAATTACTCATTTATCTCATTGATATATTTCTAAAGAGTTTGTTTTTGTCCTTTTCTCCTTCTCATCATTTTATTACTTTTTTCCTTATTCTTCTGCCTTATCCAATTCATCACTTATTTTACCATTTGTAACTTACTCTACAACTCACTCTCTTCATGTCCATTTCTTCTCATTATTTTCTTGGACTTCATCTTTCTTCCTCTTTTCTACTTCCTCTTTTCTCTTCATTTTCTTATTTTGTCACTTTTTTCTTCTCTCGATGACCGATTGTAATCACATCTCATTGAATCATTAGCAAATAGCCTACAACAATAAAACAACAGAGATATCATGTTTTATCTTTACATTAGCAAAATCACAAAATAAAGATGAGGTATATCCAACATTTTGATACCAAAAATGGTGCAACCTTAGCTCAACTAATCCACCTTCACATGCATATCATGTCATATATCATGTTCTAGGATTCTTTAACAATGGTTCCTCATACCCTTAATTGTGTCATGCATGCACCTATCTCTACTATCATGTAGCATTTAGGACTGATTTATAATCATCTGAATTAAATTATGAAATCTTATTTGAACTTATTTACATATCAACATGCAGGATTAAAAATCAAGAAACCCACAACCCTCTTAAAGTTCATCCTTGTTCTATATGACAAGATCATAATACTATATATACCTCTCTTATTAAAATTTTTATTAAATGACATTCCTTAATTCTTTCACCCTATTCTACACTTCAATACAATTTCAATTAAATAATCAAGTTGACTTAAAAATAATAAAACTATCAAACTTCACTTATTTCATCAAAATTTCTATTCTTGTGCACACAAGATGCAACAATTTTCTATCAGCTATATTTTTTTATGAAAAAATCCAAGTATTCCAATAAATTTATACATTCTATAAATATATTCAGGGATCATATGTTCTGAATTTCAGGCCTTAAATCCTAAAAATATAGGATTTATACTCATTTGAACATATTTTTTGTAAACAAGTGGCATGCATCCTCAAACCCGCTCGTAAAACATATTATATATTAAATAATACTAATCATAAAATCAAATAATTTAATACCCAGCCAATAAATTATTTTTTCTCTCTATGGTTAAAATTTAAGCTTCACTTTGGAATTAAAACGAAAAGTTATGGTGATTGGTTTCAAACCCTCTTTTAAGGAAACAATAAACAAAGAACATAGTCAACTTGTTTTGCGGGTCATTCATGACAATCTAAACATTATTATTAAAATATGAAATAATACCAATTAAATTTCTTCAATATACACCTAAGAATATGATTAAAACCACAAAATACATTCAATCCCAATCTTTTTCCTCTTAGTTCTTCAAATCTTGTCATACAAGACAATCAATATTCGTCATGGCTACCTTATTCTTCATTTTCCTACTCACACACTTATTCTTCTCTCCCCATCTCTTGATGGAGATTTTGACCTCATATATACATAATACATACCATTTTATATATAAAATATTATTATTTTCCTCAAATCGACCCAAAACTATACATGCATATCTCCTCCTACGGCTACTCTCTATATTCGAAAACTAAAATTACAAATTTAAAGCCAATTTTAGCTTGAGTAACAACTAAACCAATCTACTTGTTTTTTGTAAAAATTTCTAAAATTGGTTAACACACATAAAAACCTCCCTAAATATATTAATTAGTTATAAAAATCCAAAACCCGCTCATAACCAAACTCACTTCCCAAATTTGACGATAAATGTCTTATTATGTGTTATATGACTAAATTTTACAACTACACACAATATGGAAACTGTATTATTCAGCTTATGACTGTCTCTAATCCCAAAATAGAAATTTGAACATAAAATTTATTCCTAAACCATAAATGGACTCCAAATCATTAAATGAAGCATTGATGCTCCCGCATCAATGTTGCACGTTGCCAATGTTGTACTAAACAACATTTCTAATTCAAGATTAAAAACACACCATTTATTCAAAGCACTTTGCATTTTGCGAGTTCGAGATAAGGGTTAAAATATGTATTCTTTGAACCTGTAAAAATCCTGTAGCATAAGATCCAAACATTACCTTGCATTTTGGAAGGTTTCGTAATGTTACACTTCTCATATCATGTCAATACCATTATGATAGTAAAATATTTCTTTTCCTAAAATCTTTATTAAATTATCGCAGTTGTATTGTTGTCTTTGCTCACATTTGTACCCTCCATTTTCAAAAAATTTAATTTGTTTGTCTTAAAATCTTTTGGGTATACCTTGAAACAAAATAACTTCAACATCATTTTAATACTCAAACCTTGTTTATTTCAAACTTGATTCAAGTGTTGAAATTTAAATTTGTCATGTTGGTTGATTTTTCCTAGGGTCATTTTAGTCTTTGTACACATTTATCCAACCCTACCTAAAAATTTCCCATTATACCAATTCTTATAAGAATGGGGCATAGAAAATTAGGCTCAAATCCATTCTTCAACAAAAATTCAACCCCTTATTTGAAGAATAAAACATGGTTTACCATAATGGTGACAAGGGGAACTCTCATTGAGATGATTTTTAATTTGACCCAGCTCACATTGATACCTTTTTATTCCAAAATAGAAATGAAGTATTTGTTTGTGTCATAGAATTATAGGCTAAAATTCCATATAAATTTTAAAATAATCTTGTCATGAACATGTTTCATAGGGAAGAAAAGGAGGAATGACTCCTTTGATGTATGGATGAAATACTAAATGTAGAACATGCTTTTACTTCTAGCCAAATGAATGAAGAGGACATGCCTTCTAAAAACATTGGTAGTTATTGCATACCCATTTTTCCCATTAACCATGATGAAAATGTAGAAAACAAAGAACATGAATATTGCAAACAACCACCTCCATATGAAACTCATGAAGAAACCTAAAATGATGAGGTCATAGTTCATTAATAATTACAAGCCCTTAGTCATCCATTGACAAGTTTGGCTTCCCATGTCTATAAAGACCCAAGAATAAATGTTAGAAATTTGCATAAATAAAAACTGAAGGCTACATATAAGGATTTTTACAAGTAAGACTCCACATCAAGACAAACTTAAGGTTGTGTATCATGAGCTAAAGTGATAACCAAGGCGGTGAAAGTGTTGGGAAAATTTAATCGCTCATGTTAAGATTATTGGACTAGATACTAGTGAAAAATAAAAACTCAAAGATGAAAGGGTTTAAGGTAACTTGGAGTGATATGGTGATGAAAGGATGGGCACAAAGTAGATTTCCTCACTACAAATATGATGAACCTACACAAGAAAGATAACTAAGAGAAAAATGGATTAGATGGTAGATGAGGGGTTTCCCAAAAATGTTATTTCAAATAAGTGTTAATTTCCTTATGTGGATGTCAACTCCTATATTTTATAAAAGAGGAGAAAATCAATGATAAATAACTAGATAACATCCACAAACCGACACTAAACAAAATTTGAAAATTGCAAAATGGATGGAAAGTGTAGATCTTATCTAAATCAACACAAAGAAAAAAATGTACTTGGTTCATTCAACGATGACCAAGGTTGCAAAGGAAGGTCGAAAACAACTTGAATAGATAAATAAGAAAAAAACCAAAAATAAAGATCTAACATATCTGAATACAAATCCGATGATGACAAAAACTAGTGAACACTATCGAAACCTACAAAGGAAAGTATGAGACAGGAAACAAAAATAATGAAATAAAATGGAGTTTTGGATGGATTTAATGGTCGTAGGATAGGATCAACAAAGACTTAGATTAGTTGGCATCTAACTATCCACAAGTGATCCAAATAAGCTAAAAGGGACTCCAGGAAGACTGAAACAACTACAAAGAATCTCAAGCTCGGAGAAAATGTTGCAAAATGCAAGAGAATTATGACTATGCATCATTTGGATGGTGGAAGTATGGATTTATAGGGTCGACGGTGACCCAAGTGGGTCTCTGTCACAACTGCGGGGAACCATTCATTTGGGCGATGGGATGATTCCTAACTCAAGGCATCAATCCCATTAGAAGTGGCATTAAGGATATATAAGGAATTGAAATGGGTCATTAAGGGATGAAATGGAGTAAATAAAAGATAAGAAGATTCTAAGAATTAGATATTAGGTAGTTTAGGGATGATAAAGAACCTAGAAAAGAGAAATTGGGAGTGATTAGGCCTAATAATATAATGAGATGAGGATTAGGGTGTAATTGATGAGGATTAATAATAAATTAAAATAGATAGGATAATAGATGGGAAAGATGGAAATGTTACTATAAACATGAATTAGAATAAAGGGTCTAGATAGGTGACCATGGTAAAAAAAAGAAAGTGGAGAGACAAGGGTAGTGATACCAATTTTTTTGTTTAAATTTTCCCCTTTTCCGAGTGGTTTGTGCAAGCAAGACACAAGACAAAAACCATGAGAAAGAGGTGATATGGTATGACATAGGATTTATGATGTGCTTCTCCTCAAAGGAGGTATCAATGACACAAAAAGGGAATCGATAACGAGGTTGAAAGAGATAGATGAAGTAGGGTGAGTGGGAAAGAATAAGGGTGAAAATGATAAGGGAAGGTAATATGGGATTCAAGGAAAAGATTAAAAATAAGGTGGTGATCTTATGAGTCACATCGGCAGGAAACAAAGTTCACGGTCTTCGGAGACATGACAACAATGTCCTACAATCTTGTGAGTAAGAGAAAATCATAGGAAAATAGAGGGAATCCAATGGGAAACCACTCAAAGGGATGCAAGCCATGGGGACTAAAGGATAGTTGGTATACAACAAAAATATGTGGAAAATTTTGAGAAATCCTTCATACATGAGGAATCAATTGAATGGATATGCATATCCAAAGGAAAAGGATGGAAATAATGGTTCCCCAACAAACGACACAAAAATGACTATTGAGGAATAATATAAAAAGTGATGAAATAGATATGCCCAAAAGGGGAATAAATATGCCCATAAAGGCGGATTGTGACAGAGAATATGTGGATGATGAGATGGTTCCTTAACAAAGGAGATGACAATCCGAGGAGGGAAAACCAAATCGACAATGCCCAAATTGAATCAAGAGTGACTAAGGTTGATCGACAAAGACACAAGGGGGTTATCTCGGGACTAGGATTAGTGGCTATATATGCCTGAAAGTCTGCCGATGATGCTCATTTTCAAGCCTATAACTGGTGATTGAGAGCTTAGCACCGAAAAGGAGATCACGATTTGGAAATATATTGAGGTTGGAGGAATAGCTAGAAAATGCCGGAGGGTTTACAAGATGGTGAGTAATGAAAACCCTAGATTTCTTTTAATTTATTTTATGTTTTAAGTTTTTGCATTTTTAAATTTTGGATTGGCCCTAAGGGAAGTCGATGGTGACCGTGTAGGCTTGTCATAAATATAGCCCTAAAATATTTCAATCCAACCCTAGACACGTCAACTCAACCTAGGTCGGGATCCACCAACAATGAATAAGTGATTTGGATATAAGGATTTTGGGATAAAATTGTGATGATGAAACTTATGTTGGCTTGTTGTTTAAATTATTATAGGCTAGAGAGACATTATATTTCAAAGTGACACAAATCCCAACACCGTATGACCAGATTAGAGGGGACATAGCCAACACTAAGTGGGATCACTTAGAAGTCACGGGTTAGGAGGATTTAGATATTATCAGAGGATCCCACGAGATGTGGGGTTGATGATCGCATTATTTGAGAGGTGGGATATGCACACATGCACCTTCTGGTTCAGGATGAGTGAGATGATGATCACCTTAGAGGATGTTTATCGCATCCTTAGGTTACTGATACATGGGGAGTAAATAGTTCCCATCATGGTTAATAGTAGATTAGCAATGTTGAAAATTTTGTTTGGAGTTGATGCACCCCATATTACTTTCACTTTATGGGCCTTTTCATATGAGCCAAGGTATGAGCACGGGTACCGCAGAATAAATTGATTTGCTTGATTCTAATGGAAATCTCATGCTCTATATTTCTTGAATCGGGAGGACCTAGATTCTCATTGCACCGGTAGAGGTGTTGGTAGACATAGTTGATCATTGGAGTATGTTATCATTTGGTAGCTCTTTGCCGTAACAAGTGTATCATGAGTTATTTATATACATAGTCAAGAGGAGGTTAGGGTTAGATGTAGGCTTCATCCTACATTGTTGGGCCTATAAGCACATTGTGGTACATAGGCCACTAGGGCTACCATGGATCGCAAGGACCATATAAAGATTAATGTGGTATTTTTAGATGGCAAGGTGATCGGGATCACGTAGATAGAGGTGATAGAGATGATGATTAGTACAATGATAGTTTCACTGAGCTCAAGGGAAAGCATGTTAGGTGGCATCCTTATACAAATTTTTTCACATGTCCTGAAGCGTATAAAAAGTTTATTGGTAAGAGAAGAATGAGGTGGGTATAGGTCCGTTAGTTATAGATGATTGAGGACATAAAATCTGATAGGGTCCAATGATTTTTAGCATCATATAGACTATACCCAGGGATCCTATTTCATATAGGTGAGAGGATATTGATAGGGAGATTTATATTCCTGACATGACAGACCCAATGGAGGAGACACCCGTGCAAGGGGATGAGCATAATGATGTTGGAGTTGGATTAAGATTTGTTGATGGGATGATGACCACATGGGTGATGAGGGTAGCTAGAGATGAGGATGAGGAGGTCGAGATTGAGGTAGAGGTTGAGAAAACTCTAGGATGCGTTACATAAAGAGGATAGTCTACAGAGATGGCACAACTACCTTCTCGGTTAGAGAATATTCACATAGAGAGGGATATCATAATATATGAGCTTGGGATGGTGTTCTAAAAGAGATATATTGTTACTTAGGAGAGGGACCAACCGAGACAGATTGGGATTGATACCATAGGCAAAGTGAGCCCTATAGGGCTAGATATGGAGACCTCACGGATATACTTGCCACAAAGGCAGCAATTGGTGAACATGTGACATCACAGGGGATGGGACAGTGGCACCTCCCGTATGATATACATAGATTTATATAGAGCCTTAGTCATAGAGGATAAGTATTATGAGTAAATTTTGATTAGGAATTTTCCACGAACACCGAGGCATTGGGAGCATGTGCGGTGATGAGCAGGAGCCATAGCATGACCAAGTCATTATGAGAGGGAGGCCATGAGGGTGGTGATGATGTATATGGATCAAGTGTTTTTCCCGCCTAGGAGTGGAGGGCCTAAGATTATCTTATGTATAATTTACTGAGTTTGATGATATCTTCGCTTTGAGAGAGGGTCTTTAGAGCCCAATAGTGATGTATTAAGATATATATATATATATATATATATATATATATATATATATGATTTTGATTTTTTCGTATGTGTGATTGTTTGATGTTGATGATGATTATATGCTTACTCTAGATTTGATTGTGATGGTGAACATATATGAATTGTTTTAATGTATGATACGTTATGTGAATAAAAGGTAATTGGAAAATAGATGTGATAAATGGAAACCAAAAATGATGATAGATAAGAATATGGAATTAAATGTGATATTTTTGATAGATAGCATATATATGTATGATTTGTATGTTTTTGTCAAAGATAGATGTGGAAAAATTAGAATAGAATGCAACTTAATGATTAGTGAACAATGGGTATGAATGATGCTACATTATATCAAGGAACACACATGGAAACTATGCCTCTAAATGTATTGTAGATATATGATAAGGAGACCTAAGTAATGAAATGCACATGTGACAAAAAAATGTGTTAACATATAATGAACGATAGTTAGTTATACTAAAGATCATGGGATAAATATGGATGGAATGAACTCATACACGTAATGTCCCGACACAAAAAAAGGGTTTGTGATTTAACCCGTATGTGAGAAGAGGGTTCTCCATAAGTGGTTTTCCTAAGTCTTTTCTCCAGCTCTAGGTATGGGAAAGAGTAAACTGATCAATGCGGGAAGATTTTTTTGAGAAATATTACCAATGCAAGAAGATTTCTTAGGACGCTGATAAGATAGAAGGCTAATCAATGTGGGAATCCTTTGATGCTATGATATGATAGGGTTGTCATCCTTTGAGGGTATACTCTACTTTATATATTTATGATTTGAATGGAAAGAATGATATATATGATAGCCATCCTTAAAGGGATCAGTATTTTTATTTGACTCTTTTTTACATGAATAATTTTCCTTCGAGGGAATAGTATGTTTTTGATAACTTGAGTTTTTGTAAGAGCATCCATGAATTTTTCACATTTTACATGGGGAAGAGCTATGTCTCGAACTATGGGTATGAATGATGATACGTCATATCAAGGAACACATGTGGAAACTATGCCTCTAAATGTATTGGAGGTAAATGATAAGGATACCTAAGTAATGAAATGCACATGGGACGAAAAATGTGTTAACATATAATGAACGATAGTTATTTATACTAAAGATCATGGGAGAAATATGGATGGAATGAACTAATACACCTAATGTTGACACAGAAAAGGGTTTGTGATGTAACATGTATGTGGGAAGAGGGTTCTCCATAAGTGGATTTCCCTAAGTCTTTTCTCTAGCTCTAGGTAGGGGAAAGAGTAAACCGATCAATGCGGGAATTTTTTTTTGAGAAAGATGAGCAATGTGAGAATATTTCTTAGAAACTGATAAGATAGAAGGCTAATCAATGAGGGAAGCCTTCGATTCTATAGTATGATAGGGTTGTCATCCTTTAAGGGTATGGTCTACTTTATACATTTATGATTTTTATGGAAAGAATGATATACATGATAGTCATCCTTAAAGGGATCAATATTTTTTTACACTTTTTTACATGAATAGTTTTCCTTTGAGGGAATAGTATGTTTCGATAACTTAAGTTTTTGTAAGAGCATCCATGAATTTTTCACATTTTACATGGGGAAGAGCTGGAGATAGCTAGGTAGATCACCTAAAATGAGGGTAATGAATGTAGAAGTGGCACCTTTGGACCCTTAGCATGATTCTAATAGGTAAATAAGAGGGTAATGGGTGTAATGATCACATAATTCTTACAAATAAGGGAGAGCCTATCCATAAGAAAACATGCTATGGATAGAGTCGTGGTGCCCATATTTAAGGTTACATCTATGAAAGTGATGGTAGAACACATAATTCCAAATCATTACAATGATAGATGGAAGAGTATAATGATGGAGGAATGATCTAAGATATGAATGAGTTCTCACTGGTAGGTATGCTTACGATAGATGTGTTATAAGTGCAATGTGTTAAGGGGTTTCACTTCTACTTTACCATCAAGGAAGGCTAAACGATAGTCTCGACCGTACTTATACATAATAAGGTAAGGTCAAATCCTATTAGGGGAAAACTTTCCACGTTAGTTCCTTTCCAAAGTGTAGTAACATTGTGATTTCCTTTAAGGATGAAGTGACGAACATAGGGTGCATCCTCTAATGTGTTTTTATAACCATGATTTATGTGCTCTTGATAAACATGATAATGCTCAAGAGCGAGAAATTGGCTTTCATATAACAACTTGAGATGTATTAGATGGTCCTCGCGATAATATTCATCGAAAATGAAATCACAAAGAGATACACACAAAGACAAAATTTGAACTTCGAGGGAAAGAATAGATTTGGAACTGTAAACAAAAGATAAGGGTGTAGCACCAATGGAAGTGAAGATGGGAAGATGTCAATTATGACCTTACTAAAGATAAGCCCAAAGTGAAAAAGGGATGTGAAGATGAAAATTAAAACTTGACTGATCGATATTTTTGGCAAGGATTCTACGAAGAGTTTTATTAGTTTCCTTTTCTTGGCCTTTATCTTCAAGATGATTAACTAAAATTAGCTAATATGTGGAATTTCGGGATAGTTAATCTAAGAAATGAAAAGATTTAATAATCTAAACAAATGTAGAAAATAAGTATGTAAATGAGATAAAAACTAAGCCAAAGGAAATTATAACCCTAATGTGCAAAAGAAAAGAGGAAAGAACTCGGATGAATAACAAATGCTCGTAGGAGAGTGTCACAGTGGTGACTAGAAAGTATAGAAGTAGGAATGACTGTGTATAAGCTCCAAAAAGGACGGATCTATAGTATCTAGCTAGACTGTAGCACCTGTGTGCACTCTACTATGTAAATTGGCCACCCTAGTCTATGTAAAAGCTCAGAAATTGAATCTCACAAGGCTAGGAGGTTGTCTAAAACCCTCGTTTTCTATCCCATAAGATTCAATGTCCTACACTGAGTGTCGTCAATACTCCAAGATGATGTAAAGACCTACAAAAGACCAAGAGAAGTATCAAAACCCTAAACAATGAAAGATGCAAATGAATTGGTAAGACTTACCTCAGCTACCACAACAATGAGCTTATGAACTAAGAGTTGCACTACATTTCGAACCAAATTTAGTTCATGTGAGGGTGTGCATAATGTTTCGTAGGTTCTCTTGTGTGAGAAATAACTAAATGTAGAAAATTTAATAGAATGTATGCATGTAAAAGAATAGAATCCCTCACCCTATATAGTGTGATCCAGATGTCCTACCCTTATGCCTTTTGATGGAGCTATGTGGATGCAAGTGATCTTCAATGTAATAGATGGATGCAACTCTAGATGGATGATAGTATTGAATGATGGTAGGTCCCTCATTATGGTAACATAAATTTATATTTAAAATGTTCTCTTGATATAATTTTATAATTAATCCCAAAATGGTCAACCACCAATATGATAACAAGCTAAAACAACTAAAAAGAGCCCAAATGATGGCCACAAAGTGCAAAAGGGACTGGGACGTCCTTGGTGGGACCAGTGTGCCCAGAAGACTAATCTACGCACCATAGTCAAGGAAGTAATAATGCAAGATGATAAATGATGACTAAGCATGTCGGTGCAAGAGGTCCATAATAACGAAATAAAATAAAACAATGGATGGAGGTTAACCAGTAATTTCTTTACTCAATAACCTTATAAATAGTAGTATGAGACCAAGATTAAATAATGTCTATAGTTCCTAATTTTATGTCTACATGTTTCCCCCATGTTTTGTTGGTGAGGGGAAATCTTTGTAACATAAATTAGATATAGATGCGTACACTGATATCCATAAATATTGTAGATGAAATCATCATGCCGATGGAATCTAGACAAAAACTGGAGTAGAATGAAAAAAATATGGAGGAGTGTGGAAACTAAATATGAAAATGTGTAAACAAAAGTGATGAGAATTAACATGAGGCGAAAATGAGTGTATAGTTACCACAATGTGTGATGTAATTGTATGGTTAGTATAGTTTTTACTATCACGAAGTGTTGTTTTTGATGTTGTTGTTTTTTTGCCACTTGAATACTTGTTTCTCATACATCCGGACCTACAAGGAGAAAACAATCAAGTACTCAAATACGTATGTATGTACATATAAAAATGCAATGTAAAAGACACATATAAAAAATTAAAGTAAGAAAAATGAAAGGTGTAAATGGAACATTTACACCTAATCAAAGTCGAGAGAATAGGTGTAGAAGGATATCCTATACTTGTGAGTATTTTGGGATATCTTACACCATAGGCCAAAGAAGTGTAGGTAGGAATTTTTTTCTATCCTTCAAGATCTAACTGATTCCTTAAATGTGTGTCAAGAGATCTCTATACGTCCTAGTTATTTGGGTGTTCTGATGTCATTGGCTGAATTAGTATAGATAGGCACAACCATTGTAACCTCCAAGTCTATAACTGCTTCCCAAAATGTTAAGGACACCATGGCCTCTAAAATCCGCTATGTCTAGGGTTCATAGATTTGTATGAACTCCCTTATTGTATATAATTGAACCAAACCAAGTAGAATCTCTCGTGTTAGTATGTAAAACCCCAAATTATGCCTCTCTCTTTGGGGTGAATGTGATGTTATTGATAGGAGAAAGTGACCCTGAAAGAGGACCAACCACATGTAATCTAAAACTCTACCTTTCAGGGGGAAGGGAATGCGCTTTGTAGAAACTAACTTGCGGACATGCATGGTTAGTCAAAAAAAAAAGTGAGTACAAAAATGTATGGAGTGTGTAAGTGAACAAGAAAAGTAATGCAAACACGCAAGAACATAAGTAATCTACACAATCGATTCGTAAACATGAGACATCACTCATGATGTCATAAGGCGAGTAAGGCCATCATGGTCACAAACAAGAAACAAGTGTGTACACAAAACATAGGTAAAGTCTCGCATACAAGAAGTAAACAATGAAAGACAAGTACAAACAAGCAAAATAAGTAGTCATGAAAACATACAATCCTGTAAAACAAGTGATGCACATGAAACACCCATTAGCATGTTAGAGAAATAACCAATATGTCAAAGTGTGGATAATCAAGTAACGTAAAGTGCTAAGTACAAAATGAAACAATATCACCTATGACAATAAAATGTGGATTCCCTCATAGACCAAGTAGGAAGGGTATAAGGTGAGTAACCATGTTGCATTTAAAGGATCTATATCTATGATCAAAACAAAACAAATATGTGAATGTGCATGTGTGGATGTTATAGATGATGACACATAGGAAATAAATCTAACATGTTTAGTAAAGTGATCATGTAAAACACTAAAAACAACAAAAATTACCCCAGGATAATGCAATATCTTGTGGATGGATGGAATTAAATGCAAGATGGAATGATAAGAGCCATGTGTCCCCCGAGAGTGATTGGAAATTTATGCAATGAGGTTCATTTTGTTTTCCCCATCAATAGTCAAGAATGAACCATAAACGAGAGTGCATCATCGGGAAATGGTCAAAGTGTGTGTTGTGTTTAACACATTGTGATGAATGTGTAGGTGTAGTGATGAGATGTGACCTAGAAATGATGTGTGTGTGAACCCTATATCCAAAGCATATATCACGACCAGATGAACGTATAAGTGATGATTTATCCTAAGCCTATATCACTAGAAGATGAATGGATGAGTGATGATTTATCCCTAAGCGTATATCACTACCAAATCAAAAGAGGGAGTGGTGATGTAACCTAAAGTGTATACCACTCCAAAATGATATAATAGGTGACTATGTCTACTTGAAGAGTATGTCACTAGGCTAGAAATTTTGTATGATGAAAGGTCAAATAGTAAATGTCTAAGGTGCATTTGATTTGGAAATCCTTAGTATTAGAGTATGGAACAAGGAACTAAAGTGCGTCATAGGGTGGTGAGTGTATCGCATAGAAGATAATGTAGTATATGTAATGATGAAAGACATCAATGTGTATAATGTAATGCAAGATGTTTAGAATATGTAAAGTGTAACAAAGTGATGTATGTAATGTGTATAGATATAATAGTAATAAGGTATGTAGGATGAGGAGTGGATGATGTTATACGCATAATATGATATATACATAATTGTAAGTAGTATGATGTATGGCCTATGACATGCGATATGTGAATAGATTTGGTGTGTAAGTCCTATAGTCTAGTGTTTGGGGTTCATTGTAGTAATCCCTCAATAGTCAAGTGTGAATTGAATCACAACAGAGCATCATCGATTAATGACGATGTTAGGACTCCCGATGATAATGCCTACATGAAATTACCAAGATGATAGATGTTAGGTTGAGTTTGGGGGATGTATGAGATGTGATTTTTCCTATGTGTATATGAATGAGTAAATGGACCAATGATAGTGAATAAAAAATGTCGTTGATTCTATATATGTGATGATGATAACACATGATGATAAGTGGTATGAATAATGATGCTAAGGAAAGGTATGTGCAAATTTTAGGAGTATGCTATAACACTATGTAAGGATGATAATGAAAAGATAAGAGATTTGCTTATGATGATATGATTAAAAGAGATCGGGATGTAAATACTATGTTGCTAGTATCTGTGTGATGGAGGGTATCATGTAATGTCATCTAGCAGATCATAGCTTTCAGGATCATGGTCGAATGGATAAGAATTGGTGACTTGATAAGAAATAGTGTCTACTTGATTGTTTAATGATCCATTAAGGTGTAATTTGTACATGTTCATCACATACTCTTCATCGATGAATGGAGGAAATTAAAAACCTTGTGCATACCAATGAGTGAGATATTGTGAATAACCAAGAAAAAAGTATTGTAGATAAAAACACGACCAAAGGGAATAGGAAATGAAATGTCTATATGACTGGAATTTAATGTTCCTCTAATATAAGTAAGCTGAGATTCCCATAATTTGAGTGGAGAAGAGTGGGATTACATGATAAGTGGACAATAATAACAAATACATGCAAACCATAAGTCACAATAATATTGAAAAAGCCATTATAGAGGTGTGGATCATTAGTGGAAGGATGAAGAACCTTAAAAAAAAACCAAGACAAGCGAGAACGTCATGGGAGCATATAGTGACATTGTATTAGGGTCAAATGGGATATGTTCCCAATATGATTTATTCATAAAACAACATGCAAGTGAATGGTGGGCATGCTAAGATAGGTGGTGCATGTGAAGGTAGATATGATAGAGTGACGTTAACATACTAGAAAATCCGATAAGGAATCATAGAATTAGGAGTAACATGTGGGATAAAATAAATTTCATCTATCACACACATGGTACCATCAAGTGGTGGTCAATGAGGTGTTTGTTCGATAGGATGGGGCTCATCTCGTAATATCTAAGATTGAGATATGAATATTAGTATTAAGATAATAGTTACAATATTGAAAAGGATTGCATGTTACAAATAATGGTGTACTCCATGTTCTCATGTAATAATTTAACACAACTATGTATAGTAGAGGTAACGCACTTGCATGAAATCAAGCCATGGCCTTCCCAAAATACATTTGTATGAGACTATGAAATCCACAATGAAAAGGATAGTTTGGATAGTCTTTGGACCAACAGTAATAGTCAATGTAATGTGACCAAGAGCCAAGGATGGACATAGCCATCATAAGCACACATTGAAATACTAGATGGATATCATGAGTGGTAAGACCTGAAACTTTGAGGAATGACATAGGACATAAGTTAAGTTTAGATCCATTATCAATCAAAGTACCCTTAACATCGACAATATAAATACAGGAGATGATTTACGAAGCAGGTCATTATCAAAAGTGTGAACATTAGAGGGAAGGTTAGAATTTAATATGATATGTGAAGAAAAGGCATCGCAAAATTCTTGATAAACTAAGTCTGGATGTATGTCAAAGCACGAATATGAGTAGTACTAAGAAAATTTTGTACACTATGTAGCAATTAATGATTGGTAAGAAAGTAATGTTTATTGAGATACTCATGATAATAAAACCCTAGGGTGAGAAGAAATTAACAGAGAATTTAGAAGCGTGAATTATCGAGTCAGGGTTCATGAAAATGATTAACTATAATTAACTAATATATGGAATATGGGGATAGTTAACCTAAGCTATGAATAATTGTAATAATGTAAATAAATGCAAAAAAGAAGTATGTAAATGAGAATAAAAAAACTATGTAAGATGAAATGCTAACCCTAATGTGCAAGAGAGAATAGGAAAAAACTCACTAAATAAAAGATGCTCGTTTGATAGTGTCGCAATGGTGACTGGAAAATCTGGAAGTAGGAAAGATAGTTGAGAAGCTCGAAAATGACAGATCTGGAGTATCTAGCTGGACTAGAGCACCTGGAGAGGGACTAGGGTGCATGCAGTGCTCATATCTATAAAATAGGAACCCTGGTATGTGAAAAATATATGAAACTAAATCTCACAAGGCTAGGAGGTGGTCTAAAATCCTCGTTATCTATCGCATCGATTCGTTGTCCTCCACCGAGTGTCGTCGATAATACAAGATGATGTACAAACCTGTAAAATACCAAAGAGAAGTATAAAAACATAAAAAAATAAAGATGAAAATGAATGGTTTAAACTTACCTCAGCTTCCACAACAAAGGAGTGTGCTAACCGAGCACCGCACTACATTTCGAGACCCGATATAGTTTTGGTGAGTTTGTGCATAATGTGTCCTAGGTGTTCTTATGCATGTTACACTTCGTGAAGTAGTGAACAATAAAAAATGTAGAAAAGGTAATAGTATGTTTGCATGGAATATAATAGAATCTCTCCCCTATGAAGTGTGATGTAGATGTCCTAGCCTTGTGCCTTGTGATGGAGCTATGCATGTATGAAATTGATCTCCAATACAATAGATAGATGCAACTCTAGATGGATGATAGTAGTTAATTATGCTAGGTCCCTCATTATAGACTCATAACTTTACATTTATAGGGTTTTCTTGATGTAATTTTTTAATTAACCTTGATTTGGATGACCACCAAAAAGATGAGTAGCTAAAACGGCTAGAAAGAATCCAAACGATGGAAATAAAGTGAAAAAGGCACCGGGCATCCATGAGTGCCTAAGTACTAATCTAGGCATCCCATTCAAGGCTAAAATAATGCAGGATGATAGAAGCTGAATGGGCATTTAAGTGCAAGAAGTTAGTAATAATCAATTAAAATAAAACAAGATGCACAAAAGACTCAAGGGTTAATTATTACTTTCTTCACTCAAGAACCTTTTAAGTAGTAGAATGAGGCCATGATTAAATAATGTCTAAAGTGCATGATTTTTTCTACATTTGATAATATGGAGAAGAGAACCTAAGTTTTTATATTTAATGAGTCATAAATATTTTTGAGATCTTTGTTTTTAAAGGATTTTTTTTTCCATGACGATTTTTTTAGGAACACCAAAGAGACAAATAATATGTTGATAGATGAAGATACTAATTAGATTGAATTTTGTTGAGGTGAGTGGAATTTATTCCACCCAATTTGTGAAATACTCGGTTGTAGTGATGATAGCATGATGTTGTTATGAAGATCAAGGATTAAAAGTACCAATGAGATCAAGGCTCCACTATAAGAAGGGCCAAGGGTCCTTAGCCAACTACAAGGCTTGCTTAGGAATGTGAATAAGACTGGAATGCTGTTAACATTTAACATATTTATTGCCATACATACAATAGTCATGATTGAGAAAAGGCCAATAATACCCAAGACTAAGAACACACTTAGCGACAACTAAGACACTAAATTTTCAACCGAAACATCGTCATAGAATTCTTGGATAGCATGAGAAGACTCACAAGATTTAAGGCATCAAAGGAGAATACCATCAAATCCACGCTTATAAAGGATGCCACCAAGAATGACATAATGGTTGGAACATTGAAGAAAATACCTCCTTCCATTCTTAGATAGATAAGAGGGAATGATAGATTTGGAAAGATAATCAAATATTTGAGAATACCAAAGATCTGACGAACTAGTCTTGACATGATTAATGTGAGGTAACTCATGGAATGGTCGATCACTATGATGAAAAACTACATAAATATTGGATTCCTCTATTGTCCATGGGATGAGATCTATAAGAGATGTCATCGTATCATTGAAATGGTTAGACGATCGATGAATGTCTTTGATAGTGTAAGAATCAAAGGCCTCAATGAGGAGAAGGACAATATCTCTATATTTCTAAAGGGTGTCATTTTTACATTGATACTCACCTGTAACTTGTTTGACGATAATCTCATAATCCCCATAGATGTCAAGAATTTGAACACCTAAAAGGAAACAGTTTCAAGACCTAAGATAAGGGCTTCATACTGTCATATTATTTGTACACTCAAAGTTGAGCTTGTTTGTGAGAGAAATAGTATTTTCCTAACGAGGAATGAAAATGACTCAACCATCTCCCCATTGCCGACATTTAGAACCATTCAAGAAGAGGGTCATCTTAATGATACCATACTCATGATGAAAGTGATTAATGGATTCAAATAGAAAATGCTCATGAGGAAGATGCGTACAAGGGAGAGGGGATTTAGATAATTAGTCTATGATATATTGGCCTTTCATAGACTTTTGGGAGATGAACTTGAGGTCAAACTCGGTCATGAGAATGGGAAATCAAATGATGTGATTATTGTGATATGGATTAGAATTCATTGTTTCAAGAAGATGGAAGTGAGTGATGATGTAAGTCATTTGATTGAGAAGATAGTGTCAAAGCTTAAAAGTTGAAAAGAAGAGAGAATTTTTTTTTTGTCTTTAGCGTAGATATTTTCCTTATCATGGAGGGTGCGACTGATGTAATAAATGGCCTTCTCATGACCTTGTTCATTGTGATGTGCTAACATAGCCCTTAGAGTATGATCAGTGACATAAACATATACATAAAATGTATACCCTTCATGTGGAGGTGTAAGAACTGGTGGTGACAATAGATACTTCTTTAGATTATCAAAAAAATTCTTGTAGTTATGGTCCCAAGTGAATTCTCGTATATTTACGAAGAAGGTGGTGCAAGGATTGGCAATGCTCTAAAAGTTGTGAGATGAAACAATGGACTGATTAAAGTCAACCTCGGAGACTACGAATCTGATTAAGATTGGAAGGAGAGGGCATCTCAATCATATCCTTGATTTTTGTGGGGTCAACTTTAATATCCCTAATAGAAACCATAAACCTAATGAGTTTTCTAGCTAGCACTCAAAATACAAACTTGGATGTATTAAGATGAAGGAATAATTGGTTAAGGTGATCAAAAAGGACTTCGAGAATAGAAAGATGATTGTGTTGATGTTTAGATTTACCCAAAATATCATCGACGTAATCCTCTATTTTCTTATGGATAAGGTGTTGAAAGATGTAAGTCGTGGTCAAGCTAATAAGTGGCTCCAACATTTTTCGACCAAAGGGTATGAAGTTGTAGCAAAAGGTCCCCAAGGAGTGATGACACATGTCTTATGTTGGTATTTTGGCATGATGAGAATATGATTATAACAAGAAAAACCATCTGTAAGAGAAAGCATCTCATGAACATGGTAAGTTAAGAAAAACATACATAGTGCCTGTATGGATTTTTTTAATTTTTAGATTGTGGATTGTGTATTTTTATATTATTGGATGTTATATAATGAAATTTTTGATTTCATATGGGGGTGTGGTTGAGGATATGTAAGATGAAAGGATTCAAGATTAGATATCTCATGGGGGATGGGAAAGGATACAGGGGTGGGATGCGACTTTCTCCTACAAGTTCCAAAGTTTGATTAGGTAGAATGAAAGGGAAGGATTGAGGGAGATTGGAAAGGTTAGATATGATAGGGATTTTGTCATAGGTTAGGATTAGATGGGATGTGGCATAAGATAAGATAAGATATGCCCCGAGTACAAGATGGATGGGAAGGGATGGATGTGTTGTGTCCCTAAGTGTAAAGTAGGGCGGCAGTGTGGATGGATGGATGGATTCAATTTTCCCCCAAATATAGGGTGGGATAGGAAGTGAGGGGTATATAAAATGGATGATGCCCTAACGGATGATAGTAAAGATGCTCCCAGTCATGACAATGACATTTGAAAATGGACACGAGGAGGATTGGATGAAAAGGAAAAGACCATCGTCTGCACATATATGTTCAATCCAAGGGGAAAAGGATGTCAATTTTATGGATGGAAGTTGAGACACCTAAAATCTGCCTAGGCCATTTTAATACTAAAATTGTACTAACTACCCCCTTTCCCATAATTTCCATTATAATTAGTGATTTACCACTAAATAACTAATCTTCCCTCTATTTTAGTCAATTAATGACACTTCATTAATTAACTAGCCTTTCCCCATTTCGATGTGAATTAACGACACTTCATTAGTTATAATGCTCTTTTAGTAAATTAATTAACTATTACTCATTAATTAATCCTTTATAACCTTGTATTTAACTAATAAACCTTCTTATTAATTAAATTCCCCTTTTAAATCATCTAAATCCTACTTATTTTCTTCTAAATCAACTCCAAATAGATTTATAAGCATATCCTAAGCTAATAATTAAATCTAGTTGATTAATTAAATCATCTCCAACTTGTTACAAATATATAATTATTGATATACCACTAAATAACTAATCTTCCCTCTATTTCAGTTAATTAACGACACTTCATTAATTAACTAGCCTTTCCCCATTCTAGATGCGAATTAACGACACTTCATTAGTTATAATGCTCTTGTAATAAATTAATTAACTATTACTCATTAATTAATGCTTTATAACCTTTTATTTAATTAATAAACCATCTTATTAATTAAATTCCCTTTTAAATCATCTAAATCCTACTTATTTTCTTCTAAATCAACTCCAAATAGATTTATAAGCATATCCTATCCTAATAATTAAACCTAGTTGATTAATTAAATCATCTCCAACTTGTTGCAAATATATTCTATATTATTAATAAATTGTAATATATTATTAATGAAATATATTCCGATATTATTAATAAATTGTAATATTATTAATAATGATTTAATACAACTCATATTAATAATATAGTTAATAGTTGTGTGTGAGTGAAGTTGTTGAATAAACAACTCACGTAGCTATTTTGGTGTGTGAGATAATAAAGGGATGAGAGAGATATCCTAGGGATAAATATGAGAGATTCATGGAGAGAGATTGTAAGGTTTGAACACAAGTGTTGACTCCACCTTTATAGGAAATCAAACACTATAAATGTAAACTCTATCAATGTAATTGATATCCTAGATGAATTTCTAAATTTGATATTATAATATTCGGTGTTTATTTCTTATCTTATTGTGCAGTTTTTATCAGTGGTGTCAAAGCAACTTCTAATCCATATTCCATGTAGTCAAATCATTTCAAGCATCTCGTAATTAAATCCCACATGTAAATATATCACAATGAAATGGTGGAAAATTTATTTTGGTCAGTGGATTCTCCAGTACCCATTCTACTACATGATGTTTTCTGCTACGTTTGGTGCACATTTGTCGTCCATCATGATCTACTCCTTTGGCGTAACTATATTTTCACCCAATCATGAAAATTGTGAGTTATAACTATTGTTATCCTTCAAAGTGTCGTTGTTTTGTTAAAAAAATTTCACGCAATTACGAAAATCATGAAATCATGAGTTAGAAATCTTTTGTTCCTTTTTTTCCATTTTTGGACGTAGTAAAAAAACAGAAGCACATAAAAAATTCCATTTTTGGAAAGGGGTCCGGAAAGATGTTGGATTTAAAATTTGTAGTTGCCATAAATTTCAGCTAGTAACTTAGATTGAGATGATGTTTTTTTTTAAATGTGTGTTTTTTAGATCTTTACATTGATCATATCAAAAATTGTAAACAAAAAAAAAAATTGCTTTGCAGACACATTTTTGGTGGAATCTGATGTCCAATTTTTTAAATCAACATGGACAAGTTGAATCGAATTGAAAAATTCGAAGGAAAATATTTCCATACATGGCAGATTAGAACTCAATTGTTGCTAATTAACAAAGATCTATGTGAGATTGTAGAAGGAAAAATAAGTAAACCATGCGACGTAGATGAAGCAACAAAATGGGAAAGTAAGGATTGAAAAGCAACAATGATTATTGGACTAGGTTTATCTGATGCCTACCTACATCGCATGCGTCTAACAAAGACATCACATTTCATACGGATGACATTGAGAACACTTTTTGGGTCACAAACAGAGAGCGCAACAGTGGCACTCAAGCAATAGTTGTTCGGACTCAAAATGGAGGAAGGAGAAATTATGGTGGAACATATCAGTAAGTTTTGTTCTATTTCAAATCAATTAGCTGGAATCAAAGTTGATGTGCTTGATGATGATGAAAAACAATATTACTTAATAGCATACCTCCTAGCTATTCTAATATGGTCTTCACTTTGAGAAAAATAAATCGAGTTTAGAGGTTATAATTTCTTCTTTGATAGAAAGAAAATAGAACCAAGAAGATTAATCTAGAAGAAATTGCAATTTATGTTAGAAACAAATCATACGATAAAGGAAGATTCAAACCTTATTTTAAAAAAATCAAACTCCAAATTTCCACAAATATTTCTTTGTCACTATTGTAATGTTCCCGGACATAGTATTATGTATTGTAAGAAAAGAGAAAAAGATTTACTTGATGGTAAATTGAACGATAAAGCCTTCATTTCTAAAAAAAAGACGATGAAAGTGATTGGGATATGAAGTATCCCCACTCGATAATGACGAAAAAAATGCTCAGCAAAGTGATGAAGATTTCTTGTATTAAGTAAAGAGTACATTTTCATGGAGGACGAGGTAACAGAGGCTGAAGGAAAATAAGTGACCTCTCGTCACTCACCAACGATGGGGCTACATGAAGCTGTGGTGGCAGTGTGTGTGTCTATGTGTTTTCTTTTATTTCAGATTTGCAGTATGATTTTAGAGTTCCTATTTGAATAAGTGAAATTTTCACATTGAGGGGGGGAACAAAAACATGGTCTCAATGTTCAAATTTCTCCCTTTTCAGTTTTGATTCAGTAAGCATTGGTTCCTATATGATTCCCTAAAGGAAAGACATAGTGAATAGACGAAAGCACAGAGGAAAAGAAGCAATTTGATATTTGGGTTGTTGGTTGTCCTGTAAAAACATCCTTTGTTTTAGGTTTTTGGTTTTCCTATAAAACCATCCCTTGTTTTAGGTTGTTGTTTTTCCTGTAAAACCATCCTTTTTTAGGTTGTTGGCTATCCCACAAAACCATCCAGATCATGAGCACACATAGGCAGCAAGCTGCGAAGGAAGTGTGATTATTTTTTCTACCTTATTAACTTTATGGGAGCGTATTTTGGGAATTAATAATGTTAACAATAGGGAGTGAATTTTACAAATATATTGTGACATTATTAATAAATTGTAATATTGTTAATAATGAGTTAATACAACTCATATTAATAATATAGTTAATAGTTGTGTGAGTGAAGTTGTTGAATAAACAACTCACGTATCTATTTTAGTGTGTGATATAAAAAAGGGATGAAGGAGATATCCTAGGGATAAATCTGAGAGATTCATGGAGAGAGATTGTAGGGTTTGAAGATGAGTGTTGAATCCACCTTTGTAGGAGATCAAACACTATAAATGTAAACTCTATCAATGTAATTGATATCCCGAATGAATTTCTAAATTTGATATTATAATATTCAGTTTTATTTCTTATTTTATTGTGCCATGTTTATCACAACTTTTGTGAGTTATTAATTACTAGTTAATATATCTAATCATGTTTATCTCTTCTAATTATACTTTATCTTTTATCCCACATTCACTAGGTTTCTATCTTCTCCCAAATGGGAATTCTATATAAATAACGTACCTCCTTCCTTCACAACTTACACCACACTTTTTCTAGTAATTTTACTATGCACATGATAAGAGGATTCTCCATTGTTGAATAGATTCTTCATCATTGCATCCATTCTTCGCATTTGTGAGTTGTAAAGGAAGATCCAAACATGGCCATTAATCCATTTTGGTGAGATTATTTCCTCACTTGGAGATAACATAAAATTGATTTCTTATGATCTAGATAGGTTCATGTTAGATATAAATCACACATTACAAAGCACATCCAATTTCAAAGGTATGACTTAGAATTTGATGTTTTATTCATCATGGATGCATTAGATCACCTATTTCTTTAATCTTTATCATGATGTTTATATTAGATTAGCTTTGTTATTGGAACTACTCTGTGGTAGTTTCATTTAATTTGGTTGGCTTCTCTAATATAAATAGATTTGGAAATCTGGTGGGACATACTTCATTGTCTCATGCATTTTATTTCAAGTTTTTGTAGTTTAGTTTCCATTTTTTCTCACTAACCCTCTTTTTCACATTTTTAGACAAACCTTGTATTTTTAACTTTTTTTGTTGATTCTACATTATTTTAGTGCTCTTTGCAGGTATAAGGGAGGTGAGGTGCTGCAAAAATTGAAGAAAATTGAGAAATATATGAGCTTTTGACATTGTTTGTGTCAAAATCCTTTGTTTTTGAAGTTGTATAGGTTCCTGTGTCAATGTTAAAACCTATGCATCAATGTAGAAAGGTGTGGGCTACTCATTAATATGTTTGTGTTACCATTATTATTCTTGTGCTACATTGATAGCTTGCATTACTATTCTCTTGAATTTCTACCTCTGTATCTCACATGCTACTTTGTTGAACTATCCTTGCACTACTCTTAAAACCGATGCGCTCATTGTTGATTTCTTTCTCTTCTCTGTCAACACAAGGAATTGTCCTTCATTATTGTTAACACCCCTACATCTACGTTGATATCCTTTTACTACTGCTGATAGCCATGTGTCTACATTGCTATACTTTCACTTCTATTGATATCCCCGTGTTACTATTAAAATACTTGTGCTAGTGTTGGGTGTAAAATTTCAGCTCGATTTCAATTAATTTGAGAATTTTATTTTTATGTTTGTTGTCATTTTGCATGTTTTTATAACTGTTTTTTTTTTTTAGGTTTTGTGTTGAATCACTTTTCTAACATGTCTAATAATTTTATGAGTGTTCTATTTTCATGCTTTATTTTAATTAGGATAAATTTTGTGTATGCTCTTCTCTTCCACATTTGGTGATGTTCGAATCAAAAGAAGATTTAGTCTTATTTTTCTACCATTTGGTTTAACTTAGAAATTTCATTAATCATTTTTCTTAAGGGAATGAACCGTTTACAAATAATTTTAATGGTTCTATGATTTAATGTTTTCTATTTCTATCTAGTTGGTTAATTGTTGTGTATTCTCTTCTCTCTTGTCTTTGCACAATCTTGAGAATCAAAATATAAATTTAATATTGTTTCATAATATTGTGAATTTCTTGGAAAAACACTAACTCTTGAGTGTGTGACCTAATTTTCTTATCAAAGAACCAAGATCTAAACAAATACTAAATACAAGTGTGTTTGATGTCATTACCATCCCGCGAAACTCAAATTTTAGTGAGTTTTAAAAATGTACTTCTCTTAACATATCTCTTGGGTTTTCACGAAACTTGGTTACCTTGCATATGAAATACATAACAAACCCATTAAATTTCCTCTAAACCTAGACTATAAATATCAAAATAAAGAATGTTTTTTGAGGCTTTTAGTCAATTCGGAAAAAAACATTTTTGACCGGGCATGTAGAAACCTTCCTCAAATTTCTATAATTTTTTCATTTTACACACAATACCAATCCAGCCAATACCAAAATTGGTGCAATCAATTAAATAATATAATTAATACACAATTTCTTTCCTTGCAGTGAATTAGTTTTGAGATATCTTAATGTTACACTTCTCCTTTCCATATGATATTCTCGCACGATTTTAATTTCATCAAATAAAAGATATTGAGACTATGTTCAATTAAATAAAATATTAGAAATAGTTACCCACACTTCCTTCATGGTACAAAGATCTAAAATTTGTAAATTTTATTTACTTTAAGCAAAGTCATGTAAGCTATAAATGGAACGCCTTTTCCTATTTAACCTTGCAAGTAAGAAAATCCCCAATGAATTCTTCTCTACAAAATTCCTTCTACCATATGAATACACAACCAACATTGGAGAAGAAATTAGCATTTCTTTCTTGCTTTCTCCAATAAAAAAATTATAAAAATTTCTTACTTCCAACTCATACTATATCTAAATTTTAAAATAAAACATTATTAACTTCCTAAAATCGACAAAAAAATTTACATGCATATCTTTTCCTCCGATGACTCTGTATTCAAAAACTAAAATTACAAATTTAAATCCAATTTTGGCTTGAATAACCACTTAACCAATCTCCTTGTTTTTTTAAACAATGTTCTAAACTTGGATAAAACACATAACAAACCTCTGTAAAAATATTAAGGAGCTATAACAATCCAAAACCCGCTCACACAAAAAATCACTTCCCAAATTTGACAATAAATGTCTTATATGACTAAATTTTGCAACTAAACACAATATGTAATCTAAAACCCTACCTTACAAGGGGGAGGGAACGCGCTTTGTAGAAACTAACTTACGGACATGCATGGATGGCTAGCAAAACAAAGTGTGAGTACAAAAATGCATGTAGTGTGTAAGCAACGAAGCAAAGTAATGTAAACACACAAGAACATAAGTAATGTACAAAAATGATTTGGAAACATGATACATCACTCACGATGTCATAAGGAAAGTAAGTGCATCATGGTCACAAACAAGAAACAAATGTGCACACAAAACATAGGTAAATGCCCACATACAAGAAGTAAACAATGAAAGACAAGTACAAACAAGCAAAATAAGTAGTCATGAAAACATACAATCATGCAAAACAAGTGATGCACCTGAAACACCCATTAGCATGTTAGAAAAATAACCAATTTTTCAAAGTGTGAATAATCAAGTAATGTGAAGTGCTAAGTACAAAATGAAGCAATATCACCTATGATAATAAAATGTTGATTTGCTCAGCGAGCATTTAGAAGGGTAGAAGGCGAGTATCAATGCTACATGTAAAGGATCTATATCTATGATCACAACTAAACAAATATGTGAACATGCATGTGTGGATGTTATAGATGATGAAACATAGGAAATAAATCTAACATGTGTAGTAAAGTGATCATGTAAAACACTAATAAACTATAATAAATTCCCTAGGATAACGCAATATCTTATGGATGGATAGAATTAAATGCAAGAGGGGATGATATGAGCCATGTGCCCCCGAGTGAATGGAAATCTATGTAATGAGGTTCATTTTATTTTCCCCATCGTAGTCAACAGTTAACCACTAACGAGAGTGCATCATTGGGAAATGTTCGAAGTGTGTGTTGTGTTTAACACGTTGTGATGAATGTGTAGGTGTAATGATGACATGTGACCTAGAAATGATGTGTACTTAAACCCTATAAGTGAAGCATATATCATGACCATATGAACGTATAAGTGATGATTTATCCTAAGCATATACCACTAGATTATGAATGGAAGACTGATAATTTATCCTTAAGCGTATATCACTACAAAATTAAAAGAGGGAGTGGTGATGTAACCCAAATTGTATACCACTTAAAAATGATAGAATAGGTGATGATGTATACTAAAGAGTATCTCACTAGGCTAGAAATTTTGTATGATGAAAGGTCAAATAGTAAATGTGTAAGGTCAATTTGATTTGTAAATCCTCATTATTCGAGTATGGAACAAGGAACTAAAGTGTTTCATAGGGTGGTGAGTGTAGCGCATAGAAGATAACGTAGTGTATGTAATGATGAAAGATAGCCATGTGATGAGTACGATATGTAAATATGCAATGTGTATAATGCAATGCAAGATGTGTAGAATATGTAAACTGTAACAAAGTGACATGTAATGTGTATAGATAGAATAGTAATATAGTATGTAGGATGAGGAGAGGATGATGCTATACGTGTAGTATGATATATGCATAATTGAAACTAGTATGATGTATGGACTATGACGCGCGATATGTGAATAGATGTGGTGTGTAATTCCTATATTCTAGTGTGTGTGGTTCATTTTAATAATCTCTCCAAATTCAAGTGTGAATCAAAGCAAAAGAGTGCATCGTCAAGTAATGACAATGTTGGGACTCGTGATGATAATGCCTACATGACATTGCCAAGATTATAGATGTTAGGTTGAGTTTGGGGGATGTATGAGATGTGATTCTTCCCATGTGTATATGAATGACTAAATGGACCAATGATAGTGAATAACAAAGGTCGGTGATTCTATGTATGTGATGATGATAACACATGATGATAAGAGGTATGAATAACAATGCTAAGGAAAGGTATGTGCAAATGCTAGGAGTATGATATAAAATTATGTAAGCATGATAATGCAAAGATAAGAAATGTGCTTAGGATGATATGATTATAAGAGAGGGGGATGTAAATACTATGTTGTTAATATGTGTATGATGAAGGAGGCTATCATGATCATGGTCGAATGGATAAGAATTAGTGACTTGATAAGAAATAGTGTCTGTTGATTGTGTAATGAGCCATTAAGGCATACGTTTTACATGTTCATCGCATAATCTTCATCGATGAAAGGAGGAAGTTGAAAACCGTGTGAATACCAATGAGTGAGATATTGTAAATAACGAAGAAAAAAGTATTGTAGATAACAACACGACCAAAGGGAATAGGAAATGAAATGTCTCGTATGAATAAGATGTAATGTTACTTGAATATAAGTAAGCCTAGATTCCCTAATGTAAGTGGAGAAGAGTGAGGAGTACATGATAAGTGGACCATAAGAATAAATACATGCAAAGTCACGATAATACTGAAAAGCCATAGTAGAGGTGTGGATCATGAGTGGAAGGATAAAGATCCTTAAAAGAAAAATGAAGACAAGATAGAACATCATGGGAGCATATAGTGACATTGTATGCGAGGGTCAAATGGGATATGTTCCCAATATGAGTTATTCATAAAAAAACGTGCAAGTGAATGGTGGGAATGCTAAGATAGGTGGTGCATGTGAAGGTAGATATGATAGAGTGACATCCATATACTAGAAAATCCCATGATAAGGAATTATAGAATTAGGAGTAACATGTGGGATAGAAGAAATTACATCTATCACACACATGGTATAATAAAGTGGTGGTAAATGAGGTGTTTTTTCGATAGGATGGGGATCATCTATAATATCTATGCGTGTGATATCAATATTAGTATTAAGATCACAATTACAATATTTAAAAGTATCGCAGATTACAAAAATAGTGTAATCTATGTTATCATGTAATAATTTAACACAATTATATATAGTAGAGGTAACACCTTGCATGAAATCAAGCCATGGCCTTCCCAAAATACAATTGTATGAGACCATGAAATCCACAATGAAAAAGATAGTTTGCACATTCTTTGGACCAACGGTAATAGTCAATGTAACGTGACCGAGCCAAGGACAGACATAGCCATCATAAGAACACATTGGAATACTAGATGGATTGACATCATGAGTGGTAAGACCCTAAAATTTGAGGAATGTCATAGGACACAAGTTATGTTTAGATCCATTATCAATCAAAGTACCCTTAACATCGACAATATAAATACGAGAGATGATTTACATAGGCAGGTCATTATCAAAATTGTGAACATTAGATGGAAGGTAAGAATTTAATATGATACGTGATGAAAAGGCATCAAGAAAGGCTTGATAAACCACTTTTGGATGTATGTCAAAGCACGAATACGAGTAATAGTAAGAAAATTTTGTACACTATGTAGCAATTAATGACTGGTAAGAAAGTAATTTTTATTGAGATACTCATGATAATAAAACCCTAGGGTGAGAAGAAATTAACGGAGAATCTAGAAGCGTGAATTATCGCGTCTGGTTCAGAAAATGATTAACTAAAATTAACTAATATGTGGAATATGGGGATAGTTAACCTAAGATATGAATAATTGTATTAATGGAAATAAATGTAGAAAAGAAGTATGTAAATGAGATAAAAAAACTCAGCTAAATAATATATGCTCATTGGATAGTGTCATAATGGTGACTAGAAAATCTTAAAGTAGGAAACACAATTGAGAAGCTAGGAAAATGATAGATCTGGAGTATCTAGCTGGACTAGATCACCTGGAGAGGGACTAGGGTGCATGTGGGCACTCTTATCTATAAAATGGGAACCCTGGTATGTGAAAAATATCTTAAACTAAATCTCAAAAGGCTAGGAGGTGTTCTGAAATCCTCATTATCTATTGCATTAGATTCATTTTACTACACTGAGTTTCCTCAATAATCCAAGATGATGTACAGACCTGTAAAATACCAATAGAAGTATAAAAAACCTAAAAAAATAAAGATGAAAATGAATGGTTCAAACTGACCTCATCTTCCACAATAATGGGCTTGCTAACTGAGCACTGCACTACATTTCGGACCTAGATATAGTTCCAGTGAGTGTGTGCATAATTTTTCGTAGGTGTTCTTGTGCCTGTCACACTTTGTGAAGTAGCGAACAATAACTAAATGTATAAAAGGTAATAGTATGTTTGCATCGAATAGAATAGAATCCCTCCCCCTATGAAGTGTGATGCATATGTCCTAGCCTCGCGCCTTGTGATGAAGCTATGCACGAGATGAAATTGATATCCAATATAAAATATAGATGCAACTCTAGATGGATGATATTGGTTGATTATGCTAGGTCCCTCATTATGGTATCATAACTTTATATTTATAGGGTTTTCTTTATCTAAGTTTTTAATTAAACCTAATTTGGCTGACAACCAAAAAGATGAGTAGCTAAAATGGCTAGAAAGAGTCCAAACAATGGCAAGAAAGTGAAAAAGGGACTAGGGTGCCCATGAGCACCCAAGTACTAATCAGCGCATCCCGCTCGAGGCTAAAACAATGCAGGATGACAGAAGTTGAATGGGCATTTTGCTTTGGAAGAGGTCACTAATAATGAAATAAAATAAAACAAGATGCACAAAATATCAAGGGGTTAATTATTACTTTCTTCACTCAAGAACCTTTTAAGTAGTAGAATGAGGCCATGATTAAATATTGTCTAAAGTGCATGATTTTTTTTTCTACATTTGATAATATGGAGAAGAAAACCTAATTTTTATATTTAATGAGTCATAAATATTTTTGAGATATTTTTTTAAAGGATTTTGGTTTTCCATGATGATTTTTTAGGAACGCCAAAGAGACAAATAATATGTTGATAGATGAAGATACTAATTGGACTGAATTTTTTTGAGGTGAGTGGAATTTATTCCACCCAATTTGTGAAATACTCGGTTGTAGTGATGATAGCATGATGTTTTTATGAAGATCAAGGATTAAAAGTACCAATGACATCAAGGCCCCATTTGTGAGAAGGGCCAAGGGTCCTTATCGAACTACAAGGCTTGGCTAGGAATGTGAATAAGATTGGAATGTTGCTAACATTTAACACATTTCTTTCCATACATACAATAGTCATGATTGAGAGAAGGCCAATAATAAAAAAGACTAAGAACACTCTTAGCGACAACTAAGACACTAAATTTTCAACCAAAAATGTCATCATGGAATTCTTGGATAGCACGAGAAGACTCACATGATTTAAGGTATCAAAGGAGAATACCATCAAATCCACATTTATAAAGGATGTCACGAAGAATGACATAGTGGTTGGAACATTGAAGAAAATACCTCCTTCCATTATTAGATAGATAAGAGGGAATGATTGATTTGAAAGATAATCAAATATTTGAGAATACCAAAGATCCGACGAACTTGTCTTGACATGATTAATGTGATGTAACTCATGGAATGGTCGATCACAACGATGAAAAACTACATAAATATTGGATTCCTCTATTGTCCATGGGATGAGATATGTAAGAGATGCCATCGTATCATTTAAATGGTTGGATGATTGATGAATTTCTTTGATAGTGTAAGAATCAAACGCCTCAAGGAGGAAAAGGACTATATCTCTATATTTCTGAAGGGTGTCATTTTACATTGATACTCACATGTAACTTGTTTAACGATAAGTTCATAATCCCCATAGATGTCAATAATTTGAACACCTAAAAGGAAACAATTTCAAGACCTAAGATAAGGGCTTCATACAATGTCGTATTGTTTGTACACTCAAAGTTGATCTTGTTTGCAAGGGAAATTTGATTTTTCCAAGTAGGAAATATAATGATGAGAGCATCTCCCCTTTTCTCGACATTTAGAACCGTTCAAGAAGATTTTTATCTTAAGGGTACCATACTCATGATGAAAGTGATTAATGGATTCATCCGAAAATGCTCACAAGGAAGATGCGTACAAGCGAGAGGGGCTTTAGATAATTGGTTTGTGATATCTTGGCCTTTCATAAACTTTTGGGAGATGAATTTGGGGTCAAAATTGGTCATGAGCATGAGAAATCAAATGATCTGATTATTGTGACATGGATTAGAATGCATTGTTTTGAGAAGATGGAAGCTAGTGACGATGTAAGTCATTTGATTGAGAAGATAGTGTCAAAGCTTAAAAGTGGAAAAGAAAAGAGCGTAACACTAATTTTCATCTTCGAGTAGATATTTTCATTGTCATGGAGGGTGTGATTGATGTAATAAATGGCCTTCTCATGAACTTGTTTAATGCAATGTGCTAACATAGCCCTTAGAGTATGATCGATGTGATGAAACATATACATAAAATGGATCCACTTCCTATGGAGGTGTAAGAACTAGTGGTGACAACATATACATCTTTAGATTATCAACATTTTTATGGTAGTTATGGTCCCAATTTAATTCTTGCATATTTATGAAGATGGTGGTGGAAGGGTTAACAATGATCTAAAAGTTGTGAGATGAAAAAATGGACTGATTGAAGTTGACCTTGGAGACTATGAAGTTTCTTAAGATTGGAAGGAGGGGGTATATCAATCATAGGCTTAATTTTTGTGGGGTCAACTTCAATATCCCTAATGAAAACCATAAACCTAAGGTGTTTTCCAGTTAGCACTCAAAATAAAAACTTGGATGGATTGAGATGAAGGAATAATTGGATAAGGTGCTCAAAAATGACTTTGAGAATAGAAAGATGATTGTGTTGATGTTTAGATTTACCCAAAATATCATCGACATAATCCTCTATTTTCTTATGGATAAGGTCTTGAAAGATGTAAGTCATGGCCTCACGATAAGTGGCTTTGACATTTTCATACCAAAGGGTATGAAGTGGTAGCAAAAGGTCCCCCAAGGAGTGGTGCCAAATGTCTTATGTTTGTATTTTGGCATAATGAGAATCTTATTATAAAAAGAAAAACCATCCATAAGAGAAAGCATCTCATGAACATGGTAAGATCCACAAGATGATTGATGTTAGGGAGAAGGAAATCATCTCTAGGAAAGCAAGATTTAGTTCTTGAAAGCTTGTACATATATGAAGCTTTCCGTGATGGTTTTGTGACATGTACAATGCTATAAACCCATTATGGATAATTAATGGGGATGATGAAGTTAGTGGAAAGAAGACGTTACAAATCCTCTTTTACAAGGAGATAAATTCTAGGGTGGATGCGGTGAATATTTTACTTAACCGACTTGGCATTGGAAAAGGTGACGATGTTTTAGATGATGATAGAAGGATCAGTTTGTGGCCTATTAGAGTATGACCATGTACATTTCTAAATATGGTGAGAAAGAGACTTGGTGAAAGACTCAATCTCCTACGGATCAAGAGATTGACCCACTTTAAGGAGGTGAGGCTTATGAGAGTCCCAATATTGATATCTACAAGGTGCTCTCATTGAGAAGAGTGGATTTGTCGGATGTTAAAGTCTTATTAAGAGAAGAATCCTCTACCCTCATGTGGGAAATAATGGTGTCATTGTCGCTGCAATGAAGAATGTTGATGGTAGAAGATTCATATTCTATGATGTCTAGATGGTGAAGGGGAAGGGACCTATTCTAATTTTCACATTAATAATTATCGATTCCAAGGTGATGGTAGAGACTAAAAAAATCTAGAAGTGATAGAAATGGTTTCATCTATATCCATGGCTTCACGTGATGGAGAAGGAATGTCCATAAACATCTCGAGATAGTGGGAAAGGGTCAATGCGTTTCTCCTAATAACCTAATCCTATCTTTTCATGAGGTTTAAAGAATTGATCAATAATAAGGTCATGTGCACCATGTTCATAACTTCCCATGCCAAATCCCTTCCATGCACAATGGTGAAGATAGGTGTGGGTGAAGGATGGTTTGTTGATGAATCCATAGATTTTGATATATGGCTTTGAGTGAGTATAATCAATGATGTGAGAATAAGGGGTATCAATACTAACATATATGAGATTAGAAAAAATGTGAGGTGGACCAAAAGGAATGATATCCCTGATGTTATGCTAGTACATTATAGCCTTGTTAGGTCTATCAAGGCGATGAGGTGTGGGAAAGATATTGAGCATGAGAAGACGATACTCCCCCAGTGTAATTTTTCAATGAATTTATCTAAGGAATCATCGTTTAGAAGTTTGGATGAAGATATGGATGAGATAGTAGATGGTTGAGATACATCATTCTTAGGTTGATAGGTCATGTTGCATTATTAGAAGGGAGGATCATCTCCTAGAAGATTCAAGATATTTCCCGATGCTCATTGGCCGATACATCAATGAAATAATGAGGGGACACAACGGTCCATGGATTGAATGAATCCAAGGTCATCCAATAAGAACATTATATTAAAAATCCCCTTCTATGTTATAGAAGACTTAATGGAGGAGATTCTAACCAACACGGATAGGAAGGAAAACTGATCCCAAGTCTAGAGAGATAATGTCATTGAATTCATGAAGGACTGCAGTTGTTTTGGTGACAATGGTTTTAGGAATTTTGATTCAGTCAAAGGTATGTGATGGGATGTTTTTAATACTTTTTCCATTATCGATAATGGATCATCGAATGAATGTATCATCAACTCTAACCATGATGAAAAGGGAATGTCATGTTTCTCTGTGTGATATCTAGAATCTTAGAATCATCAAATAATATTGTAGTAGAAGCCACAAGTGCTCCTAAAAATATGCAAAAGAATGAGTCTCATCACCGGATTTTGGGATACTTTTCAAGGTTTCTATGAGGGCCTACTTATGGTCCGGTGAGATTCGGATGATCTCGTAAAGTGACATCTTTATCACAGCCTAATGGAGTGGTTTGATAATAATTTGTTCAATGGGCCAAGGGGTGGTTAAGATAGAAACCTTAGGGTTTGATGATGATGATGATGATGAATATGAATTGAATTCCTCATGAGGAGGGATTATGACAAAGGTCTTTGATTTTGATTGGGCTGTTGGTTTAGAATTATGTGGGCTAGATGGAGTGGCTATCCAAACAAAATTGATGAATAACGGGAAATATCCTTAGAATAATAGTCACTTAGTGGTGGGATGGCCGCAAAATTCAATGACGAATGAGGGGACTTGTGTAATTTGGGGGATGAATTTGATGATGTGGACGTTGGAATGGAGGTGGAAGGAGGGGATTGACTTGTTTCAAGAATAAGGCCATCCTTGATAATAGTATGGATAATGGTTTGGAGTGCTTTACAATGTTTCATGTCATGTCCATGGGTGTGATGATAGTTGAAAATGAGGTTGGAGTCAAATTATGATGGATTATTATTTTTTGGATCAAAGGCCTTGATAGGATGAAGTGTGATGGCATAAATTTGAAGTAAGTGTTAAATGACCTCCACATACAATTCAACCAAAGTATTGGGAGGTTCCTTATCTTTGTGAGGGGTCTTAATATTAGAGGAAGAGGTGGATGTTTGAGATGTGGATGTGTGAGATGACTTAGATGTTGACGGTTGAGTCCTAGTATTTTGAGGTTTTGATGTCTTAGATTTGGGTTTAATAATGATTGGTATTCTCGAAGAAGAAGTGTTAGATTTTTGGACTTGGACTGATTTGTGTGTTGCTATGTTTTGGATGAAGGGGCTGACCCTAGAAGAGATTGATGTGGTCCTAAGATAGATTATGTGGTATTGTATTGTTTGATCTTAGATGGAGTGATGTCTATATTTTTATGAGGATGCGAAAAAACTAAGAGGAATCTTGGAAAGGGTATTAAATTTTGTTTGTGAGGAGGCCCCATTGGGATGGATGACAATGATATCAACTAGAGAGTCCAAAAGTTGTGTTTTTGGGGTTGATATTGGTTGATGGAGTAACTTGTATTTGATGAGATCTAAAGAAGGTGGAGATTGGGTTGATGTCAGCGTGTCTAATTGTGTAGATGAGACAAGAGGATCACTTGAACTCGTTGCGAGTTGGAGTAATTTTAAAAACCCTTCAAATGATGATAATGATATTGGAGGATAAGATGGTGTTGATGTTTTTACAATGGTCAATGTGGTTGGTGAGGGTAAAAGTGTGGAAAGAGGAAATGGGATCGGTAATAAGGATGAATCCGATATAATAAGTGGGGTGAAGTAGATATGGGTGAGGTAGTAGGTATGGTCAAATATGATGAAGTGGATGTGACAAGTGATGAAGTAGATGTAGGTGTAGAATCAATGATAGATGTAAATGTAAATGTAGATATGATTGGCGTAGAGATGGGGATAAGTGTTGGTGGAATTGTATATATAGGGATGATGTCCAAAGAGGAAGTATAGGTAATAATTGGTAAAGTTGGTGGACTTTTTGATGGGGTAAGATCTTTGTCAATGGTATTGGTAGTATTGATGGTGTTAATGGTGTGAGAAATGGATGGTTGAGATACATGAGGAGTGGTTTGATTTATTGGTACATGATTAGGAAATGGTTGTTTGAAAACATCAAGTTGTTACTTAGGAGCTGCATTTGGGTTTTCCACGTTAAGGTCACCTTAGTCAATGAGTTTTTGGACAACATATTTAAAGGTTCAACATATCTCTATATCTTGTTCATGAACTTGGTGGCATTTTTAATACTGGTCCTCAAAATACCAAGTGGGTTCGGGTATTGATTCATCGAATAGTCAAATGGGGGAAGAATGATGAGATGAAAAACCATTAACTTGTTGAATTTCAAACTATATGAATCTACAAGAGGAGTATAGTTTGTCAGTTTAGGGTATATTTTTGAGACCATATGCTAGAGGTGGGTGTGAAAGAATACTTAACCACCATGACATTGGCTGCACTCCTATATTTGTCATTGTGTGGGGATGATTTAATAAACTTGATTTTTGTCTTGTTTGAGTTAATCATAATTTTTCCTTACTTAAGGGCACGAATCTCAAGTTTATGAGCCATACTTTGAAGGCATTTTAAATTGTTTGAAATGATTGAATTTGTAAGGTGGATGAGATATGCTTCACACAAGAATGTGAAATTAATGCAATAGGATTTGTTTATGGAAGCACAAATGATAATTTATTTGTGATTATATGCCATCATGTGACAAATTTTGTGATAGGTTCATCATGGAATTGTCAAATGGAATATAAGTCTCTAATGGTGATCTTGCACTCAATTTTGACTAGAAAATGTTCTAAAAATAGTTGTGGAAGTTGGGTAAATGAGAACAATGAGTATCAAGGATTCCATTGTACCTATCGCATGTGAGACCAGCCAAGGAAATAAGAAACTTGAAAAACATAAGGTCTTGGTCATGGAAAATGGGGTATCATGCATGCCTAAACACATGAAATTATTGTGGGATCTTCCTTACTGTTAAATCTAGTGGATTTTGAAAGTTCCTAATGAGGAAGATATTGTTTAAATGGGACCAATGGATGGATCACTTAATTAAAAAATTTCTCATAAGATAATGTGACCTTGGGTCCCAAGGTAATGGTTTCAAGAGCCAACCTATTCATTAACCAATGCATTGGGTCATTTGAAGTGGTTGGACAAGATGTGAATGATTGTGGTTATAATATATGAGATGTAGATGGATAAGGTTGTTGATAGACTTGTGAATGAATGGGTGATTGAGGAATCTCTTGATGGGGATGAATGTAGGTCATTGGTTGAGATTGGATGGGTTGTTGTAATGGTTGATGTTGAGAAATGGGGACATGATGTGATTATTTATATTGAGTTGGTTTTTAAGGCACGTGATGAGTGGGGATATGAGTATTAATGGGTTGAAATTGTCAAGGAGGTGGATTAGGAACTATGTAATGAAAAGCACTAGAAAGAAGAGGTTAGGAAGTGACAACATCTACATAGATGATTGATGTGAAAGATAGATAATTATTATGATGTTCAAATATGGGAGGAAATGTTTGGTTTCGTTGAAGAGATTGGATGTGGACACTAGTGATGATAGTCATGGAAGAGGTGATAGGAATGGAAGTGGTGATATTTGTGTGGATTGGAGGTGGATTAGGAGGAATGGACGTGACTAGTTGGGTGGTTTGATGAGGTTGAGGATTGGTATAATAGGATGGATAAAAATCATTTTGGGCCATAACGAGATCATTCATAGCTCTAGGGAAAAACACTTTGCAAGTTGCGAAGAAATAACTTCATTGTTTCGGATTAGAATGTTTAGCATATATTGTTTAGAGAGGTGTCCCATCAATAAGAAGTTGGGTTGACTTCCTAAGAGGGTAATCATGAAAGGCTATGAGATTAACATTGAGAATGTATTGGAACTCCACACTACCGCGATGGATAATGGGAGGCATAAAATCTTCAACTAAAATAGTGGATAGAGGGGTGGATGGTATAGATGGGATGGATTGATGATGCAATAAATGATTGGTTTCATCATAGGTGGTGGTTTTAACAAGAGCTCATTGATGACGCATGTTGATGATCAAAGGTTGGGTGACCATGGAAGAAGTAACCATATGCAAGGATGAGACGATGGCCATAGCATACGTTTGTTAGGATGAGATGATGGAATTGTTTGATGCAATATTTTGTTCCTTTTTTGTTTCTAAAGAGCATGTGATAATGGGAATGAAAAAAATAAGAAAAAAATATCTATACTAATTAAGGAAAACAAGTCAAACATGGAATGTTTTCTTTATCTTTATTAATTTAGAAATTATGAAAAAGGAAAAAAGGGGAATGGATAATGAAGGTACCTAAGAAATGGAAATATTAGATTGGTTTGATGTATTTTTTTTAGGGATTATTTGATATACGTGAAGGTACTTGAGGCCAAAATATGTGTAAGATTTATAACATGGCCATAACATTGCAGCGGTTTTCTGTTTGGTGTTAAAATCCCAATCGTTCCACCACCTCAAGGGAATGTCTAGACATGTGAATTAATTTGTGAGTTTGGTTATGTGTGAATAAATGTGGAATACAACCAATTAAACCCCTACTTATATGAGATTTGCAAGAGGTTTGTTTTAAGCCTAAAACCAAATATGGATAGTCAATGACGACAATCACACGAGAATAGAAAACATGAAACAAAAGGAGAAACTAATACAAAAGGTGAAATACTCCGCAGAGCACTTTTCATTTTTGTATGATCTTAAAAATAAATAAAGCGAAGAGTAAAATCCTAGAAATACAAAATCCCGACATGAAAAAGAAAAAGAAATATCCTCTACCCGCAATGTTAGTGGAAAATTGAAGAAATGGAAAAATGAAAGAAAATACAAAAGATTGACCTAAATGGAACATCCCAACGAGTGTGCTAGAATGTTGGGTGAATTTTCTCGTTCATGTTTAGATTAATGGACTAGATACTAAATAAAACTCATAAATTCAAAGATGAAAGGGTTTAAGGTACCTTGGAATGAGATGATGATGAAAGGACGAGTGTAAATTAGATTTCCTCATTACAAATCTGATGAACCTACACAAAAAAGATAACCAAGAGGAAAATCAATTAGATGGTAGATGAAGGGTTTGCCTAACAAAGATGGTTCCAAAAGTGTTAAATTCCTTATGAGGATTTCAACTGCGTATTTGATAAAAGAGGATAAAATCAATGATAAAGAACTAAATAACATGCAGAAACTGAAACTAAACAAAATATGAAAAAATTAGAAATTGATGGAAAGTGCAGATCTGATCTAAATCAACTTAAAAAAATGTACCTGTTGGGTTGACAGAGACCCGGGTTGCAGAGGTTAGGATGACAATGACCTGAGCAAATGAATAAGAACAACAACACAAAATGTAGATCTTGACAATCGAATGTAAATTAGATTGTGACATAAAACCGTGAACACTAGCGAACCTAAAAGGAAATTCGAGACAGGAAACAAAAATTATGCAAGAAAATGGAGATTTAGATGATTGGATGGTTATTAAGATAGGGGTCAATGGTGACTTGGCTCGGTTGAAGAAACCAAAGACCGATAGTATAGAACTAGATTGACAGAGAAACAAAATGGAAAATATGATTGCTTAATAAGGTGAGAAAGATAGAAAGAGAGGTGATGTGGACCTAGAAGACAAAATGGATGGTATCTAGGGTTGGGTTGAAGATGACTTGATAGAAGCGATGATGACTTGGGAAGTCCTAAACAATGTCCAAGATGGATGGGCTAAATATACAACCTACGATGTATGAGAATGAATGAAAGAAGAAGGCTGGATCTCAAGCTCTAATGGAAGATGGACATGCAAAATGTTAGTGACTGAAAATAATAGCAATGATAAGTAACGATAGCATAAACCAATTCAAAGTAAGGATAAATTCCCGAATTCTCCACAAGTGATGAAAATAAGCTCAAAGGGACTTCAAGAAATAGTTGCGAAGAAGTTCAATCTTGAAGAAAAGGTCACAAAAGCCAAGAGAATTATCATTATGCATCCTTTAGATGGGGGGAAATATGGCTTTATAGGGTCAACAAAGACCAGGGCGGATCACCACCAAACATGTGGAACCGTCCATTTGGGTGGTGTGAGGATGCGTAATGATGAGGGTTGTCAATCCTCTCCATTAATAATGTCAATCCGGGGGCTAGTGTCTTATGGTTTTATGCATTTAAAGAAAAAAAGATCTTTGGAAAACAACTCCTTTAAACACAATCCAAACTTGCATAAAATAAATCACACATGTAGAAATGTAAAGGCACACTTGCAAAAATAAATCTTGCATGAAAGAAATCACACTTGCATAAATGAAATTGTTGAATTAAAATTAAGTAAAATATAAATAAGACACATGCAATTTCACAAAATAAATTATACGGAAAGAAGGATTACATGACATAAAATCATAAATCACAACAAAAGGAAAACTACAAAAATAAAGAAATGAACATAACACATTGATCCATCTTCCTTGGAATGAGTGGCTAGCTCATTCCTTGGAAGAGGACTTAATTCATACTTTTAATTCAAAACTTGCAGAACAATTTCACTCAGAAGATTAATGAGAAAGAACGGATATATATTTCTTGGTAGGGAAAAATATACATATAAGAGTGTGGGAGGTTGCATTTATAATTCATGCATCCAACCAACTCCTTATTTTGGGAAATATAATATGATCTTATCTTTATTCCAATCCTAACAACTAAGATCTCCATCTCTAAAATATATGGAGATAGATATATTATTGGAATCAAAGTTTTATCTCGCTATTTTAGGAAGATTTACTTCAAATACTTCTCCTTGCTTTTTGGTAACAAGAATCATAATGATTTTATTCTCCTAATTTGTTGGAAGGAGGTTTTTCCTCAAAAAAATATTTTGACCAAATAATTGTCCCATATTTTTCATTTGACCTTTTTGTTTCTGACTGTGGGACTTTTGGTGCTCATCTTATACACTTTTTCCTTGGACTGCACTCACTAAAAGTTAAATTTATCTTTATTGGTAAAACTCAGTAAATCGAATGAGGTTTTCGTTATACACATTTCTATGAACAAACACCTCTCTCATATTTTTAATTTAAATTTTTTGTTTCTATTTTTTTAACTTTTAGTGCTCATCTAACACACTTTTTGGTTTTACTATAGCTCAATAAAATTTAGATTTCTCTTTATTCATAAAACTCAGTAACAAATGTGAGTGAGATTTTTGTTAAACACGTTACTATGAACAAAAAATGTTAGGTTGTGGAGCCTGTTTTCATGTGTGAAAGTGTTGAAGACTATACACTAAGAGTACTCGTCATGCTTTTATGTATCCTCACCGGGTTCGGCTCACGGCCCGAAAAAAAAAAAAAAAAATTTAGGCGTAAATTTTTTGGCCTCGAAAAATTGCACCTGAAATATCGGGAAACGTGCTTTTCTCATATGGGTGAGTTTTTGACCCATAGGTTTATGGGACGGGTTTTGCCCATGGTTTTGATACCCATGGTTTTGTAAAACTACTTAAGCAGTTGTCTATTTATATGGTCTTATGCATATGATAGATGTACAAGTAAATGTATTGCAAATGTGTTTTGAATTCGGTGTGAATTCTGTAGAGTTTGTTGAGCATAGCTCCAAACGGATCTAGGTATTGTATTGAGAGAGTGGTGGCTTGTAATAAAATCTGAGCAAGTGATTCTTGGTGGATGTAGCCCAAATTGGGTGAACCATGTTAAATCTTGTCTCTTTGTGTTGTGTTATTTTATTCTCGCAATTTTATTTGAGATCTGTAATAATTTCGCATATTAGTTTCTCTGCATTGCGATTTTGTGAGGGATTATTCCACATATTTTATCCCATATTACCTAACAATAAAAACTCTCGATTTCCCATTGGATTCTCTATTTATTCACAATTCATCATTTGATTCAAGTTCAAACCAAAACTATCATTTTTTTGATGCAAGTTCCGGAACTAAAACTGTCATTCCGTAGCTAACTCCAATTGTTCCGGAGCTAACTAAAAATAACTATAAATTTTGCACATGATCTCAGATTGAGATGATTCTTTTTTTGAACTTGCATAATTTTCTAAGAGGAATCTAAATATGAAATCATATTTGAGTTTAGATATAATATTCATGATCAATTTCACTTTTTCTAGAACTAGCATTATCTTTCCTTTATGGCCTACATACACAAGACTTTGCATCTTTCCTAAATAATCAATAGGATTAGTCAACAAAATAGATAACAAAATACTTCTAAATAATGAACAAGATATATATCCTATATTCTATCTCAAGAAAACTATAAGTTCCAAGATTACATTTAAATCCACTTTCAAAGGTAACTTGGAAGGACAAAATAATGGTAATTTATGGCCAATTTATGGCCTCATCACCTAACTTAAGGAATGAATCCCATTAGAAGTGGGATTAGGGTTTTAAAAGGGTTAGATAGGTTAGGGCTATATAGGGAATTGAAATGGGTAGGTGAGGGATGAAATAGAGTAAATAAAGGCTAAGGAGAGCCTAGGGATGAACAACTAGGTAGTTTAGGGATGATAAAAAAACCTAGAGAAGAAAAATTGGGATTGATTATGACTACTTAGATAATGAGGAAAGGTATAGGGGGTAAATGATGATGAGGATTAATAATAAATTAAAATAGATAGAATAATAGATGTTAAAGATCGAAATGTTAATAAAAACATGAATTAAAATAACAATGGTCTAGATAGGTGACCATGGTAAAAAAAAGAAGAGAATGTGGAGTGACAAGGGTAGCGATACCAAATTTTGGTGTCTAGAGAAACATCTAAATCTAATTTTGTATATATTACTTGCTTCACTTACATGTGAACAAATCTTTGATCAACAATGGTAGTCTATGAAGAATTCCCTCACTAATTTGTAAGAAAACAATGTGGGATAAAATAAAAGTACCATTTTGAATAATTGTGTCCTTATCCTTTTGATAGAGAGATACTAAGGACACCCTTCACTTCTCAGTTTGATTTCCCTAAATGTGACAAATATAGGAGTTAAGGTGATCCATGTGGTCATATTAAACATTGTTTCATGGATTTATAAGAAGTCTCCTATAGTGATAATTACCTTATACGCTTATTCCCACGTAGAATCTTCGGGGCAAATAGTGGAATGGTTCCTCCATATCCCTAAAGGATCTATCATTACATTCACTGAATCAACAAATTTTTTTATACGCCCCTTTTCATTTAATCTGGAAAGAGACATTACAATGTTATATTTATGCAATGCCAAACAATGAAACCATGAGAAGTTTTTTGGTTCTTGACAAAGATAGAGAGGCTTATCTAGTCGCTTATGTTTCTTAATACCGAGAGAAACAACTTGTTAATACTTTTACGAGGTTATAGAAAGAGGAAGCTAAATCAAAAGGATTTATTGGCTAAATGGAAATTAAAAACCTTTTTTTGAGAAAATTACAAGTCAAAACTTGTTGAAAAACCTAAATTTATTTGAAAAAAGAACAAAAATGTTGAAGGTGATGGTATACTGATTGAAAATGTGTGCAAGAAGTCCAAAATATCTTTTCTTTGAATCTTAACAAAGGACCATTGCACTGTGATCAAAAAAAATGTGTGTTCAATTCTCTCACGCTTTATTTTTCATCTATATTGAAACAGTTACACACAGTGAACAAGATCAAATTCCCTAAGACTAAACCCTTTGCAGATGATGTCATTAAACCAACATGTTATAGATACCATGAATAATATGAGTATCATCATGTTAAAGGTCATAAAACAGAAAAATATTTGAGGGTGAAACACCGCATTCAAGACCTTATTAATAGCGGAGAAGTTGAAATGGATTCACCAACACCCAAAAAAATTCTAATCAATATTTGGGAATTTACAAAGAGTCATTACCCAAACATAAACAAGAGGATAAAATGTCGGATCAAGGTTAGTTTTTATACAATAAAAGTGTGAATCATGTTGTTGACTCTACTAATCCCATTGATTCCTTTATTGCTTATTCCCATCCACTTATTGAGCATGTAAATACTATTAATATTAATTCCATAACCTCCTCCACCCACCCCTTAAGATTGTCACTATGATATTTTAGAATATCTTGAGAAGACCACTGCTAAGATTTTAGTATTAGATCTTCTTAAAATATCTAATGTTCATAAGGACATCCCTAACAAAACATTACAAGGATCAGTAGTGTCAACCTATATTGATCCTACGTGCTTCCAATCCTTAATCGGACAGATTACTCCTTCCTCAAGACATTACTTTCAGCGAACATGAGATTGCTAGTGATGATCATATAGACAACCTACCCTTATCCATTGAAGTCATTGTTCACAATAAAAGTTAAAACTTGTGCTTGTGGAAAATAGATACTCCGTAAATATTTGTACATTGAAACTTGTTATACAAATTGGGACATACCGATTTTGAACTAGAACCAAAGGTCATCACGATCAAGGATTATGATAACACAAAATGACAATAAACCGGTATGATTACTTTGACTCTAGAGGTTGGGCCTACTAGTCACGATACCCTGTTCCATGTCTTAGACTTGGAACTACCTTACAATAAATTATTCCACTTACCAATGATACCCAAGGTGGTTCCATTATAGAGCATTATCTCGTAATTTTACCTCTACATACAAATTTCCTTCAATAGAGATAACTATTTAGCTTCATTCTAAGGCTCTTACCTCTCAATTTGATCCAGATACATTTTTCTCACGTGATAATGATGCTTTCACGTCCACATATCCCTTTGGTTCTTTGTAGATGAAGGTACTTACAATTGACTATAGAGAATATATCCTCCAACAAGCCCTCCTCATCTCCAACCTTCCCTTATCACCCGTAACGCATGGTAGGCCCTCTTACAACTATCAATGATCTCAGAGCACTATAACATTGAAACTTTTACTCCTAGTGGATTTTTGGAAAATGAGAGAATGTTACACACTACCATATAACAATCACGTAATGATGAGATGGATTCATATTATCAAGAACCCAAGTATGCTATTTAGAGTAAAATGATGTATGACATGGGATATCAAGGATATCAATGTGGCACAAATCATAAGAGTGTACAAAAACATATTTAACACCACATCACGAAGTGAAAAATATTTTATTGGTATCCATCCATATGGGTCCTATCTCTTCGAGCATGAGGATATTTTTTCTAATTATGAAAACAAAAATATTCCCAGCTTAGTCTCCTTGAATACCTTGCCTCTACAAACATGTTTCGACGTGACTATCCTAACCATATCCCCTACCATTCCTGAATTAAATCTTTTTCATCCTTCCCTTTTAGCCGGATAACCAACAACATCTACCAATCTATTTCTTTGAGATTCACAAAACAATTACTCGGTGTATGGGTCTCTCGTGATGACATTCTTGTTCGTGACCACAAGAAAGGATTCTCCATTAATCTTGCCACATACATGTACTTTGGGTAGGTGGCTGAAATACGTGTTCAAAAAAATCTAAAAGATAACAAGGGAAAGAGATCATTTTAAAATCCTTGTAAAAATATAAATTCCTATTCCCACAAAGTGAAAAACTCTATGAGGCACTTGAGGATAAACAAATTGAAACATCGATGGACATAAAAAGTGACCACTTTCAAGGTGAAAATATAACGAGACACCCTTAGATGAAAATCTCATCTCCCCCCCCGATCCTACACATATGGAAGATGAATCCAAAATTCTCGTGGAGGAGACAATAGATTTGAATATTGGAAGAGAGGATCGGACTAGAATGGTTAAAGTAGGAGCTTCCCTCTCAACACAAGAACATAAGACCTTTGTCATCATTCTATGAGAAGTTTTAGACATATTTTCTTCTTCCTATGTGGACATGCCAGGATTACATCCCTCGTTGGTAGTGCATAACCAATTTGTGCACGAAGAATTGAATCCAATCAACAAACAAATTAGAAATATGTATCCTCATGTTTCCCTCCTAGTTAAATAATAACTTGAGAAATTATTGGTAGTATGATTCATTAGGCCTATTAATTATTTAGATTGAATCTCCAATATAGTTCCTATGTAAAATAAACCCATTGGCATCACAATCTGTACAAATTTTAGAGATATTAATAAATTATGTCCTAAGGGTGACTTTCCTCTTCCAAACATCGACATGATTATTGATTCAACTGTAGGATAGGAGATGTTATCCCTCATGGATGGATTTCCATGGTACAATCAAATTAAAATTGTATAAGAGGATCAATATAAAAATACCTTCACAACCCATTGGGGGACATTATGTTATCAATTCATGCCCTTCGGTCTCAAGAATGATATCCCAACCTATCAAAGGTATATTACTATCATCTTCCATGACATGTTAAATTAAATTATGGAGGACTATGTTGAATACATCTTGGGAATGTCTAGGATCGAGAAGACCATTTGGAAATCAAATGATGCATCTTCCAAAGTCTCAAAGACTACAAGGTTAGGCTTAACCCAAAGAAATGTGTCAATGTTGTACTATTAGGAAAATTGTTAGGTTTTATTGTTTCAATGAGAAGAATTGAGCTGGACCTATAAAATATATCAGATATTAATTAAATGCCTCTTCCTAATAACCTCAATTAGCTACTTAGTTTATAGGAAAAAATCTAATCTATTCGCCAATTCATTTATCAACTCGCAAACAAGTGTCATTTCTTTACTCATCTTCACAAGAAAGATGTTTACTTTCATTGGGGTCCCGAACAATAACAAAAATTTTCCTTACTCAATGAGTATTAGTTCAAACCGCCTATTCTTATGCTTCCTACCACATGTGAACCACAACTATTGTATATTTTAGACACACAATTTTCAATTATTTTGCTTCTATCTTAGTATGATATAAATAAAAAACAAAAAGTTCTCTACTACTTCATTCACGCTTTGAGTTCTTATGAGATTAACTACCCACAAATTGAGAAATCTTTCTTGGTCATTTTTTCTTTCCGAAACTTTGACATTATCAATTAAATAACAAGACCAAGCTCATATCCGCAATTGGCCATTTAAGTACTTATTACCTAAACCAACACTTACCGCAAAGATGGCTAATTGGACCATCATGCTCATGAGTTTGATATTGAGTATTTTAATCCCAAATCAATAAAATGGTAAGTAATTGAAGACCAACCGATCAAGCCCCTTTTCTAGGAAAAAACCATTCAGTCTAGAAATTATAGATGCTTATATGATGTATATTGAGGAATCCATCACATGGAAAATATAATTTGATGGATAATTTACTTTCCATGGTTCTAGAGAAGGAGTTGTTCTTATGACCCCTACGGGTGATCTAATTCCTCAAAAATTCATACTTATTTTCCCCTACACTAATAACATAGTTGAATATGAAGCCCCGATTGTAGGACTCAATTTTTCTATATGATGGGACATCAAACAAATTAATGTTATAGGTGATTCTCAAATAATCATCAAGAAGGTGAATGATGAATATAATTTTAATGATGAAAAAATCAGCCCTTCCAAGAAGTCAAGTTGAAACTTTCAAAGATTTCTTTTTACAAATAAAGTTCCAAAAGATACCTAGAGGAAAAAAATGTGCGGGAGATGCCATGACAACAATTGGATCTTTTTGTGCATTCTACCAAGGAAAATGACATGCCTTTCTTCATAGAATATTTGACGACACCAACATATGACATGCCGAATATTTTTTTGTGTGTGAAGTTTTTGGTCCCTTATCCCCTTGGTATGATGACATCTATAATTACCTACATTATGGAACCTTTCCTCCTAAAATTTCCCACTATGAAAAACTTAGTCTAATCCAAAGACATATCCCTTTATACACTCCTTGAAGGGAATCTATTACGTTTCTTTAACTCAAAAGAATCTATCTTAGTGGATAAAGAGTTGCATGAAGGCATCTATGGGGCCCACATAAGTTGAATTCTTCTTTCTATGAATCTATTGAGAGTAGGAATTTATTGGCCTACCATTGAAACCGATTGTTGTCAATATATCAAGAAATTATTACTTGTGTCAAAAATATGGCAATTTGATATATTCTCTAGCACAATAATTACAACCCATCACAACACCATGGCCTTTTGCAAAGTGGATACTTGATCTCATGCCGAAATTTATGCCCACTTCCTATCACAAAGTGACCCTCAACTAATAACGCCACTAAGTATTTCAAGAAATGGGTATAGGTTTTTTTTTCTTACCTATGTCATTGGTGCATGAATTTCCAAATTCATAATGAACCACATTATCTATCACTCGCATTCTGCTTCCATTGTGTATGACAATGGTATATCTTTTAAGAATAAAAAAGTTAAGGAACTATTCCAATGCTTCCAAATAAAAATTAAATGGTCGACTCCCTATTACCGTCAAGGTAATGGATAGATGGAAGCCTCAAATAAGACTCTTGTTTACATCACGGAGAATATGGTTAGTAAATTTTGTGATAGTTAGCACTTGCAAATTAGTCCCTCTCTCTAGGCTTATCAAACATCCATTCACATCCCTACCGATGCTACTCCATATTCCCTAGTTTTTGGCATAGAATCCATCTTACCCCTTGAGATTGAGCTCCCTTCTTTGTACATATATTTGAGAGATTATCTAGATAAAGAGGAAGACCGTAGAGTGGCTCGACTCATATAACTAGAGCTACTAGATGAGAAGTGCTTTCACACACTTGACTATTTAAAATTATACCGAATGGAGTATTCCAAAGATATAATAAACGGATCATACCACACACCTTTTAAATAGGAAATCTTATTTTGAAAGAGAATCATTTCAAAACTATGAAAGATCAAGAAAATAAATGAAAGTTTGAACCTAACAGTTGGGTCCTTATACTATGGTTGCTAAATTTGGGTTAGGAGCATATAAAATTACTAATTATGATGGTGATGAACTTAACGAACCTATGAATTGCATGCACCTCAAGTAGTGTTACGTTTAAGAATGGAGGTCCTATGAAAATTTAAAAAGTTAAAAAAATTAGAAAAATATAAAAAAAAACCTAAAGAGAAATAAATTCATCCAAGAGTGAAAATAATGTAACTCTAGCACTTTGGACAAGTATTTTAGTGAAAACTATTTTTCTCGGGATCATAGGAGGGTCCGTTGTTCACAAGAATATCACACCCGGGGTACATTTTCTTTATCCTAATCTAGTTTTTTCCCGTATGATATTCTTTCGAGCTTGTCCTTCGTGGCCTTGATTTAGCTTATTCTACACTAATATGTAAGGAGTTTTTCATTGTACATTCCCATCTAACATTGGGGAATTCTTTGCATCTTCACTTTCTTGTTCATATGCTTGATATTTTCCTCAGGTGCATTCCCCATCTAATGTTGGGGAATCCACACGTCTTTATTTTCTTATACATACTTCGGAAAACTTTTAGATCATCCCAAACATTCAAATAAAATTTTAGAAAACAAGAAAAATCATTTGAAATAAATATCCAAAAATATATATATAACATTGTATTCGGGAAAAGGAAAACAACGTAAAATTTTTCAAAACTATCTAACAAAAAGCATATAATTACTTTTCTTACTTGGTTGTTAATTTATACATAGTTTTGTTGGATTTTTATTTGTTGTCTTGCATGCTTTTCTAGATTAATGTGTTCTTTTCTTACTTATATTAAGTCTTTCTTTAAATTTTTGTGAGGTTTGGTAGATTAATTATGTGTGCATGTTTTTTTATGATTGTACATATTTATATTTTTATTTAGCATGTGTATATGGTAGATTTGATTAAATTTTGTCGGTCTTGTGTTATTTTCTTGTAAATTATTTGTTTCCATTTAATCATTGGCGCCATGACATCATCTATCATCACACATAACATCTACACATCATATATCATCAACATAATTCTAAGCTACGTCATCACAAAATGAAAATAAACATGTATGATAAGATAACATCATATAATATCATCACTAGGGCAATATCGCTTATGTTAATCACCCAAGATAGACAATAACAAAAACATAGGGTAAGAATGTCACCTCATAAAACAAAATTCTATAAAAATAAAATTCCACCATCATATCCATGTCAAAATAATAAATTTCCATTTGTAAAATGTCTCTTGATATGCATTACATACAAAAGTAAGACAATATGGGCATGGTTCAAAAATGTGTGCCTTCATCTTGATGCATAATAATAAAATAGTACATATACATAAAATTAAAATGTTCCTTAATCATGAAGCATACATCAAAATAATACATGAATCCATCGAATAAAGAGTCATGGATCAAGGTTTCCAATAGTAGGTCTTCCCGGCCTCTCGATTCGGCTATCCTATCTCTCGAAAGCAGGTGGGGGCATCTCGAACTAATATAACATACTTAGAAGGCATGTGTAATATGGATCTAAAATGACTGCCCATAATATGATTGCATGGAGCTTCCATATGTGCCTCTAGTATGGAAGCATGATATAAATCCTTGTAATGTATCACCTCACTCGAAGATGCTATAAAATCATACACTAGATCCTTGGATCCATCTTTCTCAGTTGCATGATAAAGTACATCACGCTCCCCTATAATATGGGCTATGTCAACCCCAACCGTGTGTCTTATGGTTCTCTCGTGTAGATATAACATGATCTCTCTATGTTATGGATTGGTCTCACTCTATGATGACCTGCACTAACCATCTTTGTAAGGTATATATTGTGATGAAATCTATGTCACCTCTCTGCAGGGCCATATCTCTCTCAAGTTGAAAAATCACCACTTATGGCCCACCTACATTTGGATTCAATCTATATCATAGGAGTGATATGTCTAGCTATGGTGGCCCCTATGAATTCTCCACTCCATCTCCATCACCCCCACCTTATTCAATATGTGGGCTACCTACTCTTGAAGGTGACGATGGACCTTATATCTCACCCCGATGAATATCAACCATATGTACTGTTATCACCAAATCACAACACCCTTATATTTATACAAATGCCTATACTTGAATTCATGGTGTGATTGGATAACATGGGTACTATCTCCAAGTTGTGGGACTTGCTACTTGAGATAGACCTCCAGAGAAAGTTGAATCTTGCTCCTAAACTACCTGCCACAATCTACTCTAATGCAGGGTAAACTAACTGTTCTAATCTAACTTTCCAAGGGACCAAGGAGAGAGAATGCATAAAATGAAAGCCTACACTAAAGCAGTGATACACCAGAAAAGGAGGGTGTGAGAGTAGTCTTCCAATGCGTGAGATACAGAAGCAAAGTGCACACTAGAAGGGGTGATGACAGTTCTCCATAATCTAGTAAAATGCATTCACAACAACATTTCAAACATACACAATGATAATGGATCCCTACAAGAACATAAAAATAGACACAATATTCTTGTAATCAAGGTTGAAGGGGCAAGAAGAATGCAAGAAAACATAGCAGGGGAAGATGCATCCACAAACTTATATTTTATTGCCTCTTGATATGCACAGTTCAATCGGTTACAAGATAAGGGCCTAGATCACCATGCAAGGAGTCCAAAACAAGGGCCTATAGCACATTGGCTTCACAAAGCAATTTTGGCAGAGATTTGCTACAAAAAAAAATCCTCCTTTACAATGAGCCCAACACTCCAATTTATAAGAAAATGAGAAGAGAGAGAGAAGGGGAAAATGGAAATCCTGAAATCTGTCCTTCAACCACTTGTAAGAGGCATTAAATGGATTAAAATGATTATATATTACTTGTAAAAAGGCTCCCCATACTGTCCCAGGTGCTGTAGCAGAGAAAGAATGATGACCATGCCTCTTAATTGCACTCCCAACTACCAAATAAAACACTGTTATGAACCCAGCCACGTTTTATGAAAACTCCCCACCGATTTCTCATCCAATCTAGAACTTATTGATTATTTTGTGTTGGGATTGGAGCCATGATTCCAACGGTACCAATTTTGTGTGATTTCGTTGAGAAATACAAAATTTATGGCCTTTTGAGTGCGGGAAGCTACTTTGAGTCTGCGGGCGTTTTTGTCATTTGATGGGAATGAGCATTAACTGACTAGAGCTGAATATGTTTCTTTTATTTAAATATATCTACCCTCATTAAAAATTAGGTCCGTGTGTCCCAACTATCCTGGACACATTCTTCCGCATCGACTGATTGGGGTTTCCTTGTCCCTTTTTGCGACCTTTTTCACCTTTGCGCGTCCTGCGTGTACTTTTTTCCCGGTTGTCCCAAATGAAGATCTCCGCACCGCCCGCAATTGATTGACTTGCGGAAAATTGACCGATTCACATCCCATGCGTCATCGACATCCCAACCGCTCTTGCGGACCACCCGGACAAAAATGTCTGACTTAGCCGATTTTCTTTGTATTTTGGCCATGAACTTGCTACGACGAACCTCGAAAAGACCCGCACTAGTACGATCCACACCCTTCAGACCTGCAATGCTTTAAAACAATCATGCGACCTTATTTTTTGCATTTTTCAATTTTCTCTAACTTGTTGGTTTTTTTGTGTTGGGGAAGTTAGAGAGAAGCCGAAGGGGCCCCAAAAACACGATTTTAGGCCTTGAATTAATCTACTTGCTCGGGCTAAAGAATTTGATGCATGTTATCAAAATTACCTTGAGGGGTGAATTTTGGATAACATGTACATCCTGTTGTAATACGTAACTATACCCGTGAATGTGCTACCTCTTTGCACTAGTTCTATCTCGTGGCTACACCTATCGTTGTATCGTGGACCCTCTCGCACAGAGGAGGATCCTACAACTTATGATCCTATTGAATTTTCCCCTAGCCTTAGGTTGTACCTATTGACCCTATTGTTCTATCACCTATGGATGTGCCGATATCTATCCCTATCCCCGTCCCTTGGCTTGTTATAACTCAGCCTCAACATGTCATTTCCCCGACCGGTTGTATTTCACAAGGCCTAACACTAATATCATGTTACTATTACAGGTATACTACAAGCTATGGCATCCCGCAAAATACTAATACGTCTAGAAACCACTATCATATACCATTCCCAATAGTCTATAGTGATGTTCGGATCTACAATCATGCTCTATTATCCTAGATCTATTGTATGACACCTTAAGAACTATATAATTCTCTATATGGTCTGATTTGGGCCAAAAAGTAATAAGTCTCATGATGTCTACACACATATCACATCTCATCCCCAATAATTCCTTGAATGACTCCAAGATGATTCTTAATCCTATCAATGTGGTACCACTCCAATATATTCCTATGACTACGTATCAAAAATATCAACCTTCGTATTTCTAATCTCAACAACATCCCCGTGCCACTTGTGTAAATGGTATGATCTTCATGTCACCATATATAGCCATAAATCATCGACTCCTCTTCTATAGTATCAATGTCTCCTAGATGGGATATGTTGTGCTTGTTTACTAGCTCCCATCCCATATAAGATGGCTCATCTCGGTGTTCTAACTTGTATCACTCCAAGTGGGCATCTAATGGTGATCTTATCCCATGATCAAACCTTTAAAAGAATCACAAAACTTAGGATCCTCATGCCTCTATATGCTATCGATGTATATCCTCATACAAATGGGCTAGTATGCACTGACCCCAATACAAAATCTCCCCATCCATTAATATTTGAACAACGCCTATCAAACCAAGTGGAAAATGGGTACCAATCTTGCTTTGGGGAGAATGTAGTTGCTGATAAGATCCATCAGATACACTGGTATGCATGTAATCTACTTTCTCTCAAAACATCGATACAAAATCATAACCATACCATTTCAAGGTATATCCTCTAACTCAAACATCTCCCAGATATGCTCTAAAATCTGGATGTGGTTCCCATCATAAGTAACCAAGATGCCCTGTATAGGTACTATAAGGATCTGATAAACATCCTCTAAGGTCACTTTCATCTCTCATGTAGGTAGCCAAATATTCTAATTCTCACTGTGCCACATCTTTGCTAAGGAATTCGGGATGTTTGTGATCTCACATAATGTTTGGAATTTGTGTGATGAATGATAAACCCATCACCTCTAGAATGAAAAATCAACTATCGTTGATCGTGACAAGCATGTCTTCTTATATTCTCATAGGTATCCATTCCTCTCACGCACATATAAATTGAGTAATATCACCTACAAGATCACCCGATACACAAAAAATTAACATCATTTCTTCTAATAACATCTTCCTAAGGTGTTCTAATCACTCCCGAGTTCTTCTAATCAGTTCTAAACATCTTCAAAATTCCTCTAAAAACTTATAAAGGTTGGAGTCTACAACAACGCATCTGCTTCCATGCTATCACATCCCGTATGAGACTAGTGCATGCCTTTTAACACTAGCAAATTTTACAATAGTGGAGGTATTTTAATGCTCTTTCTTTCATTTCAACATTAGCATATACCATGCTAGCGCGCATGATTTCTCATCTTTTCTATAATTTTCACGTTAGCATGTGCACAAACCTAATACAAACTTCGTTTAATGCTCATGCTCTCATTTTAACACTAGTGCAAGGCTTTCACACTAGCATATTGTTTGCATGCTAGTGTACCTCAAGGCATGTGTTAACGTTAACGCACCAAATTTCCATAGATAAAAAAATTAATAAATGCATTTAAATTCAAAAATTTGGTGATACATACAGGAAATCATCTACTAGAACCCTACCAAACTCTTGAAATTGTTTAGCACGATGTTTCTTGTTTTTGATTTGCACCATCTATCTCAAAATTTAAAGTGTATCTCTCTCACAAATCAATAGAGGATAATAGAAAATAATGGGTCATGATAGATTTTACCACTCCCACCATCCTAGTAATACCTCCAAGTCCCAATCCTTCATTTTTTCTTGCCCCCACGGCCAAATACCTACCTTGTTCTTCTATTTTCTTCTGTCGGCGATGGTGTTCCATCGCAATGATTATTTTTGGTCATTTTACTAACATATTCACATCGCTTGGGCATAGTTTTTCTTCCCGATGACTTTTTCTTCTCCCTAGGAATATTATTAGTTCTCAGGTGATTTTTATCGATGTACAACACACATCACCATTCTTCTATATCAAATTATTCCATAAATTTAAAAATCCTAAAAATTGGTAAAATTTTTAAAAATCCTAAAAATTGGTAAATTTTTCAAAAACCAAAAATTGGTAGAACTTTTGAAAATCCAAACATGGTTAAAATTTTAAAAAATCCAAAAATTGGTAAACAACATTCATGCATCTCAATCATTTAACAAGATTCAACACCTCAAACATCAAAATTTATTCTACAAAACATATTTGTTTGGTCTTTACAAAACATATTTCTTCATTTTGATCTACCTCCATTAACAAAAGTTGGTTTTCTTGTTATGTCTGTATTCTCTTACACAATAAATTTCTTGGGGCAATTCCATAGTGCATGATTTATTTTTCACAGGACTTGTATGCCATCCATTTATTGACCTCACATGTATCCTTTCTTGGAGTGCCATTTTTAACCCTTGTCATTATCTCAAACATTTAGGAACAGATGTTCAATAACAAAAAAATTGGTACAATTGTCTTGAATGTTGTTTGTTTGAGTATGTTTATTTGTTCTTTTTTATTTGTTGGTCTTATTGTTTATTTTCTCATATCACATTACATTACGTATGTTGTTTTGAGTCATTCCTTACATGCTCATATTCAATAAAGAACTGGTGACATAGATCATATAAAAAAATGATGAGACGAATTTATTCCTAACCCAATTGATATGTTTTTCATCTCCATGTGTTTTTTTCTTCATCTCCACTTTTCTTCATCACTATTTTATTCTATCACAATGTTTCTTCAAAAAAACCTAGGAAATAGGTATTTTATATATCCCCCTCCACCCCCGATTCTTCTATCCATGTAAACACCATATTTTATTTCCCAACCACTCACATTGAACACTCACCTACTAGGTTTTTGTCCACTCTTATTATTTTCCTTCTTCTTTTCGATCATCTATCAACCTCTTCCATCACTCCATTGAAACTCGAATGGACATCCTTCATTATACTAATTTGTCTTCCATTCCTTCAAATTTTAGTTATTTTTAATTGTCTTCTACCTTTGAAGTGGCATCGTTTGCATTACACCACCCCGAAAAGGGAAAAATGTAGAAACCTAAAATCAGCCTACATAGTTTAAATACTAAAATTTTACTAATTAGCATCGTTCCCTTCATTTCAATTGTAATAAGTGATTTCTTGCTAATTAACTACCGTTCCCATCTAATTTAGTCACTAAATAACACTTTGTTAATTAAGAAGCCTTTCCCTAATTTCGATACCAATTAACGAAACTTTGTTAGTTATAACCCTTATGTAATCAATTAATTAACTATTATTATTTAATAAAGCCTTTATAACCTTGTATTTAATTAATAAACCATCGATTAATTAAAACCCCTTTTAAATCATCTAAATCCTACTTATTTTCCTCTAAATCAACTCCAAATAGCTTTCTAAGATTATCATAGCCTATTAATTAATCCTAGTTGATTAATTAAATCATCTCCAACTCCCATGAGTTGTTAATTACTAATTAATTCCTCTAATCATGTTTATCTCTTCTAATTCTACTTTATCTTTTATCCCACATTCACTAGGTTTCTAGCTTCTCCCAAATTGGAAAGATATATAAAGAACCTACCTCCTTCCTTCACACCTTACACCACACTTTTGCTAGTGATTTTATTATGCACATGATAAGAGAATTCTCCATTCTTGAATAGATCCTTCATCCTTGCATCCATTCTTCTCATTTGTGAGTAGTAAAGGAAGATCCAAACATGTCCATTAAGCCATTTTGGTGAGATTCTTTCCTCATTTGGAGATAACATACAATTGATTGCTTATGATCTAGATAGGTTCATGTTAGATAACAATCATACATTACAAAGCACATCCAATTTCAAAGGGATGGCTTAGCATTTTATGTTTTATTCATGTTAGATGCATTAGATTAGCTATTTCTTTAAGCTTTATCATGATGTTTATATTATATTAGCTTTGTTATTGGAACTACTTAGTGTTAGTTTCATTTAATTATCTTAGCTTCTTTAATTTGCATAGAGAAGGAAACTAACATCAATGATGAACAAAATATTAGTTGAATGACACATGTTATAAGGAAATATTTTGACTAAATCGAAGTGTGACCAAGTTAGATAAAAATACCTTGCAACATTCAAGCCCTATGTCTCTGCGAGATCAAAGTGGGTGTGATTTTGATGGTTAATTACCACTTGAAGTGAATTATTAATGGGTAGTACGTAAAGAAAAACTAGCAAATGTATAAGGAGTGATTAAGTAAAATTTGTGGATGGAGGGTGAATGGAAGGCTAAGTCATGCATTGTTTCTCTATCAGCTAGGAGTCCATAGCCACAATGAATATGCATAGGATTATTATCACAACATATATCTATGTCCAAAAACGCATCCATAGCCCTTGCATAGATGATGGAAAAACACATAGAAAGAGTCTTTAGGTGGCTTTTCTTCGATATTTTTAACTCGTATATGATTTTTTTACTTTTGGATGTTTGTATTATTTTTTTGGTTAAAGAGGTTCCACTCTCTTGAGAAAATTAAAGTGGTTAAGAATCATTAGTGGCTTTATGGGGATATGGAAATGAGTGTGGAGATTTCATTATCTAGAGTTTCTAAAGACATGCCAAAGGGTCTTCACCACAAGTTTATTAAGTGTATCATCTTAGTGCTTAAATGTTAGGTACTTTGTTGAATTACAACATGTATATCATCTTCCCCATCCACTTCATATCCTATATCTAAAAATATGTTCACGAATATGAAAAATCAAGGAAATGTCTCAGAATAAATGAACAATGCATTCACGTACACATATCCCATCATCAAAATCTAAGTCGTTTAGGCTTAGCTTATAAACCTAGCATTAACAATGTCCCTCCCACTACTCCACAAACCATTTCTACCACTCCTCCTATCATCCCGACCAATCAACCCAATCAGAAATCATTTAGCCCCCTACAAATACTAAACACCTAAAAATAGATGGAGTACATAATTTTTCACCTACGCAAGGATATTATTTCCTTCCCACCCATCCTACTTCCATCCAACATCCAAATCCCTTTGCATCTAATCCATTCCTATCATCACATCCATTAATCTGATCTTCTAATCCATTCATTTTAACACTTGATCAACATTATCACACATTTTGTAATTCAATATTACTTACTACAAGTCTGGACTTAATAAAGGATAAGGGGAGATATTTTTTTTTTTGTTTTTGGTTGGTAACGAATGATTAAATGTATGATGAGATTTTCATGGCTAACGATGTTTGGATGTCAAGTGGGATATGGATGGTTGAGTATGTTTAGCGAGAGGATTCAAATGGAAAGGTTATTGATAAAGAGGTACAAGAACAATATTCCCTAGTTAATGAGGTTTTAGACATAAGACATAATTTGCATACAATGATTGGTCGAATTTCCATGGGTGTGATAGAGGTCATAATAATAATGTTCCTGATACCAAGTTGGTTTAGGAAGGTTTGGATAGTATTATTTGATTGGGGGATGAATGATCATGTTGAAATTTTCTAGACAATAGAAGATGGTGGTCAAGGATTCTCTTAAAGGAGTGAAGTGGTTTGGGTTAAATGGTTTTGGGAGTAGGAATTAAGGGTACTATATTTGGTGGATTATGAGATGTTTTGGTTGATTTTGAATTTTGATTTTTGATTTGGATTATATTTTTGTGGATTAGAGAGTTAAGGGGATGTATTAGGCCTTGATGTTCAAGTATATTTGGTTGATTTTGGATTGGTTGGAGTATGTGGTATTCGGTAGATATTTTTTCCTAGGATTAGATTATTTGGGATTAGTAGATGTGAATGAAATGGATGTGGTAGATTTATATGAATGTGATTAGCGTGATATGGGGTCACATTAGATTTGGGTAATGTTGGGAATGAAGGAGATTTGGGAGATGGGTATGGTGTAGGAACCACACTAGATTTGGTCTATTTAGGGATGAAGTAGATTAAGGTGGAAAAGGAGCATTATTAGAATCGATAGGATATGCGATGGGGAGAGGATTGTGATTGGATTGTTTAGGATTGGTATTTGGTAACTTAGGTGTCACATTAGATGTTTTAGGATTGGGGGTGGTGGAGATGAAGTAGGATTAAATGATATGATAGTGTTAGGTCTAGGTGATAAAGTGGTCAAGATGGGATTTGGTGTGGATGAAAATTTTGAGGGTGGTCTAGGATCCACATTAGATGGTTTAGGAGTTGGGATATAATTAGATGAGGGTAACTTAGGAGTCATGGTGGATGAGATAGTTTTGACATGCTTGTGCTTAAGTGATGGAGGGGATTAAATAGCCTTAGAGCCTTAATTTGACGGTTGATTAGGGGATGTGGGAGTATCTAGGAGAAATTCCGTAGGATCAAATTGGGATGATGAAGATGACCAGGATGGAGGAATAAGATGAGATTGAGGGGATAATAATTTTGGGTTAAGTTGTTAGTAATTTTGTGGATTTGTGAATGGAACTCGATTATAGGTCTTACAATGATTGGATTTAGAAATTGATATTTTGGATGGTGGTGGATTATCTACATGATTTTTGATGGAAGGAAGGAATAGGTCATGATGATTGATAGGGGATTTATAGGTTATAATTTTGGATGGTTGTGTGTTGTTACAATTGGTTCCTAGATTAACAAGGACATAAAAGAGCTCCTCTTGGTCTAGGTCAAAGTTAGTGGCATTTTCACCGTGGGATGTAATTGGATTTTTGAGATAGTGGTTTATGTTTTTAGGTTTGGGTGTGGATTGAAATGATCTAGATTTCTTAAAAGGAATTCAATGGGGTTAGGGGTAGAGATATTAGGAAGAAAAAAATATAGATGGGGTTGGTTAGGAGATGATAGTTTAAGATGTGGTTAGTTGATACATGATGTTAGAAAAGATATATTTTTATTGAGTTATTGGATGGTTTATTTTTATGGAGAGGATGGGATTGGTTGAGTTAGGATTTGAGATTTGAGATTTGTTTATTAAGTTATTTGATAGTGTGTGGGATTTCATGATCAAAGCAAGATAGTTGAATTTTATGGGTTGGGGATGATGGGATAGGTTGGTTGATGGATTTAGAAAAGAATTAGGAATTTAGATGTTGGTTTGGAGAGGATGGGGATAGACGATCAAAGCCCATGGTTTAATGAAATGTGTAGGGGTTTAGATTTAGATTAGTTTGGTTAATTAATGATGTTGATTAGATTTTAATTAGGATTGTTTGATTAAGGATGGTTCATTATGATGATATCTGATTGATAAAATTTTTAAGGTGATAGGATCATTAAGGGTGTTCACACAAAATAAAAAAATTCAATGCACACCCTAACTAGTCAAGTTTGATTGTAGTGAAATTATATCCCACTTTCAATACCACACACCGATGATGGTGGAAAAATTGTCTCTCCACCTATGTGCAAATGTGCTTCCAGCTCGTGAGTTATCTTAGGGAATGGAGCCTCCTTTCACTACACATTGATTGTGGCCAAATGATTACATAGTCTCCTATGCATGAGCTCACTAAGGGAGTTCCCGATATACCTTGTCGTACGTGGGGCCAAAGTTCTTGTTATAAGGATGTTGTCTAAGGTATGGGTATTGGGATGTGCAATTACCTCACTTCACATATCTATTAAAAAAGTGAGAACTTAGCCAATAATGATAGCTCTCCAATAATTTATATACCCCACCAGAACATGTGGTGTGTCTAGGTGCCTTGAGGTGAATTTGATGGTCATAAGACCCCTATGACTATGGAAATTTCATGGATGTCACTTACACATCAATTTTCCCCTATAAAATAAAAAGGGGAATCCTAGCTACTTTTGATCCTCAACATCATCTTAGGATATGGGAGGAGAGCATACACAATTCTTCCTTTCGTATAAAAAAATAACAATACAAAACACACAATAAAAATTATGCAAGAAAATAGATGTAATATAATAAAATAAAATTATAAATATTATGTGATTGGGTTTTCAAGAGGTGTCCCTACAAAACAATCATTTGTAAGTTGATTTCTAAACACAAATGTCTTTAAGTGGTCATGCTATAAAAAAGGGTTAATAGTTTTAGATTGATTTAGATACAAAAAGATTTGTTAGTGAAAATGCAAACAATAAATCAAAACAACTTGTTTCCTAATCTAACACTCGTGATCATTACTTGAGATTGAGATAGTTGAAGGGAGAGAGAATACAATACCTTAAGTTACCAAATGAAGAACACCCTTGATTATTTTGATGTTGTTCATGAATGATGATGGATTGATAGATTGAATTGGAGATGGATTGAAGATTATTGTGGATGATTGATGAAATAAAATGGAATATATTTGTTATGGATTCTAGTGTTGTCTTTCATGGTGGACAAGACTCAATTTATAGCTTGTGGGAGAAAATGGAGAGTGGAGATCCATCCAAGTAGGATGAGTATCCATTGTTAGAAATTGAGGAGATGATTGAAGGATTCTAGAATGGAGAATTCTATAATTTGAATTCAAAATCCATGGAGGGAAGAATTTTCCTTTGAATTTAAAATTCAATGGAAGGAGAAGTTCGAGAGGTTTCTAAAACTAGAATCCTCTAGATTTAGAGGTGGATACTTGTTATAAGTTTTAGGATTAGATTAGGTTGATAAAATATGATTAGTGGTGTGATTACATGGAAAAGATATGTGTAGGGGAGGTGTAGAGTAGGTGGGTATAAATTTTAAATTCCTAGAAATGTTTAAATGATTTTAGGGAATAGGTCTACAATAACTAATCGTATGATTAATTATTATAGACTTAAAATGGGAATTGTGGGATAAAGTAAGGAATTAAAGGGGTTAATGATGAAACTATGGGATATTATATTAATCTGGTAAAAGGGATTAATAGTAATTAATGTTGTGATTAACTATTATAATGATGATGTTTGAATATTTACAAGAAAAAGTTTTTTTGTTTGATGGGAATTTTTTTGGGCGGGTCCTACCCGCTACCAAAGAGGCCTAAAGCCCAACTATTCAAAAAAATAACAAGATTAAAAACAAGACTAAAAAAACATTGTCAATATGAAACCTAAAACCATAGGGATGATAACACAAACACAACACAAGAATAACACAAAGATCACCCAATGTCTATAGCAAATGAGGACAATTGCGGAAAACACTACAGAGCAAGATTCAAAACATGAAACAAGAATCACGGGAGAAAAATATCTAAACACCCTTTGTACCTCCTCCTATTAATTTTACCATGGAAAAAAATCTCATTACTTCATTTTTCTAATTTATAACACACCATGTTCCACCTGAAATCCAATTATTTATTCACACCACCACCATATGTAGAATTGACATAATCTTGATAGCACTCACCCTCCCATAAATTAATGATCTTTATCAAATTAGGATCAATCTGAATGGTTCATCTTCTTAATTGGTAAAAAAACTTTAGTCCTTCCCTTTGATGATTTTTGATGGTAAAATTCCATTGTACTTATTCAAAATAAACGATGGGTGTCTCCTTTGTATCTAAGGCATTAGTCGCCGCTTGGTCCAATGATCAAATCCTATAAATGTTTCAATTTACATATCAAATAAAGTGACAAGTGGCACAATATTACATGGACCCATAACAACGCCCACATTTCCCTATTCATTCTCTGTATCCACCAAATACTATCCAAGAGAAGGGAAAAGTCCACCGTCCACCTCGTTAGCATCCTCCACCGAGCCTTCAACAAAAGCCTCTAAACCCACACATCCTCTACGTATTCCTCCGAGATAACATTGTTTTCATCCTCTTCATTTCCTATTTATTCCAAATTTGATTCGTTGTCCTAAGGCCCCTTCCAACCATCCATATCTACTCCTTGGTATCTACAAGTAAAAATGAGGCTCCAACTACGGTCCATTCAGTTAAGGAGTAAGGGGCTACTTCGAATAAATAGGGTTAGCAACCAAGATTTCCCTTAGCCTCATATCAACATGCCTTGTTTCTCCTTGAGAGAACTTAGCCTGCCATATTGGTTCAGTGTCTTAAAACAAGTAATCCCATGGTAATCTGAGAAACATATGGACAAAAAGGAAAAAAATTATTTATAAATTATCTTCTAGATTCTCGGTACCAATTGAAGCGCAAGGAGAATGGGTTGAGGGAGGGATTTTTTCTTGGTCACATTGACACAAAACCTAGCACACACCATTCTTGATCTAGATTGAGTAGTTGGTTAAAATCCTAAGATTCATCCACAAGATTTAGGAAGCCCCGGGATTACCTCTTGGTCCCAAAACTCAATAGGAAGGGCATGGAGGCGCACCTGACTAGCCAACAGGGAACCGAAATATTCCACAAAGGTGTTGGCTTCCAAAGTGAAATAGGTTTATGATGGTTATTCCAAAAACATAGGCCCCCTATAGCACATCAAGAAGATATAGCTCTACACCAAAAATGAATAAGAATGTTTCATTATCGAGTGCATTGACTCTAAGGAACCCTTGATCTTCCATTTGGCGGAGCCTATCTCTCACGCACGTTCGCGGGGAGATAGGCGGATTCGAACTCCCGACCTCCAAAATGATACGCTGGAGGCCCACCACTGCGCCAAAGCATTTGTTATTATAAGATTTGACTATTTTTAATTAAATACACGACCCCGAACGTGCGTGAGAGATAGGTAGAACGCTTCCATTTCCTTTTCGTCCATTCCCCGACCTAATCTATTTTTGATTTGAAACAAGAGAAAAACACAAATAGACTTAACCCACACCTTCTTGTGGCTTTATCAAGAATCAGTCGGGAATAATGTGATTAGGGGTGTCGTCCATCCAAGAAGGAGACAGAGCGATTGATCATACAATCCATGAGTGGCCATTCACCACTTTGTCTTGGCGAAAAACAATTTCATTTTCCACGTGAAAGGCTTGGAATCTCCTCCCACCCATCAGAAATTTGAAATTGTTCCTCCCACTCATGTCGTTCTTCATTCTCATCCATCACTAGAGGTATTTTTATAGGACTAATTAATTAGAAATAATTATGTTAAAATTTTAGATTTACACACACACACACATATTTATATCCATTTAGATTTCATTTTTACATAACTAAGCCATTGGTATGTTTGCATTGTTGTTGTAAACATATCTAAGGTGGATATTTGAACTATGTTATTACATTTTTTAAAATCATGGGCACATGTTGTGTTATTGAATTTATGTTATTAGGACAGCCAGCTCGCAAAGCGCTTTCAACATAACTTTTAAACTATTTTTAATTTTAACTAATATTATTATTACAAGATAAAAATGAAAATAATAAAATTAAAAGAACATGAGGATTGGAAAAAATATATCTTAATAAAATAATAAAAATAAGTTATCTTATGCATTAGCACTTTGAATCGTCCCACAAAATATTAAGATTGCTCCGGGTTCCATGTTGACATAAAGTTGGCACATACGATAAATACATGTATCATATCTATTCCCCACTACTTTTTCATCATCTCGGGCGATGACGCTAACACATTCTTGGTGTTGGAGGATCAATGCACTTTGGAACTGATTCTAGGAATATAAATATCTACATTATGTAAAAAAAAAAACCCCATCTTGGTTAGGTGGCCTGATATGAACCTAGTCTTTGTAATATATTACAATCCTTATGTTAATATGGTTGACATTGCAACAGAGGTGGCCCTATCACTAATATAATGACTGAATTTTTGTAGCATATATATGATCTTTTCATTTCTATCAATAATGGATATGCCTCTTGAATACATCTCATAATTTCTATAAGGAATCCACGACACTTATGTTCCTCACTAGAGAAATCATATATACCACTTTAGTGCATCATAAAATTTCTTCTATGACTGCGTGACTCCTCATATTTTACTATTGACGTAACCTTGCATCTTCTTTTGGTACAAATTCTAGTAAAGTATCAAACAAAATGAAGCAAGGAAGAAGCTCCATATAGAATGAACACTTGTCTTTTTAGAAAATACTTCAAGAAATTTTTTAATTAATATTTTTTATTCATTCCTTTCATTATATTGTCTTCATGATGAAATACATGAATAATCTAAAATGTGGAAAAAATATTGTAAATAATTTTGGCTTATAATTTTATAATATAATGAATATTTTAGAACACATGACAATGTAGACAACATGTTGTGTATGAAATTGGTTAATTATCATGATGTTAGTGTATTTAAGTGTTTATTGATTAATTTAGGCTCTTAAATGTGTGTTTATTAAGTTTATTGAATTTTCACTTTATTTTTATCTTATATTGTGTATGAATTTTGACACTTTATATTTGGTATTATTATTTCTAACTCTATCATTCTTTCTTGATTTTAGGTCAACCACTTTAAATTTCACCATATTTCTTTCTTCTCTTTATCCATATTTGTAGCCTTTTTTATGATGACTATCGACCCTTCAACACATAACTAACCCACCCAATATCTTACCAAACCTACAAAACTACTACAAACTTTGGTATGCAAAATTTTGTATGCTTTAAGGATGTTAAAATATTATTTCCCACTATTTCCCACTATTGAATTCATATTCAATTTTTTTTAAGAAAGGAATTGCTCATGCCTCTTTCATAATCACTTTACAAAAAAATTCATGTGCTTAGGGTCATTTAAAGCCCAAAATTACATTTCTTTAGTTTTTGTGTTTTTGTTTCCTTTTCTACTTAAACATAGTTGTATTGCATGTATGTAAATATGGTACTTGAATTTACTTAAACAATCCTATAAATGCATAGATCCATTTTAAAACTAGGCTATATATTTCATTAGACAAATCATACATATGAAAAGGAACTCTTAGGAAAGATTCATTATCGGAGAGGAACAAAGTATCTCACAAGATGGGTAAAGGAAATGCCTACAAAGTAATATACTACAAAAAAATATACAAATTCATATATGATAACATAATTACATGTTTTGGGTGTCCTCTTAGCATTACTAATGATTAGGAAATAATTTTGTGAGTGAAACACTAAAATAACTCCTTAAACATTTCCTCATAAATCATAATAGGATCAATCTATATGATCCATATGAAAATGGAAAATTGGATGCATTTAACGAAGTTCTAGAAAATTCTTAGTAAAAATAGGTTCCTTAAGAAAGGAATATTGGGATCGTTAGGAATACTTATATAGTGCTCACATTATTCATATATATAGAAGAATAAAATTATGTAATATATTATAAGTTTGTTTATTACAACTCATAATATATTACATAATATTATTCATCGATATATATGAATAATGTGAGCACTATATAAGTATTCCTAACATTCCCCCCCTTAGTGCGAACATGGGGAAACAAAAATTGCACTTCCTTCTGCAGCGTGCCACCCGTGCGTGCTCATGATCTGGATGGTTTTACAAGACAGCCAACAACCTCAACATGGATGGTTTTATAGGATAGCCAACAACCTCAACAAGGGATGGTTTTAAAGGACAACCAACAACCTCAACAGGGATGGTTTTACAGGACAACCAACAACCTCAATATCATGATGCTACTTTTCTTTTGTGCTTTCATCATCCACAATGCTTTTCCTTCAGGGAATTATGTAGAAATACTGCTCACTAATAAAAAATATGAAAACGAGAAAATGGAACATTGAGTCCAACAGGGACTTGATGATACCAATGAACTTATCAACATACATGAATACTTACAATAGAATCACTAAGAATTTTTCATTCCAACTATTTTATAGATTATAGTTTGTGGTATCCATGAAGTTTATTATTCCCATTTCAGATTAGTAGTTGCATTACGAATAAATGAGGGTCCTTATTTACATGAAAAAATAAGTTCATTAGATTAGTTAGATGAAAATAAGTTCATTTCCATGAATAACCAAACACGAAAAAAGGATAAAAAATATGGCATGACAAATAGTACCAACATAAACAGTTTCAAATTGGAGATGAAGTATTACTATATGTAAGTAAGTAAAAATGATGGGAAAACTAAAAATTAGATGGCTAGGTATTCTATCGTCATAGGATAATAACTCGCGAACCTTAAGCAGAGTGAAACACCTAGATATGTGAATGGAGTGTGGATTAATATGTTTCACACTACATTATGATATTAAAAAAGAGAGATAAAAAAATCGAAAAAACTAAATTTGTCACTTCCTAAAATAAACAATTCATTGGATTTTACAAGGAAAAGGGTGAAAACCAATAAGAGTCGCTTTCTTTAGAATAGAGGAAAATAAGAAAACCATAGGAATACAAATATTTGGCACAGTCTTGTGACACAAGAAAAGGAAAAAGTAGAAATAGATAGAAATCATCAAACCGAAGCTGCAAAATAAAGAAGGAATCCCAAAGTTATGGAATAAACAAAGAACGAAAAAGATTTAGAATAAAGAAGGAATATAAGATATGTTGAATGAATAAGGAAAATAAAAAATTGAAATTTATGGGCAAAGCAAAAACCAGAGAGAAGAAAAATAGTAAACCCTCAAAAGGAATGAAAAGGTTGCATTACACTAGAAAATCATCGGGACAAAAATGTCATGGTTCATTAAAATCTAAAAACAGAAAATTAATCGACATGAATAAGGAAATATGTGAAATTAAAAAAATAAGATAATCCATAAAGGATAAAAAAGGAAGTAAGGGAGCACTTCCATGAATAAATCAATAAATGAGATAGGTGACCACATAAGGAAGGAAAAAACATACACAAGATAAAGTAGACACATGAGTACATATCTTAGCTAATTTTAATCAAAGAGGAAAATTGAAGAGAAAAGAAGAACTAAAATCACTCTAGAGGAAAAATTGGGTTATAATGAATTGAAAATGACAACTTCCATAGTTGTTTCACCACCAAAATTTCCCACCCAAATTTGTGAAGAGAAAAATCAAATCAATGTTACAAAATATAGTAGGGAATTTTAACCTATGAAATTGTGATCAAATATGACTAGAGGCCAACCGAGACCTATTGGTAAATTTTGAATAAGCTAAAGGGAAGGAGGTATACAAGGACAATTTTAAGTTTAGTTCGAGATGAAGTTAGATGTCCTGGAGACAATATCCATATTTATCTCTAGAATATTATTCAATGAGGGCTATCTTGATCCGCTTAAACAATGACATGTTGTATTTAGACCATAGTTATAAAACAAATACCAAAGTGATCGATACATGAGGTTGATTATCTAGGCAATATCCTAGTATGTTAATTCATATTGAGGTAATTAAAATTGATAAGTTCAAATTCAATATGTTGGTAGACATTAGGGCATGAAAGGGTTTAATTTATTAATATGTTGTATTAGGAATTGGGGGTTGGTTACGAGAGGTGGGACAAAGGAGAGGTAGGGTTAATTTGTATATAAAACTAAAACATTTGAACCCTAGTATTTCAAACTGAATACATTAAATTTGTAAAAGGAGTATGGTCATAAAGTTTAATTATAATATCTTTTTGGATATGGAAATATCAATTAGGATATTCCTAACCCAAAAAATAATAAGATCATAGAAAACTAGGATTTAGTATGATTTTCAACATAAATTATATTATTTCAACATCTTAATTATTTTAAGAGCTATTGATAAATGATTAAATCATAGAATGGATAATATTATAAACATATTTTATTTCCATGATGCCATCTTCTACGAAATTTAAGTTATCCCTAACGCTAAAAATGTCAACGATGGGGAATGTGGATTTGTGCGGGATGTTGATTTAGGGCTCAACAACCTATCCGGGGTTTCATCTATGGGCGGAGAGGTAGGTTTAGACCTCATTTGCAGACAGACTACTCTTATAGGTGGTGGAGGAGGTAGGCTCGAGTCTATGATGGGGTTTATGGTTCCTCCCCTGTTCATTTTCTCGGTCGTACTCATGTGTCCTTGCTCCTCACTCTTTGTGTTGTCTATGACCGAGCTCCCCCTTCCGGTGCATTTCCTTGGGATAGCTCTAGTGGTGGTGGTTTGTCATATTAGGTCCTTTTTAGATCTTTCTCAACTATTGGTAGCTCATCGTAATATTGTGTTTTGGGAAATGACATCCCCCTACTTGTCATGGTACCCTTTCCCTATTTAGTCTATGAGGGTTGAATATTTTCCTCGGATCATCTCTCTTTTCAGGTGGTATTAAAGGGAAATCCTTGTTCCAAACCCATAAATGTGGCTTCTAGCTCTCCTAGGTGGTCACCTTTGGGGCATAGGTGATTGAAGATGAAGTAACATTCTCTAGAAAAGGGATTATCTACACATTTATTGAACTATGGTTCGGACTTCCGCTGGTACATTCTTGGATTTCTTCATAATGGAAAATTGTCATGGAAGGTGGATTGGATATTCATCCCTATGCCAAAGTCTATTTTATTGTGGTTTTTAATATGATTAAAGATAGAGATAAAATATTTTCTATGCTTTGGGAACATTAGAGTCACCTTGCACTCATGAAACCATGATTTTCTTCCTTCAACCCAATCACTAAAATCTTCCATGTCAATATCATTTTGGTTCATTTGCCTCACTTTCTGCTACATTTTTTTGGGAGCATAGCCTTATTTTGATTAGAAACACCTTGGGCAAATATATGGATATTAATATAAAAATTGAATTGTATACTCACACCACATATGCACGTATTTTGGTAGATCTAGATACATCGTTGGACCTAATGACCTCGATTGAACTCAAGGTTTTAGATCAGATTTGGACCCAACCATTAGACTATGAAGGGTTACCATTCAGATGTAGGAAATGCTTTGGTATGGGTCACTTGCCTGCATACTCTAAGATTGTGAAACACAAGGTGAATGGGCAAGTTTCTTGGTGGAAGGATGCACATCCTAGTATGTTTTGTTACTAGTGGTCATCCCGAGTATTCCTCGTATTCGATTAAGAAACTTCGATGTGTGAGACACAACTACCGGTTGGGAATCCTGAGCCACCTCAAGTTATGGGGGTCGATGGATCGGATTATTCTCAATCTATTATGAAAAAATGCTCCCTTCATGTTTAGCTTCTAGTCCCTTTAAAAATGAAATCTTGGAGGACTCAAATGTTCGGAAAATGAGATTTTGGAGGTCTTTCTTCCAATCCATTTACATGAAAGCATTAATCCTAATAAGAGTAAGGGTCGGACAATTATGAACAAAAAAAAAATTAAATACTCTTACTGCTCTGTTTAGGATGAACTTAAGATTCCATGGATGGGTTCCTCATGGGTAATCTTCCCCTCCTTTCTAGTAAGATATGTCCATTAGGGGTTTAGAGTGCTCTTGGAGGATGGTCAAGTGTGTTTGACCTACTTCTTGGATTGCTCTTTGTCTTTTTGTTCTTTCCTAGCCTTGGTGTTTGGGTGGAGTATCTATTGGTTTTATTTTTCGTCTAGGACCATGCTTCACTTTGTTCCTTGTTGTGATTTGATTCCTATCTTTCAGTTGTATAGGGTTCTTGATCTCTTCAAAATCATTATTGTTTAGTTTTTGTTGACCTTTTGCCTAGATTTGTTTTATGTACATCATTTTTGGACCCTTATAAACTAAATCATTTTTACCTTATCTTTATAAAAATAAATCTTGGAATTAAGTTAATTTATAATACGTCTTGAAAGGCTTCAAAATATCCTTCTAGAGAAAAGATATATTAATAAACTAATAATTGAATGCAAAACATGACATATTTTAAGTTTGTTATATGATAGTAGAAATTAAAAAAAAGTGGTAAATAAAATTATAATAGAAAAATGGGTAAGGTACTTTTAAAAAATAGGGAGTATTTTTGTTATAACAATATAATGTGAGGGGGTATTATTAGTTGAATAATTATAGGTATAAACCAACATTAAAGGTATTCTTTACTACCCTTGAACGAACGTACTATACCATACTTTTACTAAGTCAACCCCCATGTTGATAGAGAGAGTTACAAGGTCAATGATAAGAGGGCATTCAACACTTAATCTTAACGATAAAAGACCAAAAAAATAATCATATTGACTAATGGGGATGACTAATAGTAAAAGAGGATTTTGAATTATAGATATTAAAAACAATGTCCTAAGTTATATCGTGAAATTAATATGCCTAAAAATCAACCAAAAAAATAGAAGACATCGCACATGCCGAAAGTGTAACAATATCCCTAGAAATGAGAATGGCCCAATATGAGTACAATTTTTGTGAGGTGTTGAATGCAAAATTCCATGATAATACAAGAAAAATCAATAATGGTAAGGATACATTTTTATGGCTCTGTAATACTATTATTAGCCATGTGTTTCACACATACACTTCCCATAAATATACATCAAGTCACATGTTACCAAGATACACCCATAGCATCCCCATTTTTGGTACATACGAAAACCCTTCTAGGAGTTACGCAAATAACTTCACTTATATGGTGCATAAAAACATGTGGAGATTAGTAGCATCAAACTCTAGAGTGTTAGAACAAATAGTGTCGTTTGTATTAAAAATAAAATGTTTTGTTCATAACGAATATTTACTACACATTTTTGTGCCCATTCACACCACTGATAACTCATATTACCTCACTCCCATATGAATTATTACATGAATTTGTTGAAATCACAATACAAAGTCACTACAATATACCAATTGATCCATGAAATCCTGCTTCACTTACAATGGATGACGTAATACATGAAACATGGGTAGATTTTAGGGTAAAGTATCCTGAAGATTTCACATAATACCCATCATAGGTGTCGGGATCATTAAAGATGCTACAAACAAAATTGTAGGAAAAAGGTAATGATCCAATGGAGGAGAATCCAAAGAAAAAACCAATGGAATATACGTGCGTGTCGTCCAAAAAAAGAGGTGGACAAAACCAAAGTGTTACAAAGGCCAAAGAAAATTAAGGTGAATAAGGCCACACTAAATCGTATTCATGAAGAAGTTGACGATGAAAAGTAAAAAGACAAATAGGGGTAGCACAAAAACAACCTATGAAAATAATAGGTTTAGATGACCAAGGGACCTCATCCAAACAAGATAAGGAGCAAAATACATAAATAATGAAGGAAATAAAAGAATAAGTTTTCCCCATATGAAGTTGGTAATGACCTAGAATTTACTAGTAAGATTGAATTTTGAGAAACAATTGAATTCATTAGGGTTGCATATGAATTTTACAAGTATGTATTCACTTAGGTGGTGGTAAATGAGTAGCAACACAATATGATGCTAGAAATAATACAGAGCAAATAGCAATAGTTGAAGCTTTTCTACATTGTGTTGAAAAGGTTTTCACTAATTTTAGACTAGATATCCCACCTTTTACAAAAGAACCTAGTACAAAACATTAAGAAATAATTAGAACTTAGAGAGAAAATAAGTATGGAACAGGTTTGAAATAAAACTATAAAAACTTTAAAATAAGAATAAAAATATGCAAAAGATAAAGTACACATAATAGAAATAGAGGAACTGTTTGTCCATATAGTTAAGGAAAAGGAGAAAGAACAAAAATAATCAAAAGAGGAAGTACAAAACAATAAGAAAAAAAGAGAAGGAATAGTAGAATAAAAAAGGAGGAGAAGAAGTGAAACATAGATATAATAAATAAAAACAGCAAGAAGTGAAGAAGAACAAAGAGGAGGATGCGAAGAAGAAGAAAGAGGAAGACACGAATAAGAATGAAGACGATGGCAAGAAGAAGAAAGGAGGAAGAAAAAAAGGAAGAGAAGAAGGAAAAAGAGGAGAAAAATAAAAAGTGTAGGAATAGAAGGATGAGTAAAAAGTGAAGGTAACAGAGAAAGCGAGAAAATAAATTAAAACATAGAAACATAAAAGATGACATGTATTAGAGGAAAATTTCCACTCACAATAAGAGAAATTTAGCTATAATCCTCAAAGCGGATCCTCAAGTAAGTCAATTACAAACCTCATCTCCTTGTCTAGACCAAGTTAATCCACCAACAATAACCAATGACACAATATTAATATATCATTTCCCTAGTTATTTTGAGAAGAAGTGAGATTCTTTGGACCTAATAAATAAAATATTACTTTGCTTGAGATAGAAGCTCATATTTTTCCATTGCAGCATGGATTAGTAGAGAAAAGATAGGAGTGATACATCATGCATCTAAATAAGCTCACCCCAATTCAAAAATCAAATTTTAGTTCCATATTGGAGGAAATCTCAAAAAATTACTAGATGCGAGAGATGTGCGGTGTTAGAAGATACCATGTCGTGAAAGATAAAATCTATCCAAACATTAACACCCCAATATGAGGAAGATCTAGTATTATTGATAGGAAAAAGAGTGGAGAGTAGTATATACACATTTTCTTTCGTCCAGTATAAGATGAGGGCTAGGATAAGAAAATATGCGAATAGGAAATATAAATGTACAAATCAATGGAATTTACAAAGTATATTTCTATTATCATGGAAAATAGAGAAAATCTGAAACATTCATCAAGTCCCTTGAAAATTACATTTCAAAGGCTGCCACTACATTCTATGCATGTTGGAAATATGCATGTGATGCATATTTAATTCCAACTATAGCTTTTTAGGAAAGCTAATTTTAGCTTTAGTCTTGCTTTAGTTTGCTTTAGTTAAGTTAGCTTTATCTTATTTTTATCATTAGATTTAATTCAAATAAATCTGTTTTAAATCATGCATAGCATGCAACTGTTTTAAAGCATGAGTTTAAATTTAGAATGCTCAGTTGAAGAGCTGTTAGTGGGTGAGTTATTCTATTTAAATAACAGCAATTGTAATTGCTTTGTATGCACACACAAAGGTGTGAAATCTGCACAAGCAAGGAAGGATGTGTATTAAAAGCACACAGCTGCATGCACAATTGTAAAGAGCTGAAGCTCTGAGTATGATGAAGCTTTTATTAATGAAGATTATGCACAGCAGTGCTGGTTTGAATATTCATATGTTTATGCAAGCTATTTAAGTATTCTGTTTATTTCTTTTATGTTGTTTGTTGTATAAGACTGCAGATTTTCTACAAATTGGTATCAGAGCAAGGTTATTCCAGCAGCTTATTAAATTGGTAGCAAGCTATGGCTTCTACATCCGGTATGCAGACACCGCAATTTAATGGAAAGAATTACGAATACTGGTCGTTGACCATGAAGGCGCTATTCAGATCTCAAGACGTGTGGGAGATCGTTGAAGATGGGTACACAGAGCCCGCAAATGCAGCAGCATATATTGCACTTTCTCAAGCGGAAAGATACTTTGAAGGAGTTACGAAAGAAGGATGGCAAAGCTCTTTTCTATATTCATCAAGCAATGCATGAAAGCATTCTTCCAAGAGTGGCAGCAGCAGTCAAGCAAAGATCGCATGGGATACATTACAAGTTGCATATCAAGGTAAGGAGAAAGTAAAAACGCTAAGCTACAGTTACTTTGTAGAGATTTTGAGAATTTGGCAATGAAAAATTCAGATTTCGTAGAATCATTATTGACTTATGTAGTTGGCTTATTCAATCAAATCAAATCTCATGGTGAGACTCTTGAGGACAGAAGGATTATTGAAAAATTGCTTAGAAGTTTGCCTACGAAATTTGATCCTTTAGTTGTTGCTATTGAAGAAACTAAGGATCTGAGTCAGTTTTCTATTGATGAGTTGCATGCATCACTAATCAATCATGAACAGAGGATGAATAGATCACATGCAAGTGTAGATCAGGCTTTTGCATCTCAGACAGCAGGTAGTCGTGGCAAAAGAAGAGGAAGTTTCAGCCCAAGAGGCAGAGGAAGAAGTCCATGCAGAGGACGTGGCAGCAGTTCATCATACTCAAGTGGAAGAGGACATAATCAAGAACAGAGTTATGGTCAGAGACAAGATAAGTCTCATGTTCAGTGTCATTATTGCAAGAAGTATGGGCACTATGCTTATGATTGCAAGAAAAAGCAATATGATCAAGAGAGACAAAATCAAAATCAGGTTGGAAGTTCTATTTCTAAACCTATGTTTATTGCATGCACAAGGATTGCTGAAGCAATACCTTCTTTATCCCCTATTGAATGTAATTTGTCAAAAGAGAGTCCATGTGATGTATGGTATTTGGATTCTAGTTACAGTAATCACATGACAGGTAATCTAGATTTGTTTTCTAGTTTGGATGATTCAGTTAAGAGTGATGTAACTCTTGGAAATAACAATATTGTGTCTGTGAAAGGAAAAGGCACGGTTAGTATTCTAACAAGACAGGGGGAGCAAACAAGTATGCAAGATGTTTACTATGTTGCAGGTTTGAAACATAACCTTATGAGTATTGGACAACTGGTACAGAAAGGATACCGAGTCTATATGGAAGACAATGAGTGCGTGATTGTGGACAAAGCTCCTAGCACTCAGTTGATTGCAAAAGTGAAGATGAGCAGCAATAGGATGTTTCCATTGATTTTGAAACCTGGAAAGAAGAAGAAATCAGATCTGTTTGCAGCAAAGTCATGTGTTAAGCCAAATCCGTCTTTTGTTGAGTCATGCACTCAAACAGATGAGTCCTGCACTAATGAAAATCAAGTCTGCACTGAAGGAACACAATCAGCTTTTCATTCAGTTATGAAGGATGAAACATGGCTTTGGCATCTAAGGTATGGACATTTGAATTTTGGAGGTTTGAATTTATTATATAGAAAAAATATGGTTAAAGGTTTGCCATTGATTCAGAAACCTGAAAGGGTATGTGAAGGTTGTATTTTGGGAAAGCAACACAGAGATTCATTCCCAGTTGGCAAAACAGCAAGAGCAAGTGCACCACTTGAGATTGTACATTCAGATTTATGTGGACCTATGCAGACAGCTTCTATTGGAGGTTGTATTTATTTTATGACATTCATTGATGATTACACAAGGAAGACATGGGTTTATTTCCTGAGAAATAAATCAAATGCCTTTGATACATTTCAGCAGTTCAAGGCATTAGTGGAGAAGCAAAGTGGATACTACATCAAAGTTCTCAGAACGGACAGAGGAGGTGAGTATGTTTCTAATGAGTTTATGAATTTTTGCAGATATCATGGTATACACAAGCAGTTTACTACCAGGTATACACCACAACAGAACGGTGTGGCAGAGAGGAAAAATAGAACCATCATGGAGATGGCGAGAAGCATGTTGAAGGCAAAACATCTTCCAAATGAGTATTGGGCGAAAGCGAAAGTAACTTGTTTATATTTTGAACAGGTGTCCAACGAAACTTGTTAGGAACATGGTTCCTCAACAAGCATGGACTAATAGGAAACACAGTGTTTCACATTTCAGAGTTTTTGGTTGTGTAGCATATGCACATGTACCTGATGAACTAAGGAAGAAGTTAGACAACAAAGGAGAAAAATGTATTTTTGTTGGGTATTCAGAGAATACAAAAGCATACAAGTTGTGCAACCGAATCCAACTTTGGAAAGGTTGTGATCAGCAGGGATGTACAGTTTATTGAGAATGAAGCATGGGATGGAAGTATAGAGAAAATAGTGAGTATAGCAACATCTATTCCACATGATGATATGACAGATGAAACTTTAGAGGAACAAGCTACTGTATCTACAAATCTTGGACATGCACCACAAGTTGTAGCACAAGCTACACCTCCATCTACAGTCAGGAGGTCACCAAGATTTCAGCCATCTTCAGTCATGCAAGAGACACCACAGGGAACACCAGAAGCTACTCCATCACCAGAAAGTAGTCCTGCATTGAATACTCCTGTGCAGCGGAAAACAAGAAGTCTAAGTGAGATTTATAATGTTGATACAACTAATTCATTTTCAGTTTTTGCATTATTTTCTCAAGCTGCAGATCCAGTATATTACGAAGAGGCTATAAAGAATGAAGTTTGGGAAAAAGCCATGGATGATGAGATTGATGCTATAGAGAAGAATCAGACATGGGAGCTAATGGATCTTCCAAAAGGAAAGGACGTGATAGGAGTCAAGTGGGTCTACAAGACAAAATACAATGCTGATGGAAAAGTACAAAAGCACAAAGCAAGGCTGGTTGCAAGAGGTTTTACGCAGCAATATGGAGTTGACTACAACGAAACATTTGCACCAATAGCACGTTTGATACGGTAAGAATGGTTTTAGCAATTGCAGCTCAAAACAAATGGCCTATTTATCAGATGGATGTTAAATCAGCATTCTTAAATGGATTCCTTGAAGAGGAAGTTTATGTAAATCAGCCAGAAGGTTATGAGATTGAAGGTCATGAAGGAAAAGTATACAGATTGAAGAAAGCACTCTATGGTCTCAAGCAAGCACCTAGAGCTTGGTACAGCAGAATAGATTCTTATTTGATTGAGAATGGTTTCAGTAGGAGCAGCAGTGAGCCTACCTTATACACCAAGATAAATGAGCAAGGTAAAATTTTAATTGTTTGTTTATATGTAGATGATTTGATCATTACTGGAAATCTATCTACAGAGTCATTCAAATCAGCCATGAAGAAGGAGTTTGAGATGACAGATCTTGGTCTTATGCATTATTTTTGGGTATTGAAGTTCAACAATCAGAAGGTGAAGTTTTTATCTCACAAGCAAAGTATGCAAGTGACGTTTTGAAAAGGTTTAACATGTTGAATTGTAAGCTAGCACCAACACCAGTTGCAGTAGGTTTGAAGTTGAGAAAAGAGGATGAAGGATCATTTGTGGATCCAACATTGTTTAAAAAGTTGGTTGGAAGTCTTATGTATTTGACGGCCACAAGGCCTGATATCATGTATGGTGTGAGCCTCATATCAAGGTTCATGGAATCTCCAAAAGATTCACATTGGCAAGCTGGAAAAAGAATTTTGAGGTATGTACGTGGAACAAGAAATTATGGAATTCTTTATTCAAGTTCAGATGAGTTCAAACTCATTGGTTATACAGATAGTGACAATGCTGGAAGTATAGATGATCGGAAAAGCACATCCGGCTATACTTTTCACTTTGGAACAGGAGTGGTTTCATGGGCATCAAAGAAGCAGCCCATTGTCACGTTATCTTCAGCAGAAGCAGAGTATGTAGCAGCAACAGAGCAGCATGTCAAGCTGTTTGGATGAGAAGAGTGTTGACAAGATTTACAACAGAAACAAGAGGAAGCTACACAGATTTTTGTGACAACAACTCAGCCATAGCGTTGTCCAAAAATCATGTTTTTCATAAGAGGAGCAAGCATATTGATACGAGGTATCATTTCATCAGGGAGCTGGTAAACAACAAGGAAATTCATCTTGAATTTTGTAGATCCGAAGATCAGTTTGCAGACATTTTTACAAAGGCTTTAGCAAAAGAAGTTTTCGAATATTTGAGAGATTGTTTGGGAGTATGTGATCCTGCACATGGCAGATCTGAAAAAGCAAACACAACTCTAGAAGAGTGAAAGCTACAATTTGAAATTAAGGGGGAGTGTTGGAAATATGCATGTGATGCATATTTAATTCCAACTATAGCTTTTTTAGGAAAGCTAATTTTAGCTTTAGTCTTGTTTTAGTTTGCTTTAGTTAAGTTAGCTTTATCTTATTTTTATCATTAGATTTAATTCAAATAAATCTGTTTTAAATCATGCATAGCATGCAACTATTTTAAAGCATGAGTTTAAATTTAGAATGCTCAGTTGAAGAGCTGTTAGTGGGTGAGTTATTCTATTTAAATAACAGCAATTGTAATTGCTTTGTATGCACACACAAAGGTGTGAAATCTGCACAAGCAAGGAAGGATGTGTATTGAAAGCACACAGCTGCATGCACAATTGTAAAGAGCTGAAGCTCTGAGTATGATGAAGCTTTTATTAATGAATATTATGCACAGCAGTGCTGGTTTGAATATTCATATGTTTATGCAAGCTATTTAAGTATTCTGTTTATTTCTTTTATGTTGTTTGTTGTATAAGACTGCAGATTTTCTACCCCAATATGAGGAAGATCTAGTATTATTGATAGGAAAAAGAGTGGAGAGTAGTATATACAATTTTCTTTCGTCCCATGTGTATAAGATGAGGGCTAGGATAAGAAAATATGCGAATAGGAAATATAAATGTACAAATCAATGGAATTTACAAAGTATATTTCTATTATCATGGAAAATAGAGAAAATCTGGAAACATTCATCAAGTCCCTTGAAAATTACATTTCCAAAGTGCCACTACATTCTATGCATACTATACGATATGGCTAAGAGTCGGAAAAAATAAGTATACGTGCATAAAATGGAGAATGAGATCAATACAAAATCGATGGCATGTGATATTTTGAAAGATCCATATGACATTGGATAACAAACATTGGTGGACTTGATGGATAAGTATTAAGCAATATAGTAGATGGAAAGAGTAGAGAAAACAACATATATGGAGGAGTACAATAGTAGTATACGAGAGATAAATTGCATGGCCATAATAATAGTTCTCGATAGTAAAGTAAAAATATGCGGGAATCGTGGATACTTGAGACCTATTCGAGCTCACATCACTTATACTAGAAAATTTTAAATTATAGATATGGCATGAAACATACAAGTCAACATGTCCCCGTGGAAGACATTTGAAGTACATATTACAACTAAATATGATAAGAACTTCCCCATAACATCACCATAAAGAATATTCAATTCACATATACCATAGTTTAAATTATCATAAAAAATCATTAAAGGAACACACTTTGTCCCAAAATTCCAATAGAGCGAGTCGAGTGAGGGAAATTTTCATTTCTCCATACATTTGAGTGCTGGTATGTTGATTCCTTTCTGTTCCCACAATAAAATATGAAGCATTTGTATATTAGCATTTTTCTCGGGAAGAGAATGATATTTCACAATCAAACAAAATAGAAAACTATAACAAGTATAGAGATAATATAGTTTTGACAGGTTCTTCATCTTGCTTATTGAATTGATTGAAATTAAATATTATTTAAAGCACTAAGATATATCAGATAATGTAATAAATATATGTGATGTAAGCACATAATGACAAGAAAGCACAGATTAGAAAGAGGAAAGAGAGGATGTGATGTTAGCTTCTCTACTATGTGATAGTATCCTTGTAGTGATTATGGATGTAGTCCTTTCGAGTATGACAATGTCACCATCGCTTCACTTTGTGTCACATCCACTTCATTGTAGGGTTTTTCTTGTTACATTTGTACATACAAAACAATCCATATATATACATGCACAAGACTTACGCATATATTATAGTAAATAAAATATTTACTCCTTGACTTAGATTGACCTCGGTGGTCACTCGAATGCGAATATGACTGAGTGGTGTACTATAATTCATATTCAATTTAGTTTTCATGTGTGTGTGTGTGTGTGTGTGTGCACGCACATGCTTGTGTGTGATAGAATCATGTCCCTTGAATATATCTTTCCCTATTTCAGATTACACTAAGATAACAAGCTACAACTACTTTTCCCCAAGATAATAAGTTTGATGGAATTAAGAATTTACACTTCCTATGCAATAAATAATGCATCCGAAATATAATCCTCAATTGTTAGTTTTGTCCAAGTAGTAGATAGAAAGTAATAGCTTCTCAATTTCCTCTTATTTCCCCTTAGAATAGTTAGTAGGTAATGCGTATGTATGTATGTATGTATGTATGTATGTATGTATCTATGTATTTATGTATGTGTGTGTGTGTGTGTGTGTGTGTGTGTGTGTGTGTGTGTGTGTGTGTGTGTGTGTGTGTGTGTGGCGTTTTAAACATGAGAAAGTGAGGAAAATGAAATAATCTCCCTAATGAGACAAGAGTTCCTAGTGGCTCATGTCCCTTATCCGGTGCTAATGTACAAAAAGTTTCAAAGATAAAATAGGAAGTACTATGTTTGGTAAATTTCACTCACTATATTGAAGGTGGTCAAAGCGAACACCTAAGTTTGGCACAAAATATTAATACATAAAACTTTTAACAAATTTAATATATGCGAGTCTTACATAATGAGATAAGAATCTAGTATCACAATTCCTTGTTTGGTTTGCAATTATATTCCTTAATTAACAACAATATGTTTTATAATAATTTTGTTTCTTTTAATTTATTTTGTTGTACCATATGGATCTCTAGAGTTTTCATTAGCAAGTAGAGTTTTTATATGGTACTAAAAACATTATCTAAAGTGGACATTTTCGTCCATCCTTTGTTTTGAGCCATTTGCAAACATTACTCAATTTTTACTCTTTTATACTTTTGCTTTGAATATGATGCATGGGTCAAATTTTACATGCCACCAGCTTTCTAACTGAAAATTAAAATATTGTTATATTTACAAGTTTTTAAAAAGTAATAATCCATCAAAAATTTATCAAGAACCATCTTAGAATATCTCAAGAACACAACAAAAGTGTGCATTACAAGATCAATTACTAGTTTTCAAAAAAAAAAAAATTTATTACAAGTGTTATAACTAAAGTAAATCTATTAGTTAACCTTACATTTTTGTAGAGACATGAGGAAATGCTAGGAAGAGGGAGATAGATTTACATATGAAATTACTTGTGCACAAGGAGAAATACATGGAATTTGAGATGTATTTATTTTCTACTTTTCAATAAATTAGGTCCACCACCGAGGTTATTCCAACTCAAGAATTAAAGTTTCATAGGAAAAACCAAAAGCAAAAAGTCAATAGGGATGAAACAACAAGATATAGACTAATTTTCCTAAATGGGAACATATAGAAAGGGGCATTGTGAGGACATAGTGAAACTTTTGGAAATGTGAGATTAGTTGATGAAACATCCAACTTACAATCTAAAATTGTTGAAAGCCCTTTCTGAATCTATCTTACCTCTTACTTTTTAGATTGGATGTATGTCAATTCAAACTCTAGTTTCTAAGTCTATATATTAAATACTATACATTATCTTATTACTCAAATATTCCTTCAAGATTATTTGAAAATAAAAAATATTCCCCATTATTAATTTTAGACTTAAATCACTAACAAAAATCCTCAACTAATTATGAGGAAATACAAATATTTTATTCATGAGTACTTTAATATTTAATTTTATTATCTAAGTATAAACCCAAAATTAAAAGTGAGAAATAATGCAAAAACCTATATTTAGTAAAATAATAGTTAAATTATATGGTATTACTAGTGTACCTATGCTGATCATTAGTCTAACTAATGATTGTATTTTCATGTGTTTCTTTTGTTATTTTACTTTTTCATCTCCCCTTTTGGTTTTTTTCCTTTAAAATTTGTAACTTTATATTTTTCTCATCTCCCCATTTTTGTATATTGATCTCTATTGACTTCCCCTTGGTATTGATTTCATTCCCATTAACTCAATAGTTTTCCTATTTCCTTTCATCCTTTCCTTTTAGTCAATTTTCTTGAACCTAATAGTATTGCTAAGGTATTCCATGACCTTAAAAGTAACTTTTAGGATATGATCTAAAGGGATCCTCACTACAAATACATCAAATCAGTATACAACTCATGAGACTATTTTCATATGGAATATCTCATTGAGGTACTTTAATGTGTTTTTAACAGGGAAAAATGGATGACATACAGAAGATAAGAACTACTAAAATTTAAGTCAAAAATGTAAGAAATAAAACAATAGGATGCATAGAATTTAGGTCGCATGATGTGATCCTGTAAAGTGGGTGAACGATACAGTGACATGTGGTACATTTTTCTCATGATTTTATTTTGTTTTAGCTTTTGAACTTCAATGATCATTATGGTGACCACATGATGTGTCGAGATGGGATGTCGGTGGAAAGTTGTATCCACTCTTTTTCGGTGGGGGACCTATCTCCTATATTCATATTACATTGTAGGAAAATTTACTTATAAAACTATTAGAAGGCCAAGTGTTCATGCATGTGGGACTAAACGATTTTTTTAATCATAGTTCACAACTAGACAACCCGGTGAGCAAGGCACTGAGCCACATCAATCGAGTTCAAGTTCTAACTTTGTAAGTCAGGTTTCGATGAGTCTCAACGAAGCACATCACCCCAAATCTTGATAACTCTTCACAACATCCAAGTCAAATGCCAATTTACCAATGAGCCAACCAAATGATCACAACCACATCCAAATCATATTGTCACTATATGCATGAAAATATTAGCTATGACAATAACATGAAACTAACACCTAGTAGTTCCACAATATAACTAAATCTATCATAAACATCAAGATGAGAGATTAATGAGATAAAATTCTCAATAATGCATGAATCAAACTAACATTACTATGTTACCTCTATTTTCTAGATTTCTTAATGTAAAGATGAACCTAGTAAGATCCTAAGCAATTATTTTTCATTGTTTCTTTGTAAGTGGTGAAGAGATCTCTCTAAAATGGCTATAAGACCATGTTTATATATTCTTCTACTAACCAAGCTTGAAGGAATGGACGTAAGATGGAGAAGCTACAATACGTAGGAATGGATCAAGATCAAATGCTTCTAGCTTTGGGGGTCTAGTTAATCACATGTAATTGATTAATATCCTAGGAATCTTGTACAAGTTGTCTAGAGGGAACTTGAGAGATTCTCGAATGGTGAAAAGTGGGATTTTTAGCTAATAAGAAGGTATACTAGCCAAATCGATTGATTATAGAGGATAACGACCAAAAGAATGTCCCGAATGGGCATCCTAGAATGGAGCGAAGAATAGTTAATTGACGAAGTGTCGTCAATTGATCAGAGGAGAAGATGAGAAGGTCGTTAGTGCAATTTAAGTAATAAAACTTCGTAAGCAGATTTTAGGTGTTTACAGTCACACATCGAGATAACATATGACCCGGAAAAGTTCTTACAAATCTTAGCAAAATTAAACTCTGACATGGTCATAGAAACGAGTTCCATTCATTGGCATAGACTTTAAAAAAAAATTATCATTTGAAGCCTACTTCATGTGAGATTAACTCACTATAAAAAATAAATCAATAGGTAAAAATGCATCCCATGGGATTCAAACTCGGCCCATCTCGGGTAAAAATATAAGTCTTGGCTGATATCCCATGAGGATTATAAATGGTATAAAAAGGGGCTTATTTCCATTTGAGGACTTAACTTTGTTGATTTCAGGACCTATTTGGAAGGTTTTCGACACTCGTAAATATTTCATTGCAAGAGTGCTATTGGATATTTGATAAAAGCATCCGAGATACTCCATGTGTAGGAAAAAGATACATTTAATGTAATTAATTATTGTATAAAGAATTTATGCATCATAATTTATCTATTCATGAGCTTATCCAGATGTAGAGACATCTTGTATTTGATGAACTCCGTTAACACTTGGTTTACACTATCTATAGTATTTTCTCTCATTTACTCACTATTTATCATATTTTAATTCCATTTTCAATTTATTTTAATGCTAAGTTTATCATTTATGGGAAAACTTGAGATCACTTACACTTTAAAGTATAAAAAAAGATTAACTGAATAAGTGAGTCACTTAACTACATTTTTGGATCACGATGCTTTTCTACTTGGGGCATTTCATCCATGATTTAGGTGTGAAAATTTTATTGGCCCTCCTTTGTTTCCCCCACCCACCACTCCCTTACAATCAATGTAGAGATCATAAGTTGACTTAAAGATGCATACAAATACATAATTACATTACTTCATTTTGGACACAAAATGAAAGATAAAGTGATCATTTTATAAAAACTTAATTTTAAAAATGAATTTCTTTGTTTTTAGGCATCCCCATGTAAGAAAACCAATTTCAATAATTATATAATCATGATCTAACAATGTGTATCACCCACAAACTTTGCACACCAAACCCAAAACCAAACAAATGTTATAATAATAATAATGAAATATGGGATAATTTTTTTAAAGGGAATGAAGGCGACGATAAGGTTGACCTTTGGTTTCAAACGGTCACCAAAAAATTACTTAAATAAAATTATTAAATAAATGAATGGCTTGAATCTATGGTTAAGTTTAAAATATTTTATTCAATTAATCCTAAATTAATTTAATACATAGGTTTCTAAGGTCATGCAACAATTTAATAATTTAAAAAAAAGTCTAAAATAATTTTTTTGATTTAAGCAAGGCTTTTAATTTAATTTTCCAATAAAAGGGGTATAAACTATTAAGGTAGAGGGTTTACTTAAATTCCCTAGGTCATGGTCTAATTAATTATAAAGTAATAAAGGAAATAATTCAAAAGGAAAAGAAAAGTTTAAATTACTTTCAACCCACACAAGTGGCCCCATTCAAAACAAGGTTCATGTGATCAAATGATGATCTCACCGACCCCCACCTAACAATGTAGGACACGGTTTGGGCCATTGGATGAATCCAATCTAGGCCATTGGATGAATAAATTTTAATTCAACCCTATAATTGCAGGTTAAAGGAAGAGGGAAGAGGAGGAAGCCATGTGAGGAGGAGGAAGCTTGGGATGGACACACACATCCCTAATATTATATTTCTTAATTTAATTACCAATCCTATACTACTCTCTCCTAGGATTTGATAGGAAACCTCTATTTGTAGAAAATTTATTTTAATGGAAATACCCATTTTGGTATATGGGCATTTGCCCAATAGATCTACATCATCCATTTTCTTTTTACAAAGAATACTCTTTTTTATACATTTATTTTGAATACACACACACACACACACACACACACACACACACATATATGTATGTATGTATGTATGTATGTATGTATGTATATGTATGTATACATACATACATACATACACATACATACATACATACATACATACATACATACATATATATATATATATATATATATATATATAAAAGCTTAATCGTAATGGCCACGGACTTGAAAACTTTTACAGCAGCCGCATATATACAAAGCAAGTTTAATTTCTAGTTTGTTTTATGTAAATAAGTTGGTGGGTTGGGGGAGGGGACAACTCCCCCATCCCAACCCATATTAATATGGGTTGGGTTTGGGGTGCCCCCTCCCCCAACCCACTATCCAACATACAAACTAAGCCCAAGTCGACTTAAACATGGCACCCAACATTAACCCTTAACAAAATTATTTTATAATGTAAGGGTTAATATATATATATGTATGTATATGTATGTATATGTATGTATGTATGTATGTATGTATGTATGTATGTATGTATGTATGTACATACATACATATTTATGTATGTATTTGTGTGTGTGTATTATTAAAATGTTATATTATAAAAATATAATCCCACCAATTTATTTGTTTATTTTTTATAAATAAATGAGTATAATATATTATATCTATAAAAATTTAATAATAAATCCATACAATAAGATATATTTTTATTTTAAAAGAATATGGGTATTTTCATGATTAGATTTGATTAAATGATCTAAACAAGTAATTTTTAATATGGTAAAACAAAGAAAGAACAATAAAAATTTCTAACTACTCATAGGAGAATCATAATTCAGAAATTAATAACATTAGTTATTCATTTCAAAGTAATTTGCAAGTGATATTATTATTATGTTTTTTTATTCAAAGGATTTTCATCACTTACTTCCTTTCTTTAAACTTGAATAAAAGCATGTATATCTTAGTGTCTTCCATACATCTTTCATTCAATAAAATAAGAGTAATTACTTTCTTTCTTACTTCGACAATCAAATACCAACCATTTCACAAGACAAGTGCAATCCAACAAGATACCTATTTCTTTTAAAATGAGGTCTATCAAACTTTACAAGAGTTTTAGAAATGAAATTATATCACATATGAGAAACAATGAAACTACTTAAATTAAAAGGAATGCATATCCATTTCAACTTTATTCAAAATTTTCCTTTTACCAATACAAAGTAAAACTTGATAATTTATTTTCACAAAACTAACACATTTGAAGTTATAATTCTCTTAAACAAGCACTCTTAAGGAGAGTTCCCAATATAAAACCGGTTTCCAAGTATTACAAAAAATTTCTCCCAAGCTTACAAATTACAAACATCCACTCAAGAAGGGATAAAGGAAACTGAACAAACTACAACAAGGCTAACAACAAGCCAACTTTCAAGCCTTGAATATGCATGTTCTCCCCACAATGGTAGCTCCAAAACTTTCTTTATTCAAACTTCATAATGGGATCACAAAACAAGGAAGCGGGGTAGGAAATTCTCTCCGCCCAACCTTAAATCCATTAAGGGTAGAATTCATCCCCTTAATAGCCCCCGAGCCCCAACCAAAGAACCCTAAGTAATATTAAGCATCAATGACCACTTCCAACAAAGTAGCTTCACAACAAACATACATACAAGACATTAAACTCAACCAAGATAACATTCTTATCCAATTTTTCCCCTTGAGAAAAATGGACAAACAAGAACTTGTACTCAGTGAAAATGGAGGAGTTGATTCAGACATAGAGGCTTGCATTTTGAATTTAGGAAAATAAATTTAAAACAGGTCAAGAAAATTGTAGGGAAGCTCAGGATTTCAAGCTATTTAAAAGAATCAAGAAATTCTAAAGTCCAAAAATCAGACTTCAAGATGGATCTTTTCAGAGATCTCGGCAAGACAAAATTTCTAAAACCTGAAACTCCGAAAGTCTAAAATTTTGGACTTTTAGGTTTCGGGGTTTTGAAGATCTCGGAGCCCGAAGTTGGAAAAATGAAGGAAAATTTCCAAAATATGAAACTCTGAATCTCGATATTTCAGAATTTCAGGTTTTGGGGTTTTGAAGATCTTGATGGGACAAAAAAATCAAGCAAAATCCGAAATCCAAAACTCCCAAAGTCCGAATTTTGTACTTTCGGAGATTTGGGATTAGGAGTTTTGGATTCTTCAATGACTAAATTAGAAAAGTGACCAAAAATGTTTGAAATCCCAAAAGTTCAAATCTGAAAGGGTTCATACTTCGGAAGTCAAAAAGATTTCAAGGTCAATGCGGCGGTACTTTTAGGTTTTGAGTTTTGGGCTTTTGGGTTTCAAAATTTTGAAACTCGGAGGTGATTTGGGAGATGAACAAAGTGAAAACATTTTGAAAAGGAAAAATGTCTGAAAGTTTGAAAGTCTAAAATTTTGGACTTTCGGGTGTCGAGGTTTCAGAGCTTTGGGTTTCAGACTTTCGGTACTCTTAAGAAAAGTTGGGGGATGAAAAATGTTTAGATCTCTGAAATGGAAATGTCTAAAAATCTGAATATTGGGATTTCAGAGGTTGGATGCATTTCAGACTCCAAAGAATGACAAAGCCAACCACCCGCCATTTTTACAAAATGACACCTCGACCTTCATATGGCCATAAATTTTGATTGGGAGCTCAGATTTGCACAAGAAAGGACTTTTTGGTTATCTCGTACATGGTGGTTATGTTAAATTTTTAATGGTTTGTGTTTAATGGAAAATAATTTGTTCAACATTCCTTTGGTGCATCACCTCGGTTAGTTTAGGTTTATTTTCATGCATTTTCTTAACCATGTCTCCTTGGTAAGTTAGAATAGGTTGTAGAGAAGATCCTTTACAATTTTAATGTGTGAATATGAATAAAGGAATAAGAAACAACCTTCATCTAGAGATATTTCCTGATTGCAAAGTCCCACACTTTGGGAAAAGCTCAGTGTTATGCAATCACACTGATAGTTTCAACCCATCGAGTTACAAACCTTCAGGGGTGTTGTGATTACACATCAACAATTTTGGCATACCTAATGGGACCAAAAGGTCATACTACAAGATTTGAAGGAATTTTCATCAAATTCAGACTTAAAAATTTTAAGTTCTCCAATTTAAGACTTTTTACCTCCCAGCCTGAACTCTAAAATCAATTTTCAGGGGTTTAACTTGCTCAAAACAAGTCCAAATTTCACAAGTTGATAAATCAAAGGCTAAGCTTCAAATGGTATTTTTATTTGTTTGAAATTTTGGAGTTTTTTGAATTTCAGGTTTCAGGATTTTGGGATTTCAAAATTTCAGACTTCTCCAAATTTAGGGGTTTCAGGTTTCGTACATTCGGAAGTCTTGTATTTTCAGGTTTTTAGGACTGTCATTCCAAATCAAATTTCAGCCTCTAAAATCTCAAATATTAAGGTCCTTCAAAGTTTTAATTTTTATTTTATTTTGTCAAGTTTGGTGTGTAACTTGGAAAATTCTATCCTTTTAGGCTCATTTCCCAACATATCTCGGTGACTTAGAAGGGATACAATTCAATGGTGTAGTAGCACAAGTTGCTTAAGTACATGAGAAGAATTTGAACTAGGTATGATACTCGAGAAGAGGGATTATTTTTCTAGTTGAAATCATCACCAAAAAGATGGAGGAGAGGAAGAAGACCGCAAAGATCACAATCTCCACCTAATAAGAATTTGTCTACACCTCCACCTGGTATTCCTTTTCTTCAATCAACAAGAGTTCTCCAAAAAATCAAGATGTCTCAACCCAATCCCTATGTAAAATTCACGGAAGTATCCCGCTTGCCACGAATGCCCAAAATCCAATTGCAATTGTGGCATTGAAGAATATCCCATATTTCACTAGAGATAACCAGACACCTCCAATTGACCAACTCTAGGACATTGCAAATGTCTTTACAATTCATGAAATCATTGAAATAGATATTGCTATCAAGTTATTAGCTTCATCTTTTAAGGTTAAATCTTTGCAATGGTTTAGAATCCTAATAGCATGGTCTATCCAGAATAGGGATCATTTATGCATAACCCTCCATAATCAATTTAGGGAAAAGGGAGATAATATCTCTTTATTGGAACAATTGAGAACAATAAAGATGTCTCCTAATGAACAGTTGATCGATTTCAACTTCAGTTCTAAAGGACATGGGATAGAATTCTACTTGTTGTAAGACCAACGAGCTAAAGGTGCATTCCTCTACTTCTTGAAGGCTATAAATTCATATATAGCCATGATGATCCAATCAATGGGAGGTATAACTTTACTCGCCCTATAACATTGCCATTAGAGCTAAAAACTACTTGATTCAAGCTAGTAAGATAGCACCAAGGCCACCAATGCCTCTCTATCTAGATATGGGAGCTCCTACAACTAGTCAAATGCTAAAATTGAATCCCATTCCGCCCCTAGAAATCAAAGCAATAGTGAGGCTTCTACTTCTTCAAGCACTTCAAAAGAGCTACAAGAGGTTATGAAATAACTACAGAACCTAGGAAATGAGCTAGTGACTATAGAGAGATAGTGCTAGCTACAAGCTCGAGTTCTAGACCGTATCAACCTCAAACTCAATATCAAGCTAGGCCCCCATATCAACAAAATAGACCAACATCTCAGTTGCAAATCAAAACTAGAACTAGGGACAACCTCAAGCAGTGAGACCATTTCGACTATTTGATCTAAATGCAACATCAACATCAAGAGCCTTGGTTTCAACACAAACAAACATGGCACATGAGTATGAATGGTGTTACCCCTGAAATATTCCTCACAATCAACCAATGTGTTTCAATGGCACCCTAAATCAATATCTCATGGTATAAACTATTGGTGTGTCCTAAGAAACAAGTCAAGAAGGAAATTAGTAGCAAGAAACAAAACAAGAGGCACCTCCAATAGAAACCATGTTGGTCAATTGGCACACAGAAGACTTTTGTGGAGTTAATCAACCTCCTTTTTAGTGTGTAGTTTCCATACGTGATCAAAGAAGAGGAACATTAAGGAGGGACATCTGTCTAATCTAGTTGTTTCTCAGCCCACTCCTACACAACAAGAAGTTAGTAGACCAAATTCATCCCCGAATGTGAAAAATAAACCTAAGGCACCCATTCCAATGGCACATGTGACTGTTCAAGATCCAGAAAGGGTTTATCCAAGTAAAGGGAAACACAAAGATAATTCATTTCCTTTTAAAATCATTGATCAGATGAAGAAAACGCATGTGAACATTTCCATGTGGGAGTAACTAGAAATCACAACACAACAAGATTTACTACAAGCTACAATGTCTAATTTGTCTACCTAGAATAGATCAGACCAAAGTCAGGAGAAAGTTCTCACTAATGCATTGCAACAGGGTGGGAGTCAACCAAGTAAAAATTTGAATCCCCAATCGTTATATGTGTCATTTATTGTCGAGAACCACTTAGTACATAACTGCATGATCGATTCGGGGGAAATTAGATCAATGATGCTGAAGTAAATAGCAGATCAATTGGATCTAAAGTATGAGTCAGTGTTGAGAGGATTAGTGAAACTTGATGGAATAGTAGTAGGAATGGTTGGGATCATAAAAATTTTAAGTCTTATGCTACATGTTTGCCCTAATGTCACAGCTTACAGATGGGTCTATAATCGACCTTCCTCCACTCTTTGCGTTGTTTCTATCAAGGGACTTCACTTCCAAAATTGGTGGATATATATAGGTAGATTGCGGACACATGCTATTCAGAACAAGATATGAAGTTAAGGTGACTATCAGATCAAAACCAATTGAAAACTTTCACATTGGGCCTCATGTGCCTAGTCCTATCAATGTAAATTGCTCAGTCTTTGATCAAGAAGAGTGTTCAAAAGATCTTGAAAAAGGTACCAAGGTTGAGGGTATTCTAGATTTAACTTTGGATGAATGGAAAAACAAGAGACATGCATTTGACCCATACATGGAGATGGAAGAATCTGAATTGAGTGTATATTGTTTACATGAAGAAAATTCACCCATTCTTGACATCACCAAGCCATAAAATAAGGATGACAAAAAAAATTGGAAACTATTTTTCAATGGTTAAAAAAGAATGATGGAGGAGGTGCAATGTTGATTTCACCATAGAACATCAAGTATTATGCATCTTTCATATTTTTATTTTGCATGTTCAAATAGCACAACTGAATATGAGGCTTTAAGTTATGGACTTCATTGGGCTAGGAAAAGAGGCATAAATAATCTTCAAGTGTTTGGGGATAGTGAGCTAATCATCAATCAAGTGAGGGGGAAACATGCTACAAAGAATGACGTACTCAAGAGCTACAAAAATAGGGCATGGGACCTAATTCAGGATTTCAAAGATTTCAACATTGTGTTCATACCTACGAAGAGGAATGAAGCTATGGATAGGCTTGGAGAAGTTGGAGTAACTTTAGATGTGGTTGACATAATGAAAAGAGGCAAAACACAGCCACATATCCATGTGATTGTAAGGTGTGCCCATACAATAACACAAGTTGAGAGGTGTTTGAGAATGATCAACAAATCATCAATTTCTTGCAAGAAGAGGCTGAATTATTAGCTAGGAATCAAGACAAATTAGAGCATCATGTTTCACTATTTTTTGTATGTTTTTCAAAAAAATATATAAGGATGTGGGCCAAAGAGGAATACATGTTGCGATGGTCGGTTTAAACTTCCTTGCACACATTTTGACTTCTTGATCCAATGCTAATTATGGGAGCTTCCTTTTGGCTAGGAGGAACTACCTGAAATACACAACAAGAAAACAAGAAAGAGTTAAACAATATATGTCAATGGGTTGCCTAGCATGTGCTAGATCCAGGAAGTGTGATACTTCCTTAGTGGTAGTCAACCCAATTTTTAATATAATTTAATGCAAGAGATGACATAAATAAATAAGGTTCTATTATAGTTGATATGATTTAGGTATCTCATCTAAATTAAATAAGAAAATATAACATAACATGTACTAGGATATGATCGATTCGAAAAAAACGTAAATAATTAAGGTGTTGGAATAGGTCAAGGTTAGATCTTGGGTCACTTGAGTCACTTGGAAAATGTTATTGGGATGTGGTATTAGTAGGACTGCCAAATATAGAGATCGACGTTAGTCTGATATGACCGACAATGGTTTAGTAAGAACCGGCGACGGTTATTGCGAGAAGGTAATAACTCAATAGTTCATGGTTTTAGGGATTTGTCTGAGACTGAATCAGAGATGGTAAGGAGTTGGTTTAGGTTTGGGGAGGTGTTGGGAATATTCAGAGGTACTCAAGAGTAGACAGAGGTGATTAAAAGGGTTATGAGTGATGGGAATGGTCGGGTTCACAGAAGGCAATAGTGGTGGGGTAAAAATATAAATGGTGGTTAATAAAAAAAAGGTGAAGAACTCTTATAAACTGAATAGAAATGAAATGGTGCAAGTTAGAGACACACTTACTATTGTGTAGGTTCAATGGTTGGGTGGTGGTGATGGTTGATCGGTGAAATGACAATCAGTTCCATGGCAGTGCTTCCTAGAATGCTCCTATGAATGCAAATATCTTCTGATCAATGGTTTAGCTGGCTTTGCCTTCCGGATGTGTCAAAGAGTTTTGGTTCTTTCTTGCATGTAGATCTCCTTTTACTCCAAAACTCAATAATGTGTCTAACCTCTCAAACAAGGTTACCAAAATGGTTATATGGTAACCAACGATGGTTTAGGGTTACTAGCGTCGGTTTCAGGTTGACCGGCATCGGTTAAGGCAAGATATCCTAGGTTGCCTAAAATAACAGATCTTGGCTATCCTCTTCCAAATTTTTCTCATTTGTGTTAGGTCTAAATGGAACGTTGTGCTTAGATACGCGGGAATGTGGTTAGAGGAAGAATAGGCATGTGCTTTTAGGGTTATACTAAGTCTTAGTTAGTTATGGAAACATGTTATGAATAGGTCTATGGTGAGGTGTCTAGGTGAGGTGGTGGGGTGAGGTGGAAATTATTTTTAATTAAGGTAATTAAATAATGAATGAAGTGAGGATTAGTATTAATTTAATTGTAAATAATTAAATTAATATTAATGTGGGGTATAAGGGCCATGGTTAGGTGAATGTGTTTAAGTTGTCTATTCGAAAAGGGACCAAGGGAGTGTGACCCAATTTTGGATTCTACATTTTGCCCCTTTTTTGTAGCTTGTATTTGTAAGTAACGCTAAAAAAATAGGAAATGATTGCCCAATGTGTGGGTGAAGGTGATCTGCCTCAAACCGTACATAATCGATGAGGTGTAAGAGAGAATCGGTGGTGGTTTGATACATGTGTAGGTGGTGAAAATAGATGGGGAAGGGTTTGAGTATTGAGGGAAATGGTGACAGCTTAACTCGGGTAATAGATAGTAGGTTGGGGTCAAAATTAGGTCATGGGTGCTGGAAATCAAACCCATGCACATGCATAGATCAGTAACAAAGTACCGTGTCAAGAGCTTACAAACTCTACATTCTCTAAGGTAGATAGGTTTATCTAAATAAGGGTGAAGTGATTTAGGTATCCAAGGTATAGGATATGGTCTAGAAACAAAACATAGTTTAGGGCGAACGTTTAGGTATGTTCTGTACACCAAAGTTTTGGCCTGGGATAAACGACACGATAATAGGAAAGTTATGGTGGTTAGGCTAAAAAAACATAGGTAACAACATCGCAAGGTATAACAAGTACATAAATTCAATGGTCATACCAAGTTGGTCCGGTTCATGCAAATAGGTCATGGCACGGGTAAGGCCAAGGTATAGGTAAATTACTGATTCTTAAGACACAACAAAGGAATTGTAAGGGTAGGTTGAGCTTATAGGTATGGTTCCGTCGGTGTTCAGGTTCATAAAAAGTGGGTGAGAACAAGTGGAAATAGGTGAAAATGGAGCAGGGTAAGGGAAATTAGTTTGAAGGGTGACAGATAATGGTTTATGTTGACCGACATCGGTCATAACGGATTGGGATTAAAATGGATAATTTGGATTTTTGCATAATCATTTGTTATTTGCAAATAGTAGAAAATGATAGAGGAGTAGTGGAAAAGTGTAAAGTGACAGAGTGATATGGATATTTGAGTTTGTAAGCCTTGTCAAGCGGGTGATCGCTTATTCGATATGCAGCTCCACGAGATCGGTGTGAGATTTGGTTGGTTGGAGGTGAGGAGGGCATTCAGTGATGGTAGAGGCAGGAGAGCTGTTAAGTGGACCACCAGTGTAGTGACCCAACATTCCCCCATGGAGACAACATCACAATGAGGTAGGATTCGGTCCCATTCTATGTTTGTTAGATGAATTTGTTTGTATAGATCGGGTTTGGGTAAAAATGGGTTTGGGGGGAATCAAATTTGAATTTGGAAGGAGGATTGATGAAATAGGACTTGTAGGAAGTGGTATGTAGGTTAAAGAGGGGTGGGGATGGGTTGAGGTGAGATTTGGGTAGGGAAGGGTAGGTCGGTAGGGTAGAATGTGGAATGTTTAGAGAAAAAGGGCAGGGTTTGGTGGATTTGACGTTACGACATTGACCGACATCACTAAAGGGTTGGAAAACATCGGTGGGAGTTAGCCAAATTGGTTAAGGATGAGGTGAGTGATGTTTTCTTTTGGAGCCCTTTTCTGGGTCAATAAGAACCGATGTCGGTTGGCATTTAGAGAAAAATGGGCCAGCAAATGAGAGGGGGTGGGGGGGGAGATAGGTCATGAGATAGGAAGATATTGTTGAAGGAAAATAGCTTGGGTAATAGGTATACATAGGGATGATTCGAGGGTGGGGTGAGGGAGATAGGTCATGAGTAGGAAGGATCTTGGGAATAGGTGGGGAGGTCCAGGGTGAATGTGGGTATGGTCGAGGTTTAATCATGTTATGGTTTGTTGGATGCAGGCAAGGGACCAAACGGATGCAAGATAGGGTATAACCCCTATTAGTATCGGTACAAGGGAGCGTGATAGTAGAGGAGTGGCGCCATGTTACGTAGATCACCTTGATTAGGGCAAGACACTCCGACACGTAGTCTGGGAGCTAATTTTGATGGTTACACTCATTGTGAGATGGGATTCGGAGACCAACACCTTTCATCACCAACAAGTGAGATCACCATCACCTTGGAAGATGTTCATAGGATCCTACAGTACCAATAGTGGGGACGTAGATATATTCCATTACCTTAAAGGCATATGAGGAGTTTATGTTGACAAGAGTGTTTAGCTAGGGGTGACGGAGTTCCATAGTGCTAGCTTTGAGTTATGAAGACATGTACGGGGCCCATCTTGAGGAGATGAGGTTAGTCATTCTGATTATGGAAGTAGTTTTCTGCTTTTGCACTACCAGATGTGGAGGGTGGGATATTTCCATGGGCATTGATGGGGGTTATTCACAACATGATGGAGGATAGGACCCATTTTGCATGGGCACCAATATTCTTGGTGCAGTTATACAGAGATTTATGGGCCTATGGGACGTTATGGAGGTTCATCTTGTGTTATACATTTCTACTACATTTTTGGGAATACAAGCACATCATGTGTGTGCGTCTAGTTGGTATGCCCCTTCTAGATGAATTTGAGGCGGGCTTGGTCTGAGTAAGCTACAGTCGACGGGTACCTGCTATTGGAGAGTGTCGGGTTTCCGAGGCTATACAAGATCTAGCATATTATAGGCGTGTACTAAAGCAGTTGTCTAGCGTGCACATCATTTTGAGGCCATATGTGGGATTCCCATAATATAGGCAGATGGACGTAGAGCTATAGTTTTTTAGATGGATAGAGGTACATCATGCCAGGGGAGCACGAAATGGTACCTATAGAGAGGATCGATGGCGATTTGGGTTGCCACAGATTTTCCTTCACCCTTCCCATATTATAGGATGGATGAAGTGGAGAGGCCTATGCCTCGACAATAGCCGATTATCTTTACATGGAAGGAGCAGAAATATAACGGTGGATTGATGACGTGAAAGTGATAGATAGATATACATAGTGGTGGGTAGAATAGCTACCGGCAATACCACCGAGGTCGTGTGAAGCCCAACTTAGCCACTATCATAGTTCATAGGGATTCCCTACAAGGGAAGGTGACATAGTTGGGCTAGGTGCATGGGTAGCTAACAAGGCCTGAGGTGCAAGTTGCTACTCTGCAGAACAGTAGTAGCCCTTTAGGCACGGGTCAGACAGGGAAAAGCACCCACATAGGGTGGAGATGGAGATGGGGTACATGTGGCTTCCCACACGCATAGGATGCGAGTTTGTAGGGTCACCGGCCACTACACATACACACATTATGGTCCTTTAAGCCGAGGTATAGGCATAAGCACCCACACAGACTTAGGGAAAGGGTCCCATTTTATAGGTAGGGGTGGGATAGGGTCCCATGGTATAGGTACAGGGTCGAGACCAATGGCACCACCACAGATAATATCGATGACTAGGTTCAGGGATTACCTAGGCAAAACAAGATACTATTAGGATCACCTGATGGACATAAGGATAGATGTCCCTACCTATGAGAGGACCATGTCTCGCACTCATAGTGTGGAGAGTACAAAGGCCTACTAGCCCTGAGATAAGGTCAGGGTGAGGCCACAAGTTCACAGAGGCCAGCTCCAGGTGAGGTACCAGTAGAGGTCAGACTGAGGCCCATGGAGGTTAGTGAGATGTTAGTGGGATGCCGTATAGGATCGAGAGGAGGAGGAGGAGATAGGTGAGACAGGCATGGAGGGTATCCTATGAGGAGGTGATTGATATCTATGTGGACCTCCATTTTTGTTTATTTTTTATATATACTAGCCTGCATGCCAAAGAGAGCGAGGATGTATATGAGAGTTTTGAGTTTTTGTATATTGTACTTGACTTACATGCCAAAGATGATGAGGCTATATATGAGAGTTTTGAGAGATTTATATTATCTGTATCAGTGTATATTGGATGGATACACATATTTTTATGATGAGCTCAATGATTGTGCATGATGTACTTGTGTTAGCATAATTTGATTGTTATTTGTAGATAGATGGAAACTAGGTGTATTAGGCATGGTGGAGACAGGTTGGTGTAGGCATGATGGGGTCAGTCATAGGCATGGTTGAGTCAAGTTATAGGCATGATGGATTCAAGTCATAGGCATGATGGAGTCAAGTTATAGGCATGATGGAGTTAGGTCATAGGCATGATGGAGTCAGGTCATAGGCATGATGGAGTTAGGTTATAATTTTGATTTAATGTCCAAGTTATTGGTAACATGGGAAATAAATGATGATGTATATGCATGTGATGGTTTAAGTTTCCAAATATTTTCTATAGTGGATATGTGAAAATGATAAAATAACGATGTGATGATGTGGTAAAAATGTTTATTAATTGTTGCTTGTTTGGTTTAATTTTAAATTTTTGATATAAAATGGAAACGAAATAAGGTAGGATGTGTAGAGGAAAATTAAGGGAAAATAAGTTAGGGTGAAGAGTGGCTATGTTAACCTCCAAGGTTCCTATGCCCTCGCAGTGTTGCCTACATAACCCCGGTAAAAATGGGCCTCAGGCCGATGTAGTTCTCCCATAAGCTAGGGAATAATATGAGGAATGGGTTGGTAGATCTTAGGCATGATTGAATGTAGGTCATAGGCATGGTTGAGTCATTTTAAATATACGTGTCAATGATCTGGTCATGTATAGGATAATCAAAAAGTAACGAGGAATCAATGGTAAGATGTGGAAAAAGAGCCCTGTAATTGATAAGAACCCTAATAAGTATACCATACCCAAGATGGGTTGATGAACGTAAGACCCTAAAGGCATTGCATAATGGACTATTCTAATGGTGAAGAAAGTCACATGATCACAAAATTTCACAGTTGTGGCAAGTCCCTTGAGTAGAGAGAAAACTAGGGCACAAAAGGCAATGAGGTGAAAGTAGATGGTTTAGCGTAACTTAGTGTATGACTGCATGTTTACTTAGCAAGAAACCCAAGATCCAAAAATAGGCAATTCCATGACAAAAATTTCATCATTTTCTTCATTTTTTTAATAGATTGATCGATGCAGAAGTATATATGGGATGAGTATATTATCTCCTTGAGGTCTTCATGAAGTCGATCAATATGGGAAGCTTCTGATTTTTTTAAAAAAATTTACAATGACTTTATATAGTTGTCCTTCAAGGGAGTAGTCTATTTATAGTGGCAAGGTAGAAAGAAGAGATGTCCCTTACTAATGGATTCATCTCGTTCTGGAAGTTTGACTCAAGGAGTTGAATCCCTTTTTTATGTTTAAGTCATAGACAAGACTATAGAGGAATATTGGGTTCTTTTTTAGAAGACAAAACCATAGTGCACGGGGTTAACTATGAAAGAGGTTGTTTCAAGTGATGAATGACCATGGATTCCATATTTTAAAAATGATAAGTATCGATAAGAATCATGTTATGAGTAGAGCCATGGTACTCATATTGAAGATGAGGCTAAAAGTCATGGCGGATAATCACATGATTCTTTCTTAGTCATTGATACTCAAATAACGGGTAATATGGAAGTTGAACAACACTCAAAAGACGAGCGATCGATTGACAGAAGGTGACTTAGGACCTTTTTTCAACAAGAAAATGGTTGAAGATGCAAGACATTGACGGGCTCATGTTCGGGTTTACCTTCGAGTGAAGACAAACGATAAGCACCTAATCCATAGGTGTGAGTAACGATATAGGGTCCAAGCCAATTAGGATAAAAAATTTCCCCGTTTACTTTTCTCTTCTTTAGTTACATGTTGATTTTCCTTCAGGATGAGGTCTCCGACCTGAAAGGTTCATTCATGGACATATTTTTCGTAGGCACATTTAATACATGTTTTTATATTTGGATATGGTCAAGAGCATTGAGACGACGTTCATCTAATAACTCAAGTTGTGCCAAACGATCCTGGGAAATTCATCATCATTGCGCATGTCTCAGTAATGAGATACGAGAGAGATGGAATCTGACTTTGAGAGGAAAGACATCCTTGGTACCCTAGACCATAGATAAAAGTGTGGTAGAAATCAAAGTGCGAATAATAGTGGGATAAGTCCACAAGGAAAAAGGAATGTGTGAATGCCAATCCTTTCCAAAGATCATCAATTACTTTCATAATAATTTTATTCAAGGTTTTATTGGTCGTTTATGCTTGGCCATTGGTTTGTGGGTAATAAGGTGACGAGAAACTAAGTTTGATGCCAAAATCCTCACATAGCTTGTATAGGGTATTGCTTTTGAATTGCTTTCCATTATCAGTGATGAGACGATGAGGAACACCAAAGCGAAAAAGGATGTGATGGTTGATGAATTCATATATTTTCTTGGCTTTTGTAGAAATGAGGGGATGGCTTCTACCTATTTAGTGTAATATTCAGTACTAGTTATAATCCATTGATGGCATTGTGAAGAATGGTGATTTATCTCGCCGACAATATTTAAGCCCCATTGAGAAAAGGGCCAAAGGTTTTGTGCTACCCGTAAGGCATGACTAGGTGTGTGATGAAGATTAGCATGTTGCTAGCATTTTACACAATGTTTGACATAGTCGTAAGAGTCACAGCTTTAGGATTGGAAACTAATAGCTAAGGTTAAGAATGCATTTTGTGATAGCTAAACCACTAAAGTAACCTCCAAAAATTCCATCGTGAACTTCCTTGATGGTGTAGGGAATTTCAGAACTTGTAAGGCATCGTAAGAGAATACCGTTGAATCCGTGTTTATAAAGGAGACCACCCATGATGACATAGTGAGAGACACTTTTAAGAAATTTATGTTGTCCATTACGAGGGAGATCAGTGGGTAGAATGGAAAGGAAAATTTAGTATGTAAACTACTTATACCAAAGGTCATGTGGGTTAGGTGCAATGGTTTTGACGGAGTAGACCTCACAAGGTAAGTAAGAGGGTGATCAGAACCTTTGTATTGTGAAAATATTTTAGATTTGGTAAGTGAAGTGGGTATTTGAGAAGCCAAGTAGGCCATGGTATCCACAAATTTATTGGTAGAACGTGGAGTGGTATGCAGTTTGCAACAGTCAAAGGTACTCAAAAGTATGTCTACATGATTTGTATACTTTTGAAGTATTTCATTATGGAACCGTTATATACCATTGATTTGGTTTATGACAAATTAGGAGTAACCAAATATATTGATTGACTTAACATCTACGGCATAAGAAACATGGAGACCCAATACAATTGTTTTGTATTCAGAAATATTATTTGTACAATCAAAATCCAGTTTAAAAGATAAAGACATATGTTCACCATCAAGAGGAATGAGGATAACACTAGCCCCATATCCATGCCGACACTTGGATCCATCGAAGAAGAGTGTCATTTAGTAATTTATTTCAGCTAAGGATAGGGTAGCTTATGGATTCTTCTAGGAAATCAAAGTTAGAGGGTTGATTCCCGAAAGAGGTACGTCTTCTAGTTGGTCGAAATGGTTTTGCCCTTGATGGATTTTTGATGAGTGAATTTGAGGTTGAGGTTGGAAAGAAGCATAATCTAAAGTGCGGTATGTTGATGTTGATAGGGTTTGGTGTACATATAGTGTAGGGGGTTAGTATTGGTAACAACGAAGGTTTTGTGGTTGAGTAGGTAATGCCGAGTTTGGTGGTGATGAAAACTAAGGCTGAGAAGAGTTTTTCAAAGATGGGTGTATCGATTTTCATATTCTAGAAGGTTATGGATTATGTAATAAACCACTTGCTCTCTGTGTTACTCATCATGATGAGTGAGCATGGCACCTAAGGAATTGTCATGACAAAAATATATAAGTAAAAGGGTTGGTCATCCTTACGAGAAATGAGCACTTGTGGTCAAGAAGGTATTGTTTTCGGCATCAAAGGATTTATGGAATCCATATCCCCATTTGAATGAGATGTCCTTCTTGAGAAGATGATGAAATGGTTGAAAGTGGTCGAAAGTCGAGATAAAATGACGAATAGATTAAACTTACCTCATAAGCTTCAAATTGACAGAGATATTAGTAGGTGGAGGAATTTTTAGAATAGCCATTACTTTAGAAAGATAAACTTCTATACCACGTAAAGAAATGATGAAACCAAGGAGTTTTCCTAAAAGTACCACAAATACACACTTCTTTGGTCGAAGATGAACACAATACTTGATGAGGCATTCAAAGATGACCTTAAGGATGGTCATGTGTTCAGCTCAATGTTTAGATTTGCAATAATATCATCTACATAATCATCCAATATTTGATGCATGATGTCATGAAATATGTAATTCATGGCTCAATGATATGTAGCACCAACGTTTTAAGGAAAAAGGAGTGACTCGTAGTAGAAGGACCCTCAGAGTGATAAAGGTAGTTTTGTGTTGATCTTCTGGAGCAAGTAATATTTGATTATAACCTAAGAAACCATCCATGAGTGATAGAATTTGATGGTCGATAGTGAGATCAACTAGTTGGTCAAGTCCTAGTAGGGGAAAATCATCTTTGGGACAAGATAGGTTGAGGTCACGAGAATTCCATGCAAATGCAGAGTCCCCTTTCACCTTTGTGATACGAACAATGTTAGAAATCCATTGGCAATAGTCAATGGGTAGGATGAAGGAAACTGAGAGAAGGCACTGAATTTATTCTTTGACCGGAAGATCAATGCAAGGATACATTTTCTGCAGCTTTTGTTGAATGGGTTTTGCAATAGAAATGGTGACGATATTGTGGACCATAATTTTTGGTTCAATACCGGGTATATCAAAGCATAGATCGGAAAAAGCATTGCTATGTTCTTGAAGGAAAGAGGTAAAATATACTTGTTCAAAAACATATAAAGATTGACTAATCTTTAGGATGTACAGTCATCCTAAGTATTAATGATGATTTTGATAGTCGATTCATTCAACATGGTTTGTGTCTCAAACGGTAATGACCAAGTGAATATAAGAGTTTTCCGCACTAAGGTAGGTGAGGATGGAATCATCATTCCTGACATTGAATGACGTTAATAAGGCATATTTTCATTGATCATTTTAGGGTATAAGAAGGGGAGAGAAGAGGGAGCCTTGCCATTGCGTTGATAGGTAAGAGGTCCCAGAGAAATTTTGTTTATGAAAAATAAAAGTTAGGAGGAATAGATTTGGGATCTATGGACTCCGTGGGTGAAGATGGTGACGTGGGTGAATGATGTGGATAAGGTTTTTATTCCTCAATGAGGTCAACGTGGGCCTTCTTGCGAGGTGGTGCGGAAAATAGAATGCCACTATGGTCATTGTGTTTACGGGTGGTACAGGAAATGATAGTATGGCATCCTTGTTCGTAGAAACTAAAGCCAAAGCATTTCCATGTGCAATGATGGAGGAAAGTTTGGGCAACACGGAGGTTCATAAGGGATTCTAGGTCGATGAAAATGGTCATGTTTGGGATGGAGTTTTAGTTAAACAAGTGTCAATATCAATTCCCCAATATGTTAGATTGGTGTGAATGTGGGAGGACCATAAGGAAAAACCTCACCTACGTGGTAGTCATAACTAGGGTGTCTTGATGCAGGTTCCCAAACTCTTGCAGAGTGAAGAATGTGTCAATATTATATAGAGGTACTCCCTCTAGAGTGAGGTGTTAAAAACACCTTCTAAGGGATCAGTATTCAATATGTGGGTAATGGGGATAGACAACTCACTAGATGATTGGGAAGTAGATGAGTCAATCAGTAGATGCTCCAACGATAGTAGGAATAACAGGTTTAGATGTGGGAGAGGTGCTGCAACATTGGTGGATAGGCTTATCGGTGAAGGTGAATTGGGGGTAGTGGAATATTCCTTGACCGGTACAAGCACATCGTCTCGCTAGTACAAAGATGTTACAGTCTTGAATGGCAACGGGTTGGCGGGGATGGTGTAGTTACGTCTTGATGCTGAAATTTTACACAGCAGTGTAAATTTGAAGGACACAACCCATGGCATGAATCCGTGGTATTTCGAGCAATAGATTATACTATAATTCCCCTCTAAGACATAGAATAGTTCTAGGACAGTGTGAGGGACTATGTGAACATGAAGGATAATAGTGCCAAGGGTGGAGGTGATGGCGTCGTTGAAGGAGCACAACATAACTGGGTTATTATGTATACAGTTAGAAGGAATACACATTTGATTGTATGCATGGGAGGATATGATGTTAATGCTAGCACCACCATCAATCATGACATGTTGTACATGTATGTTATCGATATAAATAGAAATGAATAGGGTGGGATCAGGGTCATCTGACTAGAGAGGTACAATCTCCTCTTTAGAGAAGATGAGGGCGGTGACTTGAGGAGTGGTCATGGGGGTAAAAGGAGGAGAAAATATAGTTAGCAAGGCCACATGGTGAGGGGTGATAATCAAGGCCACTAGTGTGGGCTCATTGGGAAGAACTTCAATGGATTGTAAAACCTTGATAAGGGATTTTCTGTGGGATTCGGAAGTCTGGACGAGATCATACAAAGACATATTTAGAGGAGACTAATGTAATTGTTTTATCATTACATGATGGGTGATCCCATTAGAGATAGGGTATTTAGGTTTGAGGATGGTGATTTTGGAGCAGGTGTAGATGGTATATTGGTTACGGGGTTGGTTGATGGGCTATTTTCTTTTCTTTACCTTTGTCTTTCTAAGTGCGGTAGTAACGTGAACCATGTTAATCTGAGGGAGGTGGAAAGAGAGGGTGTGTCATGAAAGGTATAATAGCAGGAGGGGAAAAATCCTAGGGGTGGATAAGAGCCTTGTGAAATGAGTAGGGTGTACTAACATTTGGGTGTTGGTTTTGCCAAATCTCTAATATGGATCATGTTGATCTCAAATTTTGGCGGTGGAAAAAATGGTTGTGGTGGTGGAGATACTACTCACCGAATCATTAAAGGATGATGATGTATGGTGACATGTGAAGGTCGAGCATGATCCTTATCAAGAACGTCATCCTCATAGAAATTTTGTTTAGGAGGCAAAAGTTGAGAAGAACATTTTTCGAGCCTTACAAATTTTGACATCATATCTTGGTACACGATGATAGGCACGAATCTTGGTTTCATCAAACCCTTTTTGTTTTGGTTTTAGAGCATCATAAGGTCGAATTGGTGATAATGTGATGAAAAAGTCTCTAAGATGTTGGTTAAAATGTTGGCGTAGGACCCCACTAACGGATCACAATGGGAAGTGAGTGTGGGTTTGGGTACAAGTGTGGCTGATTATGAGGGAAGAGGATTTATAAGAGATGGAATGGGTTGGTCTACTAGTTTGGTATGTGGAGTGGTTTTAGGTCTTGTTGGCATCTGCTTGGGTAAAGGTGGGGTAGAAGAGCTGGCAATGGAAGGTTTGGTTAGTTTGACTACCTTATTGGAGGGTAGCAAATTCTTAACTTTGCGTGGCACCTTCCAGGTAAAATTGACATGGGATTACTGGATGTATATGGACAACTAGATGGTGGAAGAGTATGGGTTACCCATGTGCGAAACCGAGTTATGGTGGAGGTTGGGTAGACAACATTGGTTGGAGTCGTATAGGAAAGGTTGGGGTTATAGTAATTGGTGGAGGTATAGGTGGCAAGAAGTGTATAGGTGAGGGTGAGGAAGTTTGGTTTTTGGGTGAATGAGGTGTAACAAAGGCTCGTGAGGTAGGAGTATCTTATTGATCTTTTGACCGGCCTTGGGTATGATATTTTTTGGTCAAGGTTGATGGATGGAAGGGGGGAAGGTGACAAAGGTGTAGTACGCGAGACCATGTACGCACCTAGAAGGTTGGGTTTTCCTTGTAGGTGGGAGGATAATGCTGATGCAGACTTTGGAAGACACAACTAAGTCCAATCTAACAGGTGGGCGAGTAAGGTTTGATGTCGCATGACACCCAAAGTGATGGTGGGTCTAGATACGTGTGGGGGCTAAGTGTGGGTAAGTTTCTAGGTTTGGGAATATTTGTAGTGATGGGTAGAAGTTTGGATGGAGGTAGGGATGATGAAGAGGAAGACATTTCAATCAGCATGGTCGGTGTATTTTTGGTTGCCAAAAATAGATTTAGGTAGATCGTGGAAGTATCTTCAAGCAATATTTGCATTTGTGTCAAAACAGGGAGCTGAAGACATCCCCAAAGCATGGAATGATTAACGTAATATAAACAATCGACCAACCATGAAAATAGGACTATTGAAGAAGAAGATGGAATGGGTTGGGTGGAAATCCCTATAAAATATGTTTGTGAGATAAGGATTTTTCTAACCTCAGATTCTATAGGTAAATGAGTCAATATCATGTCAATAGGGTCCTGGGATGCTAGGGGAAAATTGTCCCAATAGGTAGTGACATGTCTAAAGAATCTCCCATGGGTAGGAGAGATAATAGGTCAGGTGAGGTAGACTTATCTCTTGGTGGAGGAGAAGGCGATGATGATTCTCTTGTGGATGGGAGAATAATAAGTGTTGACAGTTTAGAAGGCTGGGAAGCAGATGATGACACGACATCGGTAAAAAGTGTGAGTTCCTCTGTGAGAGAAAGGGGAGATGAGGGGGACTCCTCTATGGGTGGAGGAGTAGAAGAGGTATGCTCCTCTATGGGTGGAGGAGCTCGTGCCAAGATTTCCTTAATAGATGAAGTAGGTAGGTTTTGAGGAATAGTTGGCACAATATCAAAAATTTCATGAACTTCACGGACATTGTTATTGCTGGATTCATCGACGATGGTTTATGATTAGGGAACAAATTTTTGAAGATGTACAAATTCTGATTTGCTGGTGTGTTTGGGTTGTCTACAACAAGGTATTCATTGTTTATCATCTTTTGAACAATGTTTTTAAAATTTATGTAGTTACCATCACTATGTCCTTTAACACGATGATAATTACATTAGTCATGTTCTTTATACCATGCAGTACACGGATTTAGAGTGAGATTGAAACCTGTATTAGGTTTTATGGGAGGAAATGTAATGGATCTAGCTTTAAGAATTTTTCCAAGATTGAAGAATAGGGCTCTCGATCGAAGTGTACTTCAGTACTCCCACCGGAGCCGAAAGGCCTACACAGGAGAAAGAATGGAAGAAGATTGGGCCTAATTAGAAGGATGAGTTGAAACCCCCGAGGACTACAACGTTGTCGGATCCTTTGGCCTTTAAATAGTTATTTTGGGTTTTGAAGATGAAGAATAATCATTTCTTCAATGGCGTGAATTTCTAATTTTCGTGCCATGGTGAATGCTTCATTAAAGGCTAGGAAGGTTTGGACTTGCAGAGTTGGTGAGATGTGTCTGGCACAAGCTCTAGTGAACAACTCAATAAGTTTATTATGAGGTAGTTGGAATGTCAATTGGTTAATAAGAATCTGCCAGCGGGAAACAAAATCTATGATAGATTTTTCTTCATACTGCTAGGTTGAATAGAGATCGGACTTTGTGACTTTCTTGGTAACATTAATTGAAAAGTGATCTAGGAAAGCTTGGGCTACTTAATTAAAGGAACAAATAGAATTTCGAGGTTGTTGGGAAATATATTTATTAGTGCTCCATTATTTGTGTGTAATCATTATTTAAGTTAGTATATTATGTTATATGGTTGTTATATAAAACAACATATAACAATTATTTGTTGGTGAGTTTTAACCACTCACATATATAGAGTGTGGGAGATATTCGTGGGAGAAGTAGTTAAGGCTACCTCCTAAAATATAGGAATTATATGTCCTATATATATGTAAATGTATCTGAACATCGATATACAGTGTGAATGAAATATTATTCTATGTAAATCTGTTGTTGCACTTTCATTTGGCATCAGAGTGAGTTGAGTAATGGAAGAATTAAAATAGGGGCAATTGTCATGTGATTTTCTCCTCCTGATGAGGAAGATTAATGCCTCTGTGAAAAAGAGTTTTTTATTGTAAAATGTCTTCACGGGAAGTTTAGTTTGCATAGGATATTCGCAGTGATATGGTGATTTTTATATTAAAAAAATTTACTGTGAGTTCATTTATCATCTCTCTTGATCGCACTTTTTGTAGAGAAGGCAAATGTTTTGGTTGAGAAGGTTTTGACTCTGCCCGAGCTCTTTTATTCTTGAACCACCCTTGGTTTCTTTTATTTGGCGTTGAAATCATCCCAGGGTGCATATTTTGTATACTAAGATCTGTGCATAGGCATTTTCTCCAACAAGTTTTTAATATTCCAAAATTCGTGGATCGCCATTCAAATAGATCAATCAATTCTGCCAGTTCTGTGAAGGATTCATGATGTTTTTATAAATATTTTCCTTTCATTGGTTGTTGCATGCAAGCTCAGAACTTGGTATATGGTTCCTCAGACAGATATCTCCACTTGATGGCCTGATTTTGTCTTTATTTTGCACGACTCAAAACTGTATCAATGACTGTCAAAGGCTTGCCAAAACTGTGGTGTGACTAAGATATCACATGCCTGCAGATCTCACCATTTTTACATCCACGTGTCTTCCAGATATTTTATGCTATAAACAATATTTGGATATCATCGACTTCAAAATTTTGTTCTGTAAATCAATTTAAGTATTGCCGCATTTTTCTGCTCTGAGAGGCCATTCCTTGCATGTGGAGAGTGTGCAGATTCTTTGTTGAAGACCCGGTCTCATATTTTGCATCGTACCTGTCACTAGAGTTCCTGCAGATTCTTGTTTTGACATAAACTTCTAAATTCGGTTGATTTGGCACGTTTGGCTCTTGATCCATGCAAATCCATGTTTCACTCACAGACCTGTACATTAATCGATCTCAATCCGAGCTCCATTAGCTCCTACCGACTTCATCAAAGGTTCTATGCACCAGTTTTTCTCCAAGTTTGAAACGTGTCTCCATATATCCATGTGCAAGTGTGCAGCGTAGGGGACGGCTTGATAGGAATTCATGCATGGAACACATATCCTATAAAATACTATTTTACAAATTCACGGTGAATGGTCATAGTTTTCTATAAAGTAGAAGGTACCGGTCATAGCCTCTACATTAATTAAAAGTTTAAATCTCATAATGAATCAATGTTTATTGTTTAGATCAAAATATTAATTGCCATATATATTTAGACCTCATAGTTAAAGAAATTGTATTTGAAAGTCATGTAGTCTTTCATGTGTCTTCTCTAAGAGTTAATGTGTCCAAGTTGTATGGTGTCAAAATTTGTTCAAGTAGTCTTATTTTCAAAGTTTGAGTCAAATTAAATTTGTCTAAGTCCTTTTATGTCTTATAAAAACCAATATTTAATTAGTTTTTCAATCGTTTAATTGTGTCTCTTATTTTGTAAAAAGTCATTATATTTATTATAGAAGTTGTTATTAGGGTGTCATTCGTAAAGAGTCAATCAGATTTTCATCTCATTTCAAGTCTAGTTATGCCATCAGAAATAGTTCAAAGAGTCGTAAAATTGTAAAAAAACTAAAAATTCCTGCATTTCAACTAGATGCACTATCGGTGGAATCCGATGTCCTTTGATGATATGCATTTGAGCTCCATGATAAAATCCAGCTGAAATTTTGAGCTAGCAGCATGAAACCGGAGGCAGGAGGCATCAGAGGTTGGAGGTCATTCAGTGACCTCTCGTCAGTCGCCAACGATGGGGCCGCATAGATGGTTTGGTGACATTTTTGTGGTGTATTTTCTTTTAGCTTGTGTTGTGTTCTTCTTGTCATGTTTTTTCGAGTTCCAAAGTGTCGTATTCCCTGCTTTGCCGTGTTCGTGATCAATAAGTGAAAATTTCACATTGAGGGGGCATGATCTAATGTTCCATTTCCATTATGTCAATTTTTCTATGTATGTATGAGCAAGATTTTAGTAAAATTTCCTATGTTATTCCTTGCAGTGAGATGTGATGAGGGCTGAGAATATTACTTTGCATATCATGATGTGGTTGTAGGTAAACCACTTGAAAACCTTCATTTGTGGTTTGTGGTAAACCAATAGAAAAACCACCATTCTTTGTTGTTGGTAATCCATTTACAAAACCATCACTTTGTGGTTTGTGGTAAACCAATTGCAAAACCACCATTCTCGCCAGTGGTCAACTGCTTTCAAAACCATCCCTAAGGTTTGTGATCATTCTGTGAAAATCACCGATCATGAGCAGTGCAAGTACAAAGGCAAGTTTTCCCCATGTTTTCACTAAGGGGGGGAATGTTGGGGAATATATTTATTAGTGCTCCATTATTTGTGTAATCATTATTTAAGTTAGTATATTATGTTAAATGGTTGTTATATAAAACAACATATAACAATTATTTGTTGGTGAATTTTAACCACTCATGTATATAGAGTGTGGGAGATATTCATGGGAGAAGTAGTTAAGGCTACCTCCTAAAATATAGGAATTATATGTCCTATATTTATGTAAATGTATCTCAATATCGATATACAAAGTGTGAATGAAATATTATTCTATGTAAATTTATTGCTATACTTTCGTAGGTAGTCAACCGTACTAATCAAATGCTGGTCCCGTCAAGGACATTGGGAAAGTTTGTAGGAGTAAAGCATCATTTTGGGCTATTAGGTAGTAACCATATTTGAATGACTACAAGTGATGCTGCGGGTCTTCTTTACTATCATTGAAGTGATTGAATTTAGGAATTTTCCAATGCACATGGTAAGGACGAATGGGAATAAATGGATAGATAGGCTTGTTACAGATTTCATCATATGTTAAAGAACTATGAGAGCTATAAATATATGCTTCTAAGGTTTTCATCTTCTCCATCATCATTTTAATGAGGTCGTTAGTAGGCTAGATGAATGGGTGCCCCCTACAGAAGAGGGGGTTGATGCAAAATTTATGAGGTGGGTGGTATCTGGTGTATGGTGGCATTGAGTATGAGAACTATGTGGGAGGAATAGATGTAGGTGAAACATAACCAGCATAAGTGATACATGAGGTAGGGGATGTTGGTAGTATGTGTAAAGGTGGGGTAGTCATAACAACTCTAGTGGCGATTGGGGGTAAGGATTTTGGGATGGAAAGGATGAGATTTTAGAAAGGGATGTAAGTTTCCGACACTCGTAGGTAATCGATGTAATGGGTATATGTGAAGTTATGGGTACAGATGAAGATATAATCATAATGGTTCTCGAGGGACAATCGATGTTATGGGTGCGATCGATGATGTAGATGCTGTAGTTATAGCGGTTGTGCGATTTAACCGAGACACAACATGTGATAAAGTGGATATGGTAACACCAAACCGGTGCTAAGCGATGCATAAGTGGGGGCTAGAGAAGGACGGATAGATACGAGCATATCGTATATTAACTATCCTTTGAAACCCCGGTGGAAGAATGAGCAAGGTAGTACTAGAGCGCAGCATGATTCTCGGTCAAGGAGTCTAGAAAATGCCTCATCACCGATAATGCGATAGTGATAAGCTAAGTCGGAACCATAGGTGAACAGAATTGATGGCGGTGATGTAATAGGTGGGAGTGGCTAATGATGGCATGACATACAAGGGAGTTATTATTTGGATGCGAGTCAAAACCATGTCAATCAACGTATATCTAGTGAACTATACTCTGTAAATGACACAGGGAACAATAGAGATGGGGCAAAACAAATTCGGGAGGGAAAGTTTGTAAATGTTATGATTAAAATTAAAATAGAGTGACTAACACCAATCAAACCGATCGATGACAGCTTAAGGGGTGACCGATGTCGCTTCATGTGAATCGATACCAATTACTATGAGAAAATAATAGTTTCAGTGAATGAGTCGAAACCGATGATCGCTGACATGAAAGGTGTAGTTGATGATAGTTATCATAGTAAAGAGAGTACAATGATACACAGAGACTCTAAACATAAGATAAGATGAGATAACTATCTTTCGTAAACTGACCTAAAGAATAAGGAACCAATGCCAGTTAGGTAAACTGATGGAAGTCGAGGTAAACCGATGGTGGTCGCTTGATTGATGTCAGTTATTGTGAAATATGAATAATGAGGAAAAATATTTTTTTGTGAATTTAGATTAGATGAATAATCAACCGTAAGTCTAGAGATGATAAGATGAGGTCCCGATGCACTCGATAAAGTCGAATACTCTAATTTCGATGGCGGAGTGTGAAAGGGAAAAGAAAAATGAAGAATCGTATCGTCACCCCTCAAAACACAAGTCAAGAAAAAAGCTAAGAAAAATGTGTAATCCAACAAGTGAATTTATTGTGTTTAGCTTACGCTATTGAAAATACTAACTCATGAATTTAGAGTAGATTTTTTGGTTGGGAAGGCTTCCTACGAAGAAGTAAATTCTAAAGGTGAGGTTCCAGGTTATATTATGACAGGGGTGGGACATTCTCTGAGTTGATGACTGGAAAGAGATAAACAGCTGGTTGCCCACTGTCAATCCTCTGATTGTGTGATCATTGAAAACTTCTTTTGGGTGGGATGTTGTTTAAGAAGATGTATATATTCCAATTTGTGCAGTTTGGAAAAGAGAGAGAAGAAAGAATGTGTTTTTCTATGATTCAGTTATGTCAACCATCAACTGGGCATGACTTCCAACATATAGGTTGCCCTCATTTTAATGTGAGCTAAGATGCAATTAATCGAATCCTATGCAAGTGTTTTAATCCCAAATCAAAGTGTGTTATTTGATGTAACAAGTAATGAATAGGAAGAGGAATGTTCTTTCACTAATGCAATACTAATGAAAGAAAATAAATATTCTTTTTATAGCACCAAAAACACGATTGACTTTAGACAATAGAAAGAGAGGAAGATTCTAGAGAGGAAAATTAATGTGTAAGCTTTTCAGAAGGGAAACAAACACACAAATTTTACCTAGGAATGAATAAAATGCAAGGAACCCTTGATGGGTCCCACCGGCCTCGCAAAATGTTTAACCGTTTTCTTTAACTTTTTAGATGAAATAGATAAGAATGTGGGCCAAGGAGGAATACCTATTGTGATGGTTGGTTTGAAGGTCGCTGTGTGCATTCGGAATTCTTGATCCGATGTTGACTATGGGATCTCCCTTTTGGCTAGGAGGAACTGTTTCACTCGGAAATGTTTCGCTCCTTTTAGAAACAGATAAGTGTTGGGGCTAGGAGGAATACCCGTGCAGAATGTCGAGATGGTGTGCGCGTATCAGTAGAGAAAGATCAAAGTTGATCGCTAAGAACTCCTTTTGTCTTGGAAGGACTACCTGCAAAATAAGAACACAAGACCACAAGATTTTAATTAGACAATAAATGAGGGAACTGCCTTGGGCCCAGGAAATATAAAACTTCCTTTCGAAGGTGGTCAGTTCCCCTGCTAATATGAATTAACACAAAAGACTGTAAGATATCAATTAAGTTGTTTCGTTGAACTGGGTAGGGGAAAGGCTGGTTTTCTGGTTTTGATCAGAGGAACCGATGCCGGTTACTGATAACCGATGCCGGTTACTGATAACCGATACCGGTGGGTTCTAGGATCTTCTTGGTAGCTATGGTGTTTGTAAGGCTGGTTTATGGATGATATTAGGAAATGAGATGATGAGGGGTAAAGGAATGACAGTTAGATGCAATGGCACGTTGGGTAGTGGATTCAGAAACGGATTTAGGAGGACTGAGATTCAAGAAGCATAAGAAATGTTATAACAGAGGACATGCAAGATGTGACTTACTGGTTTTGACCAAGATGCAAGCTGATCTCCTTTGCTGTAAACACTTCTGGTATTTCCACTCGTCTCTGCTCGGTCAAGTGAAGATCTGGACTCTGTTTCTCGCTCCCAATGCTCTCTGTTGATCCAGAAATCCTTCGACTGATCCCAAAATGAAATTCCGGTCCGTTGTTTTGGTTTGGGGAGCCCATTTACAGGGAACCGATGGCGGTTGCGTAATGACGGCGAACGAGTAGAACCGCATCGGTAAGGAAAAAGTAGGCTATTTTTAGTAAAATAGCCCACCTTCCCTGCTTTTCTCCCGAGAGATCAGTTGCGGGCTTGGTCAAGTGACTAGAAGGTCGGTTTTGGGTGCGAGAAAGGGGTCATTAGTTATGGGTGTAGGTGTGGACCAAGTTATGGGTCTTAATTAGGTTAGTTTTAGGGTTAGGGCTAGGTCATGATGAAGTGGCAAAGTGAGGTGGTAGGTAGGGTGATGTGGATTTATCAATTAGAAGGCAATTAATAAATAATTGTGTAAGGTTTAGGTGATGAGGTTATATTGCGAGATGAGATGCGGGTCACAAGGGGTCGTAAGACACGAATTTGGTGTCTACATTAGCCCCTTATTGTCGTGTAGCTTGTTTTGTAAAGTTACACGACGACAATAATATGAAGTGGTTTCTCCTGTTAAGGATATAGGTAATCCCCCTCAAATCTATCATAGATTGAGTGAACGGGAAATCAGGGATAGGGTTGATAAAGGGTGAATGTTGTAGAGAGGATGGTAAGGTGGTGGGGTAGGTCCAAGGAAGCAGACGCATGTTGAAATGCAATAGTACGACTAGGGTACATGATTTGACGAGCAAACCAGCAATGTATAGGCAAAGGTCGATAGTTTATCCAAACAAGGGTGATATAATCCTGGTATCCAAGGCATAGGAAGTAGCTCCAGGGTATATAACAGGTAAGGTACAGGAACGTTTAGGCATGTTCGGTAGTACCAAATGGTTGGTTTGGTTGAGATAAACGTCACGGTCTAGGTCTAGGCAAAGTTGGTCGACAGATCAAGTCAAGGACCCTAATCATGCTAAAACATGAACAGGTGAGCTCGATTGAACAAAAGGTACATGATGGATGGATAAAATAAAACGTTGATTATGGGTATGGTATTGAAGTGATACGGCCTTGGGTCGGGCCAAGTTGTTGGGTTGTGGCCTTGGGTCAGGCCATAAGGGTAGAGTGAGGCCTTGGGTCGGGCCAAATTGTTAGGGCGAGGCCTTGGGTGGGGCCGGATAGGTAGGTTGAGGCCTTGGGTCGGGCCAAATGGTTAGGGTGAGGCCTTGGGTCGGGCCAAATAGGTAGGTTGAGGCCTTGGGTCGGGCCAAATGGTAGGTTGAGGCCTTGGGTCGGGCCGAATAGGTAGGTTGAGGCCTTGGGTCGGGCCAAATGGGTAGGTTGAGGCCTTGGGTCGGGCCAAATAGGTAGGTTGAGGCCTTGGGTCGGGCCAAATGGGTAGGGTGAGGCCTTAGGTTGGGCCGAATGGGTAGGGGTGAGGCCTTAGGTCGGGCCGAATAGGTAGGTTGAGGCCTTGGTCGGGCCGAAGGTAGGTTGAGGCCTTGGGTCGGGCCGAATAGGTAGGTTGAGGCCTTGGGTCGGGCCGAATAGGTAGGGCGAGGCCTTGGGTCGGGCCAATAGGTAGGTTGAGGCCTTAGGTCGGGCCGAATAGGTAGGTTGAGGCCTTGGGTCGGGCCAATAGGTAGGTTGAGGCCTTGGGTCGGGCCAAATGGGTAGGGCGAGGCCTTGGGTCGGGCCAAATAGGTAGGGCGAGGCCTTGGGTCGGGCCAAATGGGTAGGTTAAGGCCTTGGGTCGGGCCAAATGGGTAGGTTGAGGCCTTGGGTCGGGCCAAATGGGTAGGGCGAGGCCTTGGGTCGGGCCAAATGGGTAGGTTGAGGCCTTGGGTCGAGCCAAATGGGTAGGTTGAGGCCTTGGGTCGGGCCGGATAGATGAACAAATGGTGTTCAGCAAAGGTGGATATAGGCGATGTTGGGAGAAAGGGCGATTAGTAAATAGGGGCAGAAAGTTGGGTGAATAAAGACAAAACCGATATCGGTTAGTGATGACCGGTACCGGTTAAGTAACCGATGCCGGTTCAGAGGGCAAAATGAAACCGATATCGGTTAATGGTAAAAACCTATAAAAACAAAAATATGGCCTGTCATTGTCACTTTTGTTATTTGAAAACCAAATTGATTTGTCTGACGTGGAGAGTTGAGATTGGAGGTTTATTGAGTGAGGTGGAGCTATTTTGGTGGAGGAGTGAGTTGTTTGCGGGCCCGAGTGAGGAGGAGGCAAGAATGATTGGCCGGGACCCAAAGCAGATCGTAATGGAGCTATGGCACAGGCAGGAGGAGCAGGAGGGGCTGGACCAGCTGGACCACCACCACCTATCCCACCACGACGACGTGTCGTCGTACGGGTAAGTTCGAAACTCCTCATTTTGTGCATTTTATTGCATTATGTTGGTTTTGGGATTTGGGTAGGAATATAATGTTTTGTAGAAAATAATGAATAAATGGAAATGATTTGAAAAAGGGAGAGGGTAGATAGGTGAAATAGGCCAAGGCGGCAGGGTGGGTAGGTTTTTAGGGTGTTTGGGTGGGTAGAGAGGTAGAAATAGGGAAAAAGAAGAAAGGGGTAGCCGCGTCGGGTTCGGCGCGGCAAATTTCCAGTGACCGATGCCGGTCACTAAGCGACCGGCATCGGTCGCGAATTTTTAGGGCAGGGTGGGTCTGTGGGTTACCGATGCCGGTTGATCATTGACCGGCGTCGGTGGGAGGGGGACCGGGGTCGGTTATGGGTGAGTGTGGGTTGGGTTGGGTTTTGGTTGAGTGTGGGTTGGGTTGGGTTTTGGGTGAGTGTGGGTTGGGTTGGGTTTGGGTGAATGTGGGTTGGGTTGGGTTTTGGTTGAGTGTGGGTTGGGTTGGGTTTTGGGTGAGTGTGGGTTGGGTTGGGTTTTGGTTGAGTGTGGGTTGGGTTGGGTTTTGGGTGAGTGTGGGTTGGGTTGGGTTTTGGTTGAGTGTGGGTTGGGTTGGGTTTTGGGTGTGGGGGTTTGGTTTTTAGGTGGAGTGGGTTTGGGTTTTGGGTGTGGGGTGGGTTTGGTTTGGGTTTGTTTTGTTTTGGGGTTGGGTGGTAGAGAGTCGGGGTGTGGTCGGGGGGATAAAAGGGGGTTTAGAGGGTAAAGTAGATGTTGTGATAAAAAGTAGGTCTAAGGATGTGGGTTGGTTTTGCAGGCACGTCAGCAGTTGACGATGCGGGATAGGATGCCCCCGCTGTTGGTGCGGATGCGGCCACACATATCTGCGGCTCATTGGGTGATCATGCGCGAGGTGGGACTCGGTGGAGTCCAGAGGTATAGAGCGATAGAGAGAGATCACAGCCTGATGGTCGCCCTCATCGAGAGATGGGATCCGGCGACCAATGTGTTCCATCTCCCGACTGGGGAGATGACTATTACGTTGGAGGATGTGTATCGCATCCTTCGACTACCTATCGAGGGAGAGGCAGTCTTCCAGGTAGATTCAGAGACTGCCATGGACAGCATATTACAGGTTTTTGGAGATGCAGCCGCGCTACTTACCTATCACAGCGCGAGCATTGGGTATGGTGACATGTACCGTGCGCATCGACACGAGACACGGCTACGTCAGGTTGATGATGATTGGGATCACCTGCTTCGCCCTCCCGGACTCAGAGGGAGGCCGCTTTCCACGGGCATTGATGGGGGTGCTTCATGAGATGGTGGAGGAGCACACCTGTTATGCTTGGGCACCAAAGATATCCGTGCGCTTATACTGAGAGCTCTGGGTTATCACGGATGAGGTGATTCGGTATCTGCTCGACATTTTTGCTGCATTGTTGGGCATATGAGCACATCATATGCATTAGGCCAGTAGGGTTACCCCAAAGAAAGCTGTGGCCACAAAGTTATATACGATATGGCTTTCAGAGATGGTTGGGAGTCGTGGGGCAGCCACGAGCAAGGCTTCATGGAGAGACGTTGGCTACTACACAGCATTTGTTAGAGGGCCCGACAGCAGAGATATCGTATGGAGACCTTACGAGGTCATCACCCACACAGAGGAGGCCGAGTACGAGCTTACGCTGGATCCAAGACACATTCTGGATAAAGCAGAGACGAGGCCAGAGAGTACGAGAGGATACCCTAGAGAGGGTACGCAGCAGATGGGGGCCGCGACAGACGAGCCACCTCCCTTCCCTCAGTACAGAGGGATGATGTAGAGGCCCCACTGCCTGCACCACAGCCCATGGATCCAGATTGGGTTGCAGAGAGGCCAGCAGATGATGGCGTAGATGATGCTGGGTGCACGGGAGCATACAGGGTTTGGTGGGCTGGTCAGAGAGCGGCGAGGGTAGCACACCTCGCATGTACCCAGCACTTGGCAAATGCGACGGCAGAGAGAGATCAGCTCAGGGGTCGTGCAAATGCTATTACAGGGCAACGCTTGCTTGCTACACACACAGTACGAATAGGTGTCCTACAGGGGCAGCTAGCCCAGCAGCAGTACAACAGCACAGCACCACCACCACCACCAAGCAGCCACAAAGCACAGTGTAAATGGCAGTACAGCACAGCAAAGAAGACCAAAGCAGCAAGAAGAAACCTGCACCATCACCAAGAAGAGCAAAGACAAACACACTCCCGCATAGTACAGATATTACTACCACCAAGAATGGCAAGACACACGCACCACCACAAAGACAGCAAGTGGGGTACTAGTATTAGTGCCAGGACCAGCCCCACTCCTCCTTCAAGGGCTGGCTCGAGGGCGCTATATGGAGGTTAGAGCGGAGGCCCGATACTATCAGGATATTCTTGATAGTACCGGAGTTGAGTATCAGCCTTATGCAGCTCATAGAGCAGAGACCTCTCACAGCCAGAGATCTCAGGGAGGTGCAGCCACAGCCGGCGTGTCCGTTACAGGCAGGAGGCGAGAGGCGCCACAGGGACCAGCAGGGAGAGGTGCCGAGGGCGGTGGGGAGAGCTGAGGGATCCCTGTATTGTTTTTGTATATAGGCATGGGCACCGGTCTGCGAACCGGTTGTGTTGATAGAGGCCTGCGTGCCTACATTTATTCATGTATGGATTCATTTATTCATTATATACCGGCCTGCGAGTCGAGTATGGGTTGTATATTTGATACCGGCCTGCGAGCTGAGTATTTTTTTGATATGAGGGACCGGTCTCAAGAGCCGAGTCAAGATTTTGATAGTTATCATGGCTCTGCGTGCGGCTTAGTTATATGATGAGATCACAGAGGCCTCGATGCGCAGGCACATTGATATTTGAAAATTTGTATATATATATAGAGATGATGTTTTGATCCACATGCAGTGTTCAAAAATGTGTTTAAGTATTTTGTCGATGGTTTGTGATATAGAATGTAGGATGAGTTTAGTTGACATGTTGATATATGGATGATGTTGATGTTTTTGTTTTTGCACGTATATAAGGATGACATGTTATATGATGAAATGTTGCATGTTGTGGGCTGGTTTTGTGACATTGTGATATATGTATCTGATGAGTTGGATCCAAATGTTGTATAGATAGATAGTTTTTTGTTTTGTTGTGGTATCCTTAGTTGATGACTTGTTTGTTTTTGTAAAATAGATGATGTTAACGAAATTGTAATGATATGTGTGGTGGATAGACAAATATGGATAATGGTGTTGTGATGCAGGAAAAGAGGCGGGCGCGACAAAAATTTGGTAAAAAAATGAAGAAAAGACCATGTTTCAAAAGGCCAGGTGTGTAACCGATATCGGTTAGGTAACCGACGCCGGTAGGTAGTAGACCGATATCGGTTACATAACCGATACCGGTTATTTAGGTATGAGCTTTTCTAAAAATAAAAAAGCTAGGGTGGCAACTTAAGTTCTAATTTTGAGAGCCATGCAAGAAGTTAAATACGCGAACGCGACGCTTTTTGACGACTGAGACAGGTAATTGCATGAGAAATTTGAGTGATTAGGAGTAAAGAGACAGGGAAAGTGATTGTGATCTGAGATTCAGAAGACAGAAAGGCAGGTTTGAAAAAGGTGGTGATAATGGCAGGACGAGGAGAAACATCCAGCAGGCAGGGACAAGAGGGAAGACAAGGGCCACCTCAAGCTACTGCAACCCAAGAGGTAAACGTTTTGGTTATGATTTGACTTTTGCATGTGTTATGAATAAGAGATTAAGTGGGTAGATATGAAAAAGAAAACATGATAGCAAGGGTTATAAGTGTTACGGGGTAGGTAATCAGGGGTTTCAGGTATGTTTGTAGGTATAGAAAGGAATAGACGCTCAAATTATTGTTGTAGGTGGTTGTTTAGGCAAGGTGTATGAAAGTAACAGGGACCGATATCGGTTAGGGATAACCGGTATCGGTTACTCAACCGATCGGTTAGCTGTAAACGATACCGGTTGCTGTAGGAATTTCCAGAATGTGAGAAAAACCCTGATGGATTGAATGGTTGTTTGTTGTTTTGATGTATGCAGGCTCAGGCAGGGTTGAGGATGAATGATAGCGTGCCAGCACTGTTGTCACGAATCCGAGCGGATGTAACGCCAGCTGAATGGACATTGATAAATCATTTGGGGTTAAGTGGAATCCGCTATTATTCACGAATCGCACGTAACCATGCTATGTTACAGGCGTTGATTGAGAGATGGAATCCTGAGAAAAATACCTTCTATCTGCCAACAGGGGAGATGACAGTAACATTGGAAGATGTGTTCCATATTTTGAGACTCCCTATTACAGAGAACCAAGATATCGTGCACTACCTAGTGGGCACGGGAGCGATAATGAAAGCAAGATTTGGTCCATACTCACGAGATTTGACACAAATGAGGCTTATCATTTACGTATAGGGTAATGTATGCAGACACCCGAGGAGACAAGGTTAGATGATATTAATGATAGCGGTAGGGTATTATACATTACCATTACGGGCGTAAGGGGGAAGATTTCCAAAGGCATTGATGTGTGTTATCTAGGAGATGATAGAAAGGAACGTGACTTTTGCATGGGCACCTGCATATTTGGCAGAGCTATACAGGGGTTTATGGGCTTGTAGGCGAAATCACAGAACGACACTGGATTGTTCATACTTATTACACTGTTGGGCCTATGAGCACATTGTTTGTGTGTGACCAATAGGCCGATCCATCCGTGCAGGAGAGACCGGAGTACGAGGTTGGGATTCGCCTTACCGGGTCCGCATGCAGAACAAGAGGCAAGATCTCGTGCCGTGACGGGTGACATCGAGTATTACAGGCAGGTATGGGAGAGGGTGACGGTTGCGGATATCTGTTGGAGGCCTTACGGGAACTATATGGTAACAGAGAATATAGCTGAGGAGTTGAGGGGTGTAGAGCGATTGAGGTGGATCGCAGGCACAGCCGTGAGTATGAGAGGATTCCTCTAGATCGCGTGCTTTGCGACAATTTGGATTTGTGCAGATATACCCTGTGCTTATAGACCCTATATGAGGATCGATGCAGAGGCAAAGATTCTCACCTCCCGGCCAACACCTCCGTAAGGGCCCGAAGAGGTAGCACCCGATCGCAGGTAATGGATGCAGAACAACAGAGGCCTATAGGTTATAGGTGGGTAGCAGAGCCGCGAGGTGTACGTGATCGCCCGACATAGCCGTGATTACAGCAGAGAGGGATCAGCCGCAGCGTTGGTTCAGAGCTCCAAACGCAGTGAATGAGACAAGAGGATTGTTAGCGGTCATGAGTCACGAGCAAATGAGACTAGAGGCTCGGAGTCCTCCACGCGAGAGGGCGTATTCATATATTACAGAGAGATTGGCAGATCATTGGGCGGTACCAATAGCGTGGTACCTTTGAGGACAGAGAGGCCCGGCGAGCGGTGTCGATGATCACGATCATCACCTGGTCGGGATGAGGTGTGAGCGTCTAAATAAATGCTAGCAAGGTATAAGAATAAATAAGAGTACCGACCTGCGTGTCGATGATAGAGAAGATGTATTGGTTTAACATCTAAATAAAACAAGATATGTATGTTGATTTGAGTTATAATAATAAGAATGTTTACGTTGTGATTTTTGGTGTTTTGAAAAAGGATAAAGAGGAATGTGATTAAATAGAAATACACAAAAATATTTATATTTACCACACATGATAGGTTATGGTAGGGGATGGTCGAGCTAACCTTGGGAGACCCCATGTCTCCGAAGTGCTGCCTACATAGCCCATTGCACAAAGCAAGGAGGGGCCTCAGACCGATGTAGTTCTCCCTTAGGACCAGGGAGAGGTGAATTTAGGCAATTTGGTTGTGGTTAGGCAATTTGTCGTTTGGTAAAAATTTGATGTTGGTAGGGTAATGTTGTTGGTGTTGGTAGGATAATGTTGTTGGTGTAGGTATAGGTGAAGCAAAAGTTAGCATACCCAAGTAGTAGGGAATCGTGTCCTGATTAAGATCAACACACAATCCTAGATGCGAGGCAAAGCAGAAAGAGTGCTCCGTAGGTGAAAAGAGCTAAACAAACCACACAACGTAGAACGAGCTTGAAGCCCTAGGTACCGTGCATAGACAAGAAGTCAATAGGTGAAAAGAGTTGTATGATCACAATATATCGGGTGTACGTTACGTCCCTTGAGTTGAAACAAATGGTGAGGTGAGGTGGATGATATAGCTGAGGTACAGAGAACTTGGTACAAAGTGAGTGTTCTGACGAAAGAGAACCTACCCTAAATAGACAAGTCCATGACCCAAAAGGTTCTTTTGAATGAGGCTTTTATTTGACTGAATATAGACTGATCGATGCGGGAAGTCTACAAGGGATATTGATTGTACTATTCTTGAGGTCTTCACGAAGCTGATCAATGCGAGAAGCTTCTGATAAAGGCTGACTGTGTATAGCTGTCCTTCGAGGGAGCAGTCTATTTATAGTAGCAGATATGATTTTAGTGCATAGCTGTCCTTCGGGGGAGCAGTCTATATATAATAGCAGCAATAATTTGGCATATAGCTGTCCTTCGAGGGAACAGTCTATATATAATTTAGATAGCTAGATGTTCTTTTGGCGTGAAGCATCTAGTTTGGTAGGAAGTTTGACTCAAGAAAATCCCATAAGAATACGGCTTATTTTAATACTTTGAAGTCATGGACTAGACTAAAAAGGGAAAGGCATCATCAAGGGGAGGTGAGGAGTGATTTTGATTTTATTTTGAGATATAGAAAACAAAGTGTATGTAGCGGTAAATGAGCTCAAGGGACGAGCAGTAGGTAGATAAGAAGTGATATAACACTAGATTCAACAGTAGAATGGTCGAAGATGCAAGGCATTATGGTTCAAGCTCAGTTTACCATTAAGCTTAAGCTAAACGATAAGTGCCTCGATCCATAGGTGTGAGTGATTATATAAGGCCCAATCCAATCGGGAGCAAATTTTCCACGTTTGCTCTTTTTAGTTTGGTGACATGTTGATTCTCTTTGAGGACAAGATCACCAACCTTAAAGATACGCTCATGAAGTCGCTTATCATAAGCACGCTTGATGCGTTTTTGATAGATCCGGAGGTGATCAAGAGCTGTAAGACGACGTTCGTCAAGAAGCTCCAATTGGGCTAACCGCTCTTGGCGGAAATCATCGTTGGTGAGAATATCCCGAAGGGATATTCTGAGGGAGGGTATTTGTATTTCGAGAGGCAAGACGGCCCTGCACCATATACCAAAGAAAAAGGTGTAGCGTTAGTAGAGGTACGAATGCTAGTACGATAAGCCCAAAGGGCAAAGGGAATGTGATCGTGCCAATTTCTTCCGGATTCATTGACAACTTTCATGAGGATTTTGGTTAGGGTTTTATTAGAAGATTCAGCCTGACCATTGGCCTGCGGATAGTAAGGTGATGAGAAACTAAGTTTGATACCAAAGTTGTCGCAAAGGTCTTGTAACAACTTGTTTTTAAAAGATTTACCATTATCTGTTATTAGGCGATGAGGAATACCAAAACGACAGATAATGTGATGGTTAATGAATTCGACAATTTTTTCTTTTTTGATTGAAATGAGTGGAATGGCCTCCACCCATTTTGTGTAATATTCGGTTGCTGTGATTATCCAACGGTGACGTTGTGAAGAGGTCGGGTGAATCTCACCAATAAGGTCTAAACCCCATTGTGAGAAAGGCCAAAGATCTCGTGCGACCTGCAGTGGATGGCTAGGAGTATGTTGAAGGTTGGCATGTTGTTGACACATAACACAACGCTTAACATATTCATAGCAGTCGTTATTGAGAGTAGGCCAATAATAACCTAGGCGAAGGATTCGTTTAGCCACGGCAAGGCCACTAAAATGTCCACCACAAATCCCATCATGGACTTGTTGGATGGTATAGGTGACCTCCGCGCCGGTTAGACAGCGAAGGAGGATGCCATCAAAGCCACGTTTATAGAGGAGTCCCCCCATGACAACATAACGAGAAACGCTTTTAAGAAAAGCACGTTTGCCGTTACTAGTAAGGTCAGGTGGGAGAACAGAGATTGTAAGGTAGTCGTGAAATTGGTGGTACCAGGTATCCTGCGAACTAGTAGACACAGTATTTATCATACAAACTACCGGGGTTGAATAGGATGGGGCAAAAAGTTGTTGGACCACGATGAATAATTCAGAGTCAGTTGGCGCGGCGGGAATTTGCGAGGCTAAGCAAGCCATAGTATCCGCAAATTTGTTAGTGGAGCGGGGAATGGTTTGGATAGAATAGTGAGTAAATAAGGCTAGAAGTGAATCCACGTAGTGTTTGTACTTTTGAAGTTCCTCATTTTTGCATTGGTAGACGCCCATAACTTGATTGACTACCAATTGAGAGTCGCCAAAAATATTGATAGATTTGATGCCTAAGTGTAACGCAACTTGGAGACCCAGAACAAGGGCCTCGTATTCCGCTGTATTATTAGTGCAGGGGAAATCAAGCCGGAATGAAAGAGGCATAGGTTCAGCATCAAGAGGGATGAGAACAACGCCGGCTCCTCCGCCACGCTGGCATTTAGATCCATCGAAGAAGAGGGTAATTTGATACAACTCTTCCCCGAGTGAAAGAGTGGCGATGAGTTCGTCGGGGAATGTAAAATTGGTAAATTGTTCCCCAGGTAAAGGGGCCTCCGCAAGTTGGTCTGCAAGAGTTTGTCCTTTGATTGACTTTTGTTGTATAAACTCAAGGTCGAGGTCAGCGAGGAGCATAAGCCATCGAGCGATGCGTTGGTTTAGATGTGGTTTGGCGTACATATAATGAATGGGGTCCGTGTTGGTGATGACAAAAGTTTTGTGATTCAGGAGGTAATGTCGGAGTTTGGTAGCTACGAATGATAGGGCTAGGCACAATTTTTCTACATGTGTATACCTAGTCTCGTAATCCACGAGGGTACGACTTATATAATAAATGGCCTGTTCTCGACGTGCCGAGTCCCGATGTGCGAGCATAGCTCCTATAGCATGGTCAGTGGTGGAAAGATAAAGGTAGAAAGGGCGGTCGTCCTGGGGTGGGATAAGCACGGGTGGCTGCAAGAGATAGGTTTTGAGAGCTTCGAAGGCTTGGTGACACTCCTCACTCCATTGAAAGGCAACGTCCTTTTTAAGAAGGTGATGAAAAGGGTGACATCGATCCGAGAGTTGGGAGATGAAACGCCGGATGGATTGAAGTTTACCCTGCAAACTACGCAATTGTTTGAGGTTTTTGGGTGGAGGCATTTCTAGGATAGCTTTTACTTTAGATGGATCGACCTCAATGCCATGCAAAGAGACGATAAAACCAAGAAGTTTCCCTGAAAGGACACCAAAGACACATTTCTTTGGTTGAAGATGAACAGAATATTGCAACAGGCGATCGAAAATAATGGTTAAAACATCGAGATGTTCACTGCGATGTTTAGACTTGCCAAGAAGATCGTCGACGTAATCTTCAAGGATAGTGTGCATAATGTCATGAAAAATGTAGGTCATAGCCCGCTGATAGGTAGCACCAGCATTCTTAAGGCCAAACGGCATGACACGATAACAGAAGGTTCCCCAAGGAGTTATGAAACCGGTCTTATGTTGATCGGCGGGTGCGACCAAAATTTAATCAGTATCCTGAAAAGCCATCCATGAGAGAAAGCATTTCATGGCCCGCAGTGAGATCAACAAGTTGGTCAATACTTGGGAGGGGAAAGTCATCCTTAGGGCAAGCGAGGTTAAGATCTCGGAAATCCGTGCATATCCGAAGTCCCACCGTCGCTTTAGTGACAGGTACGATGTTAGAAATCCATTAAGGATAGTCAATAGGCAAGATGAAGGAAACAGAGAGAAGTCGTTGAAGCTCTTCTTTGACCAAGAGGGCAATGCGTGGATGCATTTTTCTCAGTTTTTGTTTGACTGGTTTGGAATCGAGGTTTAGGGTAATGTTATGGACGGCAATGGTAGGATCAATTCCTAGCATGTCACAGTAGGACCAAGCAAAAGCTTGGTCATGGGTACGAGAGAAAGGTAGTAAAGGCGGCTTGTTCTGATGTGTTAAGGGATTGTCCAATCTTCACTATGTGAGGATCCTCCTCCGTGTGGATGTTGATTTCTATAGTAGATTCGTTCAGCATGGTTTGGGTTTCAGATGGTAAGGCTCGTTGAATATAAGAATCATCCGCGCCAAGGTAAGTGAGGATGGATTCGTCATCCTGACACTCAACAACATTAATCAAAGGTGAATCCTCTTCGATCATGTCTGGATACAGAAGGGGCAAAGAAGATGGGTCCTCATTATCGCGTTGATAAGTGAGAGGACCTATGAAGATGGCATTTATGAAAAAAAAAAGTTAGGAGGGATAGATTCAGGGTCTATAGATTCTGTGGGTGATGATGGCAAAGTGGGTGATGATGGTTTGGTAGGGGTGACGTCGTCTTCTTCCAGAATACAGCTGACACGAGGTGTCTCCTGTGTAGGTGTTTCAGGAAAACCGAGACCACTGCGATCATTATGTTTGTGTGTGGTGATGGGGATGAGCGTATGTCGGCCTTGTTCATAAAGACCAAAACCAAAGCCTTTCCAAGCACAGCGAGTCAAGAAAGTGAGGGCGGCGACGATTTGTCGTATTGGAAATCGGATCGAAGGGAACCACACCAAGAGGAGGCTCGGGGTAATGGAAGATGCGTCAACACCCCCATATGTTAGGTTGGTGCGGCAATGGGGTGGTCCGTAAGAGATTACTTCCCCCACGCGACGGTCGTAGGTGGGATGTGCATGTAATTTTCCGTACTCCTGCGGGGTAGGGAAAGAACTAACGTTATATAGGCGGTACTCCCCCAGCGTAAGGCGTTGAAAAACATCTACTAAGGGGTCGGAGGTTGGGATGTTAGCTGCGGGAAGGGAAGTGGTTTTTGCGACGGTGGTTTCATCAGTTGAAGGCATAGATGCAGTTGAGGTGGATGGTTGAGGTACATTTGAAGAGGATGGTTGGGTTGAATGTATGGGTGCCTTGATTGGTATAAGCACATCGTTAGGGCGGTATAACATATTGCAGGTTTTAAAGGGAGGAGGATCAGCTTTTACGGTGTAGGACTTCCCCTCGTACTCAAATTTTATGCATCTATGTAATGTTGAGGGAACGCATCCCATGGCCCGGATCCAAGGACGACCCAGCAATATATTATATTGGAACTCTCCCTCAAGGACATAGAAGAGTTCGGGTAAAGTACGCGGTCCTACACGAATGTTGAGGATCACGGTGCCTAAGGTAGAGGTAATAGCGTCATTGAATGACCGCAACATGATGGGGTTGGCACACATGCAACTAGAAGGGATATTCATTTGTTGGAAGGCTTTTGAAGAGATGATGTTTAGGCTGGCGCCCCCGTCAATCATAACACGATGTACCCGGATATCCCGGACGTAAGCGGAGATGAAAAGGGCAGGATCGGGGTCTTCTGTACCAAAGTCAACAATTTCATCTTCCGAGAAACTGACTGCAGCGGCTTGTTGTACAGAGACAGAAGTGGTTGGAGCAGTGGGTTGTTTGGTGAGAGAAGCAACGTGATTGGGTGTTAGAATGGAGGCAACAGGCAGGGTTTCATTGGGTAAAACCTCTATCCCTTGAAGGATCTCAATGAGAGCTTGTCGATGAGATTCAGAAGTCTGAATGAGATCATACAGTGTCATTTTTACGGGCGATTGATGAAGCTGTTTGATCATAGTTCGGTGGGCAACTCCATTAGAGACGGGATAGGCGGGTCCGCGAATAACCACTTTAGGTGGTGGTGCAATCGGGATGGTTGAAGGAGAAAGAGATGCCGCAGGTGTGTTTTCTTTCGCTTTCCCATTGTTTTTCTGCCCTCGAGTAGCGACACTAATCATATTAATCTCGTAGACCTGAGATGAGGAAGATGGTTGGGATAACTCATGGTCTTCAAGAGGTGGGGTTGTAATAATGATAGATCTTGGTGAGGCGGGGACAGATGATATAGTAGAGGGGGTTGAAGCTAAAGGTCTCTCCCTTCGTAAGTTGTCTTTCTTAACCTTTCTATCCGGGAGAGGTGACTGACGAAGGATGGTTTTTAAAGCTTTGCATCCCTCCACATCATGTCCTGGTGTGCGGTGATAGGCGCAGATTTTAGACTCATCATAACTTATCGGTCGAGGTTTAGACGGGTCATAAGGTCTAAGTGGGGGTAGGGAAATGGTCGCATTCTCCACCAACATAGCAAGGATTTTGGCGTAAGATCCTTTGAGTGGGTCAAAATCGGATGAGGGTATTGTTTGTGCGGGTTTTGGTAATGTTTGGGCGTGGTTGGTTCGTACGGGTGGTGGTTTAGCCGAGGGGTGTTGACACGTGTTTTTCACTAAACGTGGTTTCTTTGGCGCAGAAGTTACGTTCGGCTGGTTAGATGATGAGGCTACAGATGACGTGGTAGCGGGAAACAACCACGGAGAAAGGGGAGTGACAGAAAATAAATCCTTTGATGATGGAGTTTGTTTAGGGTTGATGGGTGGACAGGATATGTGGGGTAACGGTGTTGTTATACCCTTTGATCTCTGTATAGGTGCGGAAGGCGTAGGTCGTTTTGAAGAAAACGCAGGAGGTATGATATATTGATGTAAGGTAGAGGGATGAGGTCCTAATATGGAAAGTGGGTATGACGATGAGGGTTTTGATTGTGATGGAGGCACAAATTGAGTTTGTCTCCTAGGCGGCGGGGCGGATTTATTTTTGGATAAATCGAGTCGCTTAGGCGGGTGTGTTAGACTGGGCATTGGTGAGGTCCCAAGCGTAGGGGAAGATTTGGTTAAGTTGATAGAAGTAGACGGGGCATTTGGTAGAGGTGAGGGGGGTGAAGGTGAGAACATGGGCATTTTAAGCTTCTGTAAGCACTTCGGGTATATGGTGGAGGCATCAGGATCGGTCATTTGCATTTGAGTAGAATAAGGGGTATTCAAACGTTCCCATAGGATTCGTCTATCTTCTGGAGAATGACAGTCTTCAGGTTTGAATTGTAAATTTGGTACGGAAGAAAGGTAGGTTGTGATTCCAGTCCACTGTGGGCGTGATACAGGGGGTAGATGAGGTACTGTATCAATAGATATTAAGAGGTCGACCGGTTGTTGAAAAGATTTAGGCGATGAAGGACTAATAGGCAGGAGGGCATGTTTGAGAGGGTCTGTCATGGTTAAAGAATTTAGTGATGTCGGTGCAAGAGATTTCTCGTCTAAGGATGTCAAAAGGAGTGGCGTACCCTCCTCTTGTGCAGCAAGAGCGGTAGAGGGAGACGTCTGGGAAATAGATAAATTAGATAACATCCGTTCGCAGTCTTGTAGGGATGTGGTGTAAGCAGACTCATTGATGAGAAGAGAAGTCTGGGCAGTTAACTCTTTTATGGGTAAAGGAATGATTTCGCTTTGGCTTGATGGTGGTGAAGGAGGTTCGGACTCCTGTGTTAGTGAAGAGGCTTGATTCAAAATTTTCTCGATAGAGGCTTTTGGCTGGGAGTCGAAGACTGCATGGATCTCATGAACACTCTCCTCGGTTAAGATATCCTGGTTTACGTTACTGTTGGAAGAGTGATTCGGGAATGGTTTGTTAAAGATTTTCAAATTTCGGTTGGCAGGGGCGTTAGGATTATCGAGGGCTATATCCCCCGCATCAACCATTTCCTGCACTATGTTTTTCAACATCTTGCAGTTTTCATGACTGTGTCCCTTCACGCGGTGGAAGTTACAGAAGTCATTTTCTTTGTACCAGGAAGGTATGGCGCGAGTGGAATCAAATCCGGAATGAGGTTTAACAGGAGGTAAGGTAATGGCTCCTGCTTTGAGCAGTTTTTCCAATATCACACCATATGTCTCCCCCAAGGGAGTGTAGTTGATGGGTTCCGCTTTATACTTATAAGTGGTTTTTGGCGGGGTATTGGACGGTGGTTGGGATTTGACCATCACCGCGTGGACAGCTCCTTTTGATTTAGAAGAAGTGGACGCGTGAGGAGTGGTGGTATTTGGTTTATTGGTGGAATCTGGAGTTCGGAAAGTGGAGTTTTTGTTGCGCAACCGCAATTTCTCTTCCTCTAAGGCTCGAATTTCTAATTTTCGAGCCATAGTAAAGGCCTCGTCGAATGTACGGAAAGTTTGAATTTGGAGGGTAGGGGAGATGTGCTTAGCGCAGGCCCGCGTAAATAGTTCGATAAGTTCGGTTTGAGGCAAGGCATACGTAAGTTGGTTGATAAGGCCCCGCCATCGTCCAACGAAATCTGCGATAGATTCGTCTTCAAATTGTCGGATGGCATAGAGGTCGGTAATAGATACTTTCTTGGCAATGTTAATGGAGAAATGATCCAAGAAAGATTGGGCTAGTTGGTTAAAAGAGAAGATTGAGTGCTGGGTTAAAGCACTGTACCACTCCAAGGCAGGTCCTGATAAGGACATGGGAAAGGTGCGGAGTAACAAGGCATCATCATGGGCAATCAAATAACAAGCATGTCTAAATGATCGCAAGTGTTGTTGAGGATCCTCTTTACTATTAAAACGAGTAAATTTTGGCAACTCCCATTGAGGAGGATATGAATGAAGGGGGACAGAAGGGTGAATGGGCTCCCGACAAACTTGCTCGTATGTCAAGGCGCTACGACTTCCTGAAATAGAAGCCTCCAGGTTTTGCATTTTGTCCATCATTTGTTTAATTAGATCAGTAGTTGGATGAGATGATGGTGTGGTTGTGGTAAATGGAGGCAAATTGGACCAAGGACCACCGCTAGACACTGGTGGGGTTAAGTGTTGATAAGGTGTGGAGGATGAATATGTTGAGGCAACCGAATAGGGATGTCCCATATAGGATGTTGAGGTCACTGGATACGTGTATGGGAATGAAAAGGTAGGCGGAGCTTGAGAAGGAAAGCTCGTGTGGATAGGTGGCAGAGAGCAAGTCATGAATGGAGCAGTCTGCAAGAGAGATGAGGTAGGGGCGGTCGGTGGTAATGATATGTGGGGTCCAAGATTAACAAAAGGAAAGCTAATCGGGGTCGTATGAACCTCTGAAGCCGTCGGATTGGGAGACGGGGCTAGAGATGCAGGAAGCAAGGCGGTATTATCAGGCGGAGTGGGAGCTAAATGAGCAGCTATACTGATAGGCATACCGACAAGGAGCTGACCATCAGGCGTACGGTCAGGGGTATGAGACAAATAGTATTGTACAGCGCTAGAATTAGCATCCAGAAACTTGGCAAAGTCCTTATCTCCCACAGGAATTTTAGGAACCTCGCTGGTATCCGTAGGATTTCCCACAGAATGTGAAGGGGGTGATTCAGGCAAAGAAACAGAGCAAGCATGTGAAACCATAGCGGCGGCTTGCTTTGGAGTGATAACAACCATGGACAGAAGTTCACAGTAGGGTTTCAATCTGTCAGGAATAGAAACAAACTCGCCGTAAAATTGGTAGGTTCTTTGGTTTGTCGAGAATCGAAAAGACAAGAAACGAGATATCGGCCTAAGAACCGATGTCGGTTATACTATAGCTGACGTCGGTCAGGTAACCGATGTCGGTGTAAGAAGTCTGGGCTAACAAGATATAAAAAGGCTGCTAATTTGATTTTTAACAACGTTTAGTATACTTGTCCAATTATTGATCACAGAAGACAGGGTATGAGAAAGAAAACAGAACTACAAACAAGCAAGATGCACACGCAAATCTAGAGACTAACCCTAGGGTTAATTTTAATTATCGTGGGCTTATGCCTTTAGACGTAGAATGATGTCGAGAATCCTAAACAAAAGACTTAGGGGAAATGTCAAGTTGTTTTGGCTTATAAGGTTACCTCAATCGGGCGGAGGAATACCGCGGAAAAAGGGGGATGTTTGAGCTGTTGTGTTAATTGTGAAGTGATTTGGTATGTGTTGTGCAGTGAAAGTAAGATTAATTTCCTGTCAATACCGTGGATATCACCCCCACGTGTACGACCTGTTACTTAATCTACGTTCACTAGAATTGAAAAACAACAAGCAGGAATGCAATGCACGTGTTTTAAACCCAAATCAAAAATTATGTTTGATGAAGCAAGAGAGATGACTTTCACTAATGCGAAACTAGGAAAGCAAGACAAATTCTTTACGAAATATATAACAAAAGCAGCAACAACAAGTATGCTTCCTAAAATGAAAATAAGCAAGAGATACAGAAACCCAAGATGGGTCCCACCGGGCGTGCCAAAATGTTTCACTCGGAAATGTTTCGTTCCTTTTAGAAACAGATAAGGTTAGGGGCTAGGAGGAATACCTGTAGAATGTCGAGATGGTGTGCGCGTACCGTAGAGAAAGATCAGGCTGACTGCTAAGAACTCCTTTTTGTCTTGGAAGGACTACCTGCAAATAAGAACACAAGACCACAAGATTTTAATTAGACAATAAATGAGGGAACTGCCTTGGGCCCAGGAAATATAAAACTTCCTTTCGAAGGTGGTCAGTTCCCCTGCTAATATGAATTAACACAAAAGACTGTAAGATATCAATTAAGTTGTTTCGTTGAACTGGGTAGGGGAAAGGCTGGTTTTCTAGTTTTGATCGAGACGAACCGATCTTTGGTTATCGATAACCGATGCCGGTTACTGATAACCGATACCGGTGGGTTCTAGGATCTTCTTGGTAGCTATGGTGTTTGTAAGGCTGGTTTATGGATGATATTAGGAAATGAGATGATGAGGGGTAAAGGAATGACAGTTAGATGCAATGGCACGTTGGGTAGTGGATTCAGAAATGGATTTAGGAGGACTGAGATTCAAGAAGCATAAGAAATGTTATAACAGAGGACATGCAAGATGTGACTTACTGGTTTTGACCAGGATGCAAGCTGATCTCCTTTGCTGTAAACACTTCTGGTATTTCCACTCGTCTCTGCTCGGTCAAGTGAAGATCTGGACTCTGTTTCGCTCCCAATGCTCTCTGTTGATCCAGAAATCCTTCGACTGATCCCAAAATGAAATTCCGATCCGTTGTTTTGGTTTGGGGAGCCCATTTACAGGGAACCGATGGCGGTTGCGTAACCGACGGCGGTCGAGTAGGAACCGGCATCGGTAAGGAAAAAGTAGGCTATTTTTAGTAAAATAGCCCACCTTCCCCGCTTTTCTCCCGAGAGATCGCCATGGGGCTTGGTCAAGTGGCTAGAAGGTCGGTTTTGGGTGCGAGTAAGGAGTCATTAGTTATGGGTGTAGGTGTGGACCAAGTTATGGGTCTTAATTAGGTTAGTTTTAGGGTTAGGGCTAGGTCATGATGAAGTGGCAAAGTGAGGTGGTAGGTAGGGTGATGTGGATTTATCAATTAGAAGGTAATTAATAAATAATTGTGTAAGGTTTAGGTGATGAGGTTATATTGCGAGATGAGATGTGGGTCACAAGGGGTCGTAAGACATGAATTTGGTGTCTACAGAACTACCTACAATATAGAAGACCACAAGAAAGAGTTAAACAATATATGTCAATGGGCTTCCTAGCATGTGTTAGATCCATGAAGTATGATACTTTGTCGGTGGTATTCAACCCACTATTTAATATAATTTAATGCAAGAGATGACATAAATAAATAAGGTTCTATTTTAGTTTATATGATTTAGGTATCTCATCTAAATAGAATAAGAAAATCTAACATAACAGCAAGGCTATGACCAGATCCAAAATTAAGGTAAATAATTAAGGTGCTAGAACATGTCAAGGTCATATTTTGGGGCACTTGAGTCAGCTTGGAAAACGTTATTGTGATTTTTTATTAGAAGGACTGACAAATACAGAGACAAAGTCGATGCAGTATGACCGATTTACAATTTAGTAAGAACCGGTGTGATTATTGCGGGCGTGTAATAACTCAATAGTTCATGGTTTTGGGGATTTGTTTGAGATTGAATCGAGATGGTAAGGAGTTGGATTAGGTCCGGGGAGGTGTTGGGACTATTCGGAGGTACTCGGGAGTAGAAAGAGGTAGTTAAAAGGTTTATGAGTAATGTGAATGGTCCGGTTCACGGGAAGGAAATAGTGGTGGGGTAAAAGTATAAATGGTGGTTGCTAAACAAAGGTGAACAAATCTTATACACTGAATTGAAATGAAATGGCGCATGTTAGAGACACACTTACTGTCTTGCAACTTCAATAGTTGGGTGGTGGTGATGGTTAATCGGTGAAATGGAAATCATTGTCGTGGCGTGCTTCCCAAAATGCTCCTATGAATGCAAATACTTTCTAATTAATGTTTGTGCTAGCTATGGCTGCCTAGATGTGTGAAAGAGCTTTGGTTCTTGCTTGTATGCAGATCTCTTTTTCTCCAAAACTTGAGAATGTGTCTAACCTCTCAAAAAAGTTAATGAAAATGGTTACATGGTAACCGAAAATGGTTTAGGGTTACCAAAGATAGGTTTTGGGTTGACCGGCATCGGTTAAGGTGGGATATCCTAGGTTGCCTAAAATAAAAAATCTTGGCTATCCTCTTCCGATTTTGCTTGTTTGTGTCGTATATTTATGGAATGTTACACTTAGATATGCGGGAATGTGGTTAGAGGACGAATAATAATGTGCTTTTAGGATCATATTAAGTCTTATTTCATTAAGGTAAGTAGGGTTAAGTCTTAGTTAGTTATGGAAACATGTTATGAATAGGTCTATGGTGAAGTGTCTAGGTGAGGTGGTGGGGTGAGGGTGAAATTGGTTTTAATTAAGGTAATTAAATAATGAATGAGGTGAGGATGAGTATTAATTTAATTGTAAAGAATTAAATTATTAATAATGTGGGGTATAAGGTGATAAGGCCAAAATATGTCTCGTTAATGCACAATTAATGATCTTATTTTACTCTCCTTTTTATCAAGTTTGAATGCATTTTGTGACTTTTGTTTAATCTAATGTAAGTTAGGATGTAATTTTCCATCTTTTGTTGAATTTAGTTCTAAAGTTTAAAAGCTCTGTAATTCCTAACAAAGTGTGTGGAAATTCAGTTTTTGTAATAAAATAGGTCATAATCAGTTAGAGAACGGAGTATGAAGTGATCAACATGTTTTTGGGTGTGTGCATGTGTACTTTGCTTAATGCTGAATTAAATGAGGCAAGAAATACCACCTAAAAATAGTTCTACAATCTAGCTAAGACAAAGCACAAGAACCATCAAGATAAAGAGCTAAACAAGATCTATTCTAAACATCAATAACTTTGAAACATAAGATCAAAACTATGCATGTTATTCAAAATCTCTACTCTTCTAGATTACTAACAAAATGCATGGACCTATTTAGCTCCAATGGAAATCAAAAATTACTTGTTTGATCCTTAAAGAATGAAATAATAGGAAGCTTAGCTCTTAACAATGACGACCCCTCAAGAAGACAAAATACAAGCTCGTAGTCTTTTTTTCTATATGCTTTGCATTTGCTCTCTCAAGAAGTGTAGGTGTAGGTATAAAGGTAGAAGGAGGGATCTTTATATAGCCCAATGGATAAAGGAAACACTTCATCCCTTTGCATGTGGGATAAAGGTAAAACATGATTAGGAATGGATAAGGTTGCTTTATAAAAGGTAACCTTACTTTAAAAGGGTTTAATTTATGCTTAACAAGTCATGGGAGTTAGGGAATGTTTTAATTAATCAAAAGTGATTAACTAATAGGTAGATGTAAGCCTTATAGAAGCTAATGAGAGTAATATTAGTATGATTTAGGCTATTAGAAGGGGATTAAATCAATTACATATTGAATTATTTGTTAAATGGAAGGGAAAGCTAGTTAATTAATAATAATTAATTAGTCTAGGTAGATGGAGTGATTAATTAATGGAAGTTCGTTAATCGGATATTAACTAGATAGGTGACTTAATCAATTAGCACCTTATAATTAATTAATGACAATAAGAGGGAATATGAGCACTTTTGACGATATGTCATCGATTTGCAAGAAAGGAGATAATTAGCGCAATTTAAGTATTTAAATTACTTGGGTGTAATTATGGGTGTCTACATTTGCCTCTCTTTGGGGTGGCATAAGTGACGCCACTTCAAAGATAGTAGAAGAAATAAAATTTTGAAGGGATAGAAGAAAAATTAGCAAGAGGGAGAGATTCCCCCTTGAGTGTCGATAGAGTGATGAAAGAAGACGATCAATGATCAAAACGGGAGGGAGAGATAGATAGAAGAATGGGAAGAGGCAAGATGCCCCGTGAGGAATAAGATGAGGAGTGAGAAGAAAGTGATGCGAGAAGAAATATGGAGGAGGGGAGAGAAGAGGTTAGCCTCGAGCCACTTTGTGTATTGGAACAATTTTGATGTCATCATATTACCATAAGAGCTACGCTCATCGGTCCTTATGAAAATACAAGCATATGAAAAGGTAGAATGACATGAAAATCCATACTATGAACAATTGTCCATTGTTGAAAATACCAACTCCACGCAACATACAACAATGCAATACGATACGAGAAGTAAACAAGATCATCTAACAAGGAAAACAAGTATGAAAGCACATACCTAACCCAACAACGGTCAAGGCAGTTGTACAAATGTTTTGTTATCAGTGTTGAAGAGATCCACAAGTTCGTGATTAATGAAAAGGGTTAAAAATGATGCCCCGAGCAAGGATACATGCAAGGGGAAATGATAATGGACATGGGGTCCAAGAAAAGTGTTGTGCACAATAAAATAGCACCAGAAACAAACGTGCCCCAGAGTACCGATGAAGCAAGCAACTAGCTTTGTAGATGGTTGTGAATCTGGTGATCCACAAGTCGTAATAATCGGGGAATATGTGAGACAAACCAGCAGGATATGGAGTAAATAACATGTGTAAGAAACAATTTTCAGCCGTAATAAGCAAGTTACCATTTTTGTAGGTTTTTTTATCTTTTAGGATTTTGTGAAAAATTCTACCTTGTTTTTGGATTTTTGACATATTCTATTGTTTTTATTTTTTTGTTTTCTAAAATGTGGTGGAAAGTAGGAGAAAAGAGAAGAAATAGAACGAAGGTCCTAGGGGAAACAAAAAGTGCCCTATGTGGAAGAAAGGAGAAACAAGCGACAAAAATGTCCTTGTTTAGTGTGTTGGTCCAAAAATCTGTTGGGTGGACAGATTTATGGATAGACGAGCCAATAGTGTGCAGGGCATAGCCCCTCTTTGAGTCAGCAAAGCGAAACTGGTTTATTGCTATTCTACCAGCAGGAATTTGTGCAAGTCTCACAATATTCTACCTTCGGGGGTTGGGATCTCATCCCAGTAGAGGTATTTCCAACTATAGAAGAAGGGAAAGAAACAAGGTGGGGAGATAGGAAAGATCTGAAGGGAGAAAAGAAATGAATTCCAAAGCAGAAAGGTCAGAGGGTCTATGTTTTGGGCTGGTAGTAAACAGAGCTGAACTTACTCACATAGACAAACAAAGCAATACTGATGAATAAATGACAATAAAGTAGAAGTAGATTCAACAAAACAAACATACAAATCTAACATAAGAAAGGTTTGATGTAAAACACAAGTATTCAACGCACAAAGTCTAAATATTGTATTAATATTTGTTTCTGTTACAAAAAGTTCAAAGTCTTTTCTTCTTACTTCTATTTTTCATCTGAAAAGTATCCACCACTTGAATACAACAAGTATTCAAGTATATATAGAAGAAGGAGAAGAGAGAGAACAAAAAGAAACCAACGACTTAATTACAAAGTATCTACAAAAATATCTAAAAGTCAACTGTTGACTTTTGGCAACTTGGTGGATGACATCATCCCATGGTGCAACATGGATGGTGTCATCGTTTGTGCCAACATACTCTTAGATATTTACAAAAAGAAGAAGAGAGGAAGGAGACTATTCGTCATCATCTCGCGGCCGAAAGGGAGTGTCCTGCTTCTGTTGTTGCTCGGGAGAAGTGATGTTGAACTGGGCCTGATATTCCATGAACTTGCTGATCATGGGCTGAAGTTGATCCTGAGCAGGATCCTTGTGGCGATCGCTGATAACTTCGCAAGTTTCATGTTCATCCATGAGCCTTTCTAGGAGCTTGGCATATTCATTTCCAGCCTCTATCAGGAACCCTATAAAGTCACGACAGGCCAGAAGGTTGTTGATGCATTCGGTGTCGAACATGGCTTCTGGCCCTAACCCTTACGAGATGATCTCCTAAAGATCCGAATAGTTTGGTCTGCCCTCCTCAGGGAGAAAGAAGGAATGAGTAGGCCTGGAGACATTCTCAAGATGATTTTCTCCATCTGGTACATAGCCTCCAAGGCTTCCTCTTTGACTTTATCTATCTTTTCGAGGACAAACTCCAACTGATCGACCTGGTAGTCCAAAGTAGAAAGGATTTTTTTGGGTGCTCTGGGGTGATTGAAGACGCCAAACTTAACCAGATCTTTGACTGAACAATCGAGCATTTTCTGGAAGGTCTCATGCTGGAGCCTAGCATGGTCCAACTCTTCAGAGATGGGTCCCACAATCACCTGGAGTGCCTTGTTCGCCTGATTGATGTTCTGATACAACTTGGTGAACTTGACGATTACTCCCTCACTTTCCTTGAGGATTTGGTCTCTCCAGGTGGACACTGCCATACCCTGCTTGCCAATTTTGGCATATTCATTTATCTTATCCTGGCTCAGGGGCTCAGGAGTTTCAGTGGCAGTTGTAGGAGGTGCACTGCCCATTTTCTGCAAGGTGTGGAGAAGATGTTTATTTTGATCCTTTAATAGCCTCTTTTCTTCCTTTGCTTCCTGAATTTTCTTACAAAGGGCATCCACTATAGATAGGGCCTCTCCTTGAAGGATTTCTGAAGATGTTCCCATCATGACTTGGGTCACTGTATAATCTATCGGAGACAGATCCTTTTTATCCTTTAAAGGATCGGGATACGCGATCTCCATTACTCTCTCTCCTGATGCACTCTGAGAGAAGCGGGTTATAGGATTTTGCTTCTTGGCCCCCTTTGATGGGATGACAGAGAAGTCCATCGGTGCGATAGGAACTTTCCTCTTTTGCTGGCTCAGGTGCTGAGAGATCCATGCTGGACTTATGGGAGTGGGACCAGAAGTAGAAGAGGGAGCAGCTGCAGTAGTAGAGGGAAAGTGCGTTGAGACACTTGGTGGCGGCATTGAAAGAGAGGCCAGCGAAGTACTCAAGGGAGGAAAGGATACTGCAGGGGAGGTAGTCGAGGGTATGGAAGGGAGCTGAGAGATGAGAGAAGAGATGGTGGGGGACAGCTCCGCGAGAGAGGAGAAGATGGAGGAAGAGGAAAGGGGAACAATGGAAGATGGGGAAGGAGATACAACCAAAGGAATGGTCGCTTGGGTCACACGAGGAGGAGAAGGAGGAGAGGGAGAAGGGACAGAAGGGACCTCAGCAGTTGTAGTAGTGGCAACATCCTGAGTGGATGTGCTCATCGAAACATCTTTGGCTGCTTCTTTCTCTAGAGATAACAAGCTTACTACCTGTTCTTGTGTGGTGGAAGGGGGACTTTCAGGAGCCTCTTCTCAAGCAGATCTTGATTCGCCCTCTTTATCCTTGCCTTTTACTTTTGGCAGATGTTTTGGTCTAACAGGTGCGTTGCCCAATGGAGATGTAGTGAAATCTACCCCGAGGTAGATGAGGCCATTCATCCTGCACCAGTGCTCTGTTCGCCGCAGAGTTTCTTTGACCCTTTCTTCAATGGTCTAGGGCGCTTTGGTTCTGTCAATTGTAGTAAATGGCCAGTTGTCCTCGTCATGTCAAGATATACCTGATCAACTTCTTGATCGGTAGTTTGATAACCTTTCGGGACAATGGCCACACCGTACTTAATGATTTCTGCCAGGGCCAGGTGAGAATGGTCCTTTCTTTTGAGCTCGACCTCATGGTACAGGTCGATATAAATGTCCTCGATCTGTGGAAGGTGGATAGGATCAAGTTTTTCCCTGGGAAGGCAATTCCTTGGATCAAAAGTGGGCCTCACTGGGAAGTTGTGCTTCAGATTGAGCAGTTCTAGCTCAAAAACCATTTCCTGGGCTTTGTGATGAGACACATAGGTGTATCTACCCACTGTGAGGGGGAAAGGAGTTCCACCCTTCTTCCTCTTCAAGCACTTCTCGTGGTATGTCACGAGCTGTCTGGATAGCTCTAACAGGATCAGTTTGAGGCCAGCATATCTCAGAAATTTGGTGGGCTCACCCAGGAAGTTAGTTTCCCTGAGATAGGTGAAGGTTTGGAATTATGTGAATAAGGCCCCCCACTTCTCCATTGCTGCGATAATGCTCTTGGTCATTCGACCGTGAGTCATGTTGGGCCTCAATAGGTAGACGATGCCGTAGAAAAAGGCATCGTTGATTTTGGTGAACTGAGAGATGTTGTTCTCGAGCTTCAGCTCTGGGTAGTACTCATATATTCTCACCTGGGGCCAAACCCCACATCGGCTCAATGCTGGATAATCCCTTTCCGAGGCTGCAGCATAAACTATGTAGGAGTTCATGTAGAACCTCCCGTTGTGTGAGTTGTTTGGAGCTACTTGGATATGGCGCCGCTTATGATCTCGCCCACTCAAAGCATTGATCCGGAACATTTTGTTCATAGTCTCCAGTACACCGAGCATCCATTTATGAAAGTAATGGGCATCGGAAAGCCCAAGTACTCGCTTAGAACGTGATAGTATCACTCGCCCTCGGAAAAGTCACTTCGATGAATAACTTTGTGGCCATCCGGGTTATCACCTTCTTGTTCTTTAGGTACACCTCATTCATCAGTTGCATGCACTGGTCTTCATTGTCCTCCCAAGCCTTGGTGCAGTCTTCTTGGCTTACGGCCACGAAATGCCAATGGTGAGGGATGCCAAGCATGATTTCGAAGTGTCGGGCAGTCAGGTTGATTATGACTTCGCCCTTCTCATTTTGGACACACCTCATGTCTTTGTTGTAGTAGTGGGCCACTACCATCATGAATTCATTGTTTACTACACTGATGGGGATCCCCCAGCAAAATGCAGGCCACTGCCTACTAGTTTGTCCATCCAGGGACTCCCTGTGACCCTCCTGGTTCTGGCCCAGAAATCTTCCATATCAATGTGACCGAGCTCTGAGTCTCTTATATCCAGGTCACATTCTGCCTGAGACTCGGGCATTCTGACCCTCTGATACTTGTACTTCATCTCTTCCTCTGTAAGTTTAGCTTTACCCTTTGATTTGGTTGGTCTCTTGCTTGATGTAGACATATGTGGATCTGAATTCAGTTGTTGATCTGCAAGAAGAAGAAGTGAAACCCATGTAGAAGAGCCATGTTAGTTGTTAGATCTTCCATTAAAGTGCTACAGAATAGAATGAGGAGTTAGCAATTTTAAGGCCTCAGGGCACGGCGCATGAACACTGCAGGCTGCAGGGTTAATAGTATGGCGCACAGAAGAAGGGTGTTACAAGGGACAAATTAGCGCCAAAGGGCGCAGGGTGCAAGGATGCTACACATGACATTTTTTTTGTAAGCAGAAGTGTGCCTATGCCATTCATATGTGTTTTATACTGGGCGCATATATTTTTCATGTTACATGGAACTTTGGTGCGCCAAAGGGTGCAGGGTTGATGTGTGTAACATAGACTTTATGTGCGAAACAAGGGAACTTGGCGCAAGTAATGCTGGTGTTACATGGGGGCAGGGTGCACCAATGGCGCAAATATTTGCAATGTAACATAGAAGCTTAGTGCGCCAAAGGGCACAGAGGTTATCGCATGTAGCACCGAATTTAGGCATGCAAAGGGGGAGTTTTAGCGCAAGGCCACAGAGAATGTTTACATGACATGACATTTGCGGTGTCATAGGGGAATGCGACTATGCCACTTATTAGGATTTCACTTGGTTTTCATATAGCGCAGGGAGCTCATGTGCTGCAATGAATGCTGGTGCACCATAGGCGCGACTGTGTTTCCTGTTGCAAGGGTGGCGATTGCGCCAAAGGGTAGAAAACGTAGTTTTGGAAATATTTTTAAAGTCTTCTATCTCTGATAGATTTGTGATCCTTTAAGCTTCTTTCAGGGTTTATAGATGGTGAAGGGGCACAACAAAGAGGTCCAAGTGATTTTGAGGCAGAGCCCTCCTTACCAGTAGATCTGGAAAGAGGAGGAAGAGCTTGGGAGGGAAAAACAAGGATCAACAAGAGGGGTTTTCATGGTTTCACAGATCCATCTATCCTACCACACAAACAAACAACCAACAACAAAACTAAAACATGAGAGTAACAAGGACCACTTACCTAGAATATATAGAACGTGAGAGGTGAAACGGGGTCCATGAACATGACACGAGGATGACAGGCGTGCTGACAGGTGCAGAGGAAAAAGCTATCACGTGTTTTCTGACTGGTGAAAGTGATAGGGCGGATGCGCCTATATATAGGAAAAGGTGCAATAAATGTGCCAACCACTTTGAAACGTAAAATGGTATGCCCTTTTGTGTGGATAAACGTGTGTCAACACAGAGATACTTACACCTAAGGCGCAAGTTTAAGACTGCCAACACCCCATTTCATGCGCCCTTTGGCGCACCAAAATATGGCACAACAATTTATGTGTCAACATGAAGACGCATGCGCCTTGGCGCACGCAAGAATGGCGCATCAAAACATGTGTCGACACGTCAAACGGTGTGCCAAAGGAAATGAAGGGGTGCAGATTTACTCTGTGTTACACAGATAAAAGGTGCGCCCGGCCAAAAGGGATCAAAAATGGCTAAGTTCGGAAAACTAGATTTCCTGAAAGGGATTTTGCGATGTTCCGAATGCAGAGGGGTCCACGATGAGGGACCAAGACAAAATTTGGTATGGTTACCTATAAAATTGCCCTTGTCAATTTTACAGGATAACATAGTGGAAAAAAATTTAAAAAAATTTATTTTAAAAATAATTATTTACGAGAGTGGATTAGAAGAAAAATCACCTAGGAACAATAAAATTGTCTAAGGGAGAAGAAAGGGGTATTAGACAGCAAAAAATGCCCTAATACGGTGAAAAATAAGAGAAAAATAATTATTTAATAAAAATAATTATTCCATGGTGAACAACGGAGAAAACGGCGATCGAAACGGACCTCTCGGCCCTCCCGGCAATGACAAATAGTTAATATACCCCACCTGGGGTAAAAACATCGCAACCAATTCATTTTAACCGAGCCGTTTAGAATTTTTTACTGTGAGGCTCTGATAGTGACGAGGACAATGGTGATCATGCGAGACCAAGTGAGGCATGTAAATGCAGTCCGTGGGTACCATCGGCACACAGACACGCATAATAGCCCCTTCGTGAGTATCAAACTCTCGTTCATTAATTATTTTCATTAATGCTTTAAATTTAACTTTTAGCCATAGGAAGTCACGTCGCCATGCATACGCGTAGGCACAGTGTCGATTCGGTGCAGCATCCCATTGGGGGCACACGCACCATAATACACATACATGCACACGTAGGTATGAGTTGCACACACCCATGTGCATGCGCACACACCACACATGTGCGTACACGCACACACATAGGAAAGGAGCTGCACACGTGAAAAATGGGGCACACACACTAAATGGGGGGTGCACACACTTGGGGTTATATATGTGTAAGCGCGAAAAAAATAAGATGGTGCAAGCTCTAAATGTGTGGCGACACGCCAAAAATGGCGCGTAGGCACCCGAATGAGGGCACCAAAGTGCACGAAGACAAGCACGCACATGCACACACTCCGAGAAAGGAGGCGTGCATGCCCAAAAGGGGGCACAGTGTGCCTAAAAGGGCACACAGCATCCCAGACAATGGAGGATAGATAGAAAAATGTCAAAAAGATTACACTTAGAAGAAATTTTAAGATTTTTGGGTTAACCCTAAAATGATAGATAGATTTTTAGAAGAAATGTTAAGAATCGACAAGATATTTGATATTTGCAAAGATGATTGCGCTTTACAGAGCGTGGGAGCGCCACTCCCATATAGTAGAGCTAGAGGAGCATGCACCGAGAGACTTGCGAGCCATGGCTATACTACACGAGGCGAGTGGGGCTAGGCCCCATGTCTCGGATGCCCTCCATTACATTAGATCATGGCCTAGTATCGCACTAGCCGAGCGATGGCATAATGAGTCGGTGTTTCATATTTCCCATAGGTGAGATGACGGTGACCCTCCAGGATGTATGGAGGATCCTACATAAGATAATTATAGGCACCTTGACCGAGTATAGCTCGAGATGTAGGGATGATCGAGTAGCATGCGGTGATATTTTTGATGTGGATGACATACTTGCACGATGGAATGACTATAGCTCTTCACAAGTGCATTTCTTACTACACACCTTTGCATCGGGGGCCTCTTTACATCATGTCTCTTATCAGTGGGTTCTTACTCACTGATAAGACAGGACGTCATTCCTAAGAGGATTATTACCTTTGGTTCATGGAATTTTCAGTGGTGAAAGATACTTGTTGGTGATAGTGCATTTTGGCACACTTATATTGGGACCTACATTTGATTACATACCATGGTCAGAAGACTGTGGGTCTAGCTTCTTTACTTCAGATCTAGTCATGGGACCATATTGCCATCGGAAGCCTTATGGGCACTTTGCATGTCCGAGACCTAGAGAAGCCATCTTACATGGCATGGGTACTAGCAGGTGGTGATGTAAACGGCCACCTTGGAAGCCTATTTAGATATAGGTGAGAGTTCGACAAGATGCCTGCAATAGACATTATCTGATGGCCTTACAGACATTTCCAATGGCTAGAGGATGCGACAGAGCTCAGTGTGTGCTTAGTAGAGCACTATATCATCGGCAGCCGCATAAATCGTATTATAGATTTGTATTGAGTTGACAGTGCCAGTGCAGTGGCGGTAGGCAGAGTACAAGGGTCCCATAGCCGAAATTTGGTATGCTTGCAGAGATTCGAGAGAGGCACACTAGGGCCTCGCATACCGTTGCTCAAGCTAGGGCTAGGTTTACTCGGTGGTCCCACAGTATGGGACCTAGCATGGTAGGTGCGGGACCTAGGAACTACAAAGCAGACTATGTAGCTTGGTATGCCACTGTGTTACCCCGACATCTCACTATTCCGGAGGAGGCTTGGGCAGACAAGTGCTTGCCCCGGATAGAGATATGGCGTGGTTCTAAGCAGAGATAGATCGATGGGGCTAGATTCGAGAGGATCCTTTTGATGGCATTCCTCGTGATGGGAATGGTGCCACACAGGCATAAGGACCAAATCCGTAGGGCCCAAAGATAGGCACTAGTTCACCCTCCTGAGAATGAGGTCCTAGATCGAGGCAGTCATTCGAGTGCCCTGTGGACCATCCTAGTGGCACAGAGATAGCCACACACCAAAGGGCATAGATAGCCATAGTTATAGCGAGGCTTTAGATGAGAGAGATACAGGCTAGAAACGAGAGAGGGATGAGGCCCGAGGTTGGTGTGTGACCACTACAGTAGAGCGTGATGAGGCCCGAACACACATTGTTACACTACTTTTATAGTGAGATCAGGCTCGGGCCTAGGTGGAGTCCAGGAGATGGCGAGCAGCATGGAAGAGGCAGACTCGAGAGATGGTGGCACAAGGGGCCCAGCTTCTTAAGCCACCTACATCGGTCCTGACTCAGTGCAAATGGTCATTTCCCAAAGAGATCATGTATATACACGGTCACAGGGCCTTCTTACACAGAGGGATCATGCATGATCCGAGGTGTAAACTATTACTGTCGAGAGAGATCGAGAGGCTACCTCCTTGAGACAAGCCAAGGCCGGCCTAGGCAGAGTGACAGGTGAGTGCGATGTTTCCCTTTAGGAAGCCCTCGCCTCTGGAGATGCTGACTTGATCCATGATGCCACGAGGCTCGGTGGCGAGGCTTTATTTTATAGGACTACCTATTATAGGGTAGTTCCCCTAGAGCAGTAAGTGGTTCTACCTCAATAGTCGAGGACAAGCATGACAGCTCTCATTCACGGAGATCAAAGCTAATCAACGAGATCGGTGGGGCAGCCCATATCATATCAGCTTGTTAGACAGGGGCCATCTATTCAGTTTGGTGGCCCACCTAGTGCAGGTCCTTCTCAGGCACCATTGTTCGTCGACTAGGTGATGCAGACACTAGGAGCCCCAATGAGGTGAGAGATGTGTTTAAACTCTACCTTCCTTTGGTTGTACAGATATGTTGTAGACATGCCTCTTATGAAGGCTGATTTTTGATGTATAGCTTTGTATAGCACTATTTTTTATGATGCCTTGCGATGAAGGCTTGATTCTTTCTTATGCATGCCCCATTTTTATGGCACATTGTATCGATGATGTATTTCTCTTTGAGTACAAAGCCGGATATTTTATACATGTATATGGACATGTTGATGTATCATTTTTGTACACCTTAGCTAAAGGATTTTGTTGATATAGAGCAGTTTTTGGATACATGCCTCTGATGAAGGATATTATTCTATTATAGATGTATCACTCTTTTTGTGTGCCTCAGATAAAGGCCTTTTATGATGTACTGGCATGATGGATACCATTTTTGATACAGACTTACCACACATATATGATTTGTACCTTTGTGACATGACATATGCGTATATATGAGATGGACATTTGTTTATTTATTTCTCATGGATAGATAGATAGATGTGTTTATGATGCATTCTGATTTGATTTAACATGTATATGTAGCATGATCTTGTTGATGTATCACATGTGTTTTTATTTCCAAATGATGTGATCTTGTAGGATATATCAAATGTGCTTTGTTTATGAGATGTGTCATCCTTAGTGGGCGGGATGATATGAGATAAGAGTGCGGGGATAGATTTTAATATTTTTATCCCTTTTGCCCCCATTTGATGATACAATACATGATGATTAGCTTATGATTCATGTATGATGTATACTTAGCCTTTCCTTGATATATGATGTATAGATGATGTTAGATGTGATGATAATGATGGTAATGTGATGTTATGATAACAAAACAATGCACGTGCAATAAGTAACCCTCAAATGCTAACAAACAAACACCATAAAAAACAATCAAATGCTAACAAAGAACTCAATGAATTAACCTTAATAATGCACCAGGATTCACTAGCATGCAAAAACACACCTCAATATACACAAGAAAGAATAAATCTAATCTAAGCAAGAAAATACAAATCTTAACAAATTATGCCCAAGTAACAAACAACCCAAAAGCAAAAACATAAAACAACTATACAAGCAACAAGCAAAGTAAGAAACAAGACAATGCAAGTAAATGTAAGTAAATGTTTTTGTAAGATTTGCTTTCATGCAACAATTTTCTATTGTTTTTGGTGTTTTGAAACAATTTTCGATTGTTTGGGTTTATGTGAAATAGTTTTCTATTATTTTTGCGTTTTTTAGATATTTCGAATGTTTTTGCTGTTTTTGAGAAATAATTTCTATTGTTTTTTGTTTTTTTGAAACAATTTTCTATTGTTTAGGTTTATGTGAAACAATTTTCTATTGTTTTTGCCTTTTTGGATATTTCAAATGTTTTTGCAGTTTTTGAGAAATAATTTCTATTGTTTTTGGTTGTTTTCTAATGGTTTTCTAGAGTTATGTATAGGTAACCAAGAAAGCATGGATGCCCCCAGTGTTAGATGGGGAATATACAAGGGCAGAAGCCACGCGCTTATGAACAAGAAGGTGAAGTCGTTGAATTTCCTCTGCAGTATAAGATGGTAAATAGAGAAAGACCATACCCCTCACATATGAATAAAAGAAGACAAAGTCGGATCAAAGACTGACAAGATGGGGCTCACAGGGAATCTCAAAGGTAGAATCAAGGCTAGGCCAAGGAAAACTACCTTTCAGATGCAAGATGCATGTGAACAATGAATCCTCCCAAGGTGCCGAAACCGGTTTTCACCCAAGGACCTATCCAAAGTGCCACAATTGCATGGTTTTCACTTGTGGATGACCTGTTTTCTCTTTTTTTTTTCTCTTTTTGATTTTTTTTTTTGTATTTTTGATCAATTTACCATGTTTTTGCATTTTTTTGCTTTTTTGACCTTACTACACCCTATTTAAGCATAGAACCGCTTAAGATGAATGGCATTCATGGGCTCACTAAGCTCTTCACCATCGGGGTGAGAAAGTATGTATGCCCATGTGTCATACTTGGGAATATAATATAGGGTCCCAACCAATGTGGTTCGAACTTCCCTTTCTTTTCTCATTCTGCTCTTGTGTTGAAATGGTTCTCCTTCTTGACTAAATTACCAACCTCAAACCGACGAGGATGATTCTCTTGTTATATTTTCTAGATACTCTATTCTAATACACTTTCAGGGTGATTAAGAGCACGAATTCACCTCTCATCTAGGAGTTTCAATTTAGCGAGTCTTGCTTCCTAATAATCCTCATCCTTATCCGAGATAGTCCCTAAGAGAAATTCTTAGGGAAGGAAGTTTGATCTCTAAGGAGATGATATATTCTATCTAGAAAACTAGAGAATAAGGTGCCGTACCCGTAGGAGTGTGAATGGAGGTTCTGTAAGCCCAAAGGGTTGGGTGAATTTGCAAGTGTCAATTACGACCTGTTTTGCTGACCATCTTCTCCATTATCCTCACCAAGGTCTTGTTTGTGGCTTCGGCCTGTCCATTACCTTGAGGGTAATATGGTGTGGGACATTTTAACTTGATTTGAAACCATTAAAAAGACCTTTTACAGTCTTATTCTTAAATGACTTCCCATTATCTATAACGATGGCTACGGGAATGCCATATCAACATATGATATGATTCATGATAAATTTAGAAATCTAGGCTCCTGTTACATAGGTTAAAGGGACAGCCTCCACCCATTTTGTAAAGTATTCCGTAGCTGTGATGATGTGTGTATGACCATCAGATGAGGTAGGAGTAAGTTTTCCTATCAAGTCAAGTCCCCACTTAGAGAATGGCCATGGGGTAGTGATAGGTTGCAATGGTTGTGATGGAGCATGGATGAAGTTTCCATACTTTTGGCAAAGTACACATTTCCTGACATAATTGCAACAATCGGTTTCCATGGTAGGCTAATAGTATCCTACTCTCAACAATTTCTTAGCTAAGACCATTCCATTTGTATGTGCTCCACACACCCCTTCATGTACTTATTTGATTGCATGGATTGACTCTGTCACATCCAGACAACGTAATAGATTCTCATCATAGCCACAATAATAAAGGGTACCTCCTAAAAGGGTGTAATCAGTAGATCAAGAATTTCGTGCTTATTACCTATCCAAGTTAATGTACCAAACTAAACACAAAAACCCTGAAAAACTCAAATGAAATCAATACCTGATAGATAAGACAAGATCCAAATATATAGATGGAAAAGAAAGCCGATGTAGACAAGACGGGTGCACATGAGTGATCCTGCAAAGTAGATCCAAGAAACCTGCGAGACACAAATGCTTGATAGAAAAAGACAACGTTAAAAGATATTTGGGTGGACTGCCCGAAAAGTGGGTCCGGGAAGTGATAAGCTCCCTCGACGGATGTCAGTCCATGTTTTCAATTAAGGAAAGAAGCATGCATGATAAAAGATGTAAGTAAATGTCTATATTTTGATTAAAAATGATAGACATAATGTAAATAGTAGACAGAAACCAATAAAAAATGGGAAAGTGTGAAAACAATGTTGGATTTGTGTTCCCTAAATTATTTTACCTGTCCGCAGGTAGATCGGCGTCGATTAGGAAAATCGGCGTCTCTCGAGATAGGTTAGGCGTCGACCCCAGGTATGGTCGGGCGTCAACTAGGGAAAAATTGTAGGAAGATTGAGAAACAGACAATGGAAGCTAGATCATTGATCTTCACTGGATCTGCAAGAGCCGTAGGGATACTAACAAAGCTCCACCTTCACTTTGGATGCGAGAACAGTTTACCAAGAGATCGATGGAGGCTCATGATGTCAATGTGGTAGGAGTAGAGTAACGGTACTCCTCTCAGGGATTGATTTGGACAGAATTCACTTTCACTTGATAGATAATGCTCAGACTTGATGCTCAAAACTCTTTGTCGTTCTTTCTGTCTAACCAGAACTGAATTCTAGCCCTGTATTTGTAATCGGCACCGACCGAGATGAAATTAGCCAATCTAAAAAATCAGCGCCGACCGAGATGAAATTGCACCGCTCTAAAAAAATCAGCGTCGAATGAGTACCTCGGCGTCGATCAAGGAACAGACTCTGAAATGGCCAAAAGGGGTGATTTTGGAAAGATGAAAGTGATCCTTCCACCTCAAATACGGGAAATATCCCAAAGGTGCTCGGTTTGGGAGGAGGAGAAATAGGGGATAGATGGATAAAATAGATATGGGAGGTTAGGAATTGATATGGGGTAGATAAGTGGTTAAGATATATGTAAAAGTATAATTAAATAGTTAATATTTAATTATCTATGGGAAAAACATAATGGGGTGAAATAAATTTAGGATAGATGTTTAAATCAATATTAAATAATACCCTAAGGAGAATTGGTTATATAAACATGCCCCGGTTATCCGAGAAGTCAAACGCGCACACTGGGGACACCAAATTGGATAACCAATTTTAGGTGTCTACATTTTGCCTCTTTTTGTCAAGTAACTTGCGATAAGCAAAGTTGCAAGACAAAAACAAGGAGTTGGAAGAAAGGAACAAAAAGTGATGATGTGATCCCCCTCAACTAAGGATGGGATGGGCCCCAAAGAGAAACCAATCCCAAGTTTGAAAAAGGTAGATGAAAACGTAGGATGCTCCGGCTAGATGCAGGTAGATCGATCATTAATGATGCACAAAAATAATAAAAATGCAGCAACCTAAGGAAATCACATTGGTAGGGTAGACTAGATAGTCTCCATGAGACGACGTTAGTACCTACAGACCCGTGAGTGTAAGGAAGGCTGCAAAATACTAGCACCTAAAGAGAAACAAATTGGTAGGGACAACCAAATGGTCTCCGGCGAGGCGATATTAGTGCCTACTGCACTGTTAACTATAAGTGCCAAAAATACAAGTGCCTCATGTACAGAGAACAGGCTCGAAATGGGTGATAATATCAAAAGTATGTAACAAAGGAAACACTCAAGGCACAATAATGACCAGAGAAATAATCCAAGCATCAACACTTTGGCAAGAAGATTAGGAGATGGAAGAAAGCGAGGTGAAGAAGCAAAAGTGCAACCAATTGGTAATGGTAGGCATAAATCGACGTCGATCAAGATTAATCGGCACCGACTATAAATATCGGTTCCGACCACACAAATTGGCACCGACTGCACTAATCCCGTATAAATATGTGAAAGGAAAACGTGAATGATTTATTTAGACCGCGATGATTGATTTAGAGAGAGTCAAAAACTGATTTTGAGCAACATGGAAGCCTCTAGGAGCAGTCAGAAGCGAAGAGGACACGACCTGGGGTAAGTGGATCCTCCTTAATCTCATGTACATGTTTACCGCTAAATAGCACACTAGAATGCCATTTTTTTTAGAGAAAAAGGAAATAAGTGGGAAGCAAGAGTGTTTTTGACACTCGCCTTGCAATCGGCGTGGATTGGAAAAATCGACGCCGATTATATTAGATCGGTGCCGATTAACTTTAATCGGCGCCAATTAACTTTAATCAATGCCAACTAGGTTAGATCGACGCCGATTTGACTAAATCGACGCCGATTGGACCGAATAGACTGATAAGATGATAGAATTTGTTTTTGATGTTCTGATTTGGATAAATGGGAAACTAACATTGCTCTTAACATCATGGATGCATGCACAAGAGGCGTTACACATGCGGGATGTTATTCTTGAGCTTCTGGAGACCATTCTCCCCGATGTGACTAACGTAGATTGGCACCACCTAGAGTTAGCCGGGCTCGGGGGCTTCGAGTACTACCAACGGGTGCCTCGAGATGTAAAGCTAATGTGAGCACTAGTGTGGAAATGGGATAGAAGGAAATGCACTTTCTGGTTCAGGATGGGTGAGATGACCATCACCCATGAGGATATATATAGGATCCTGAGGCTACCGATCACCGGGGACCCAATTGAGATTACTCCACGAGAGCAGTAGCAGAGGTCCCTAGGATGATTATATGGGGACAGGGTAGAAGATTTAGAGATAGTGTCCGGGTGGTGAGGATAGCCTCTCATTATAGATAGGATGATGCCAGGAGTAGACAGATAGTACTTGATTTAGATGGCGATCTCCTATTTTTCTCTACCAGATTCAGGAGGTGGGAGATTTCCATTGTTGTTACTAGACTATGTTTGTGACATCCTGTAGTTCAGATAGGTGTTCACATTTTTCGATGCCCTGATAGCTCAGATATATTATGAGTTATGGATGTACACCACCGGTAGGAGGACAGCATCGATGTTAGCTTTGTGCTCCATTGTTGGGCATATGAGCACATAGCAGTGATCAAGCCATCCAGTTTCCATGGATGCTGAAGTAGCGGGGCCCTCAACTATGGATTTCAATGATGTTGCTTGACATTGCCCAGGAGATATAGGGAGATCTGATTGGTATGCTAATCGTTTGGACACCGACACCGAGTAGGTCATTTGGAGACCATATTGGGTCTATCCGACATGGGCCATTAGGAGGCTCACTTGGTGGGGCTGAGATGGAGCAGGGTGATTAGGGGCCACAGGCTAGATATGTGGGAGCGCGTCCCATTTATATGGGTATTGAGGTAGTTCAGCCTAGTTCAGACAGTTTCGACCACCTACAGGCCATACAGGTGAGATAGTAAAGAGACCGATCTACCAATTTTGATCCCAGCAGATCCATTGAGGGAGGCCCCACCTTCCACAGATAGTGATGATGACACTGGAGTAGATGATGGCTATGTGGCATGGTATTCTACAGAGTTACCACGACACCTACCAGCATCTATAGACGTAGATGAGGAGGATATAGCCACAGTGTTGGAGAGGCTAGAGGGAGAGCATGCCACCCTGGTGCAGACACACCAAGCTATCCTCAAGGAGATCGTGAGCTCCGACGAAGGAGAGGATGCACTAATATTGAGAGAGACATAGCTCGTCAGGAGTGAGATATAGTGATCCAATAGAGGGATCGCTACTATTGGCATATAGAGGCCCTCAGGGCCAACTATGGTGATACAGGCACTATGTCAGAGTCCAGTCACAGAGACCGTAGGAGGGCCACCACCACCACCACCACTAGCACCATTACAAGCACTTTGCACACGGTGAGCTTGAGCACTTATCGAGTCTCTCTTTTCCGAGGTGAGATATTACGAGGATGCCCCAGCACAACATGCCGCTGATGTGCCTCATTACGGTGCGAGGAGGAGATCAGTGACAGTTGCAGCTAGTGGTGCATCAGAGGGAGGGAGCACTGGGAGAGACCAAGGTGGTAGCAGGCCCCCAGCAGAGGGTGCTTCTAGCTCGATAGGTGGTGGCCAAGAGAGACAGCCTAGAACAAAGGAGGGTGGAGGAGATAGTGTCTTCCACCTATCGGATTTCACGATATAGATATGTTATTTTTTTGTATCGATATATTGATGTAGCCTTGATTTGAAGGCATTTTTGATGTATGATATAGATGGCTTGATTAAAAGCCATCCATTCTTTGTTGTATAGACACTCATGTATATATATAGATTCATCATTTTCTGTGTCATATGATTGTACTCATGCATTTAATTTTAATAGATATGGATAGATGTAGCATAATTGTGATGGATATAGACATATGCTGATAGAGGACAAATAGATGTGATTTGATGGACATAGACATAGAGGATAGATAGATGTGATGTGATTTGATGTGATTGATATGTGGATTTAATTTTGATGAAAAATAGATATAGATAGATGTAGTGTAACTTGGATGTACATGTTTTTAGATGATTGATGGATAGATGGATAGATGTGATTGATAGATTTGATATGTTTAAGATGTTAATTTAATTGTGATGAAAATAGATAGATAGATTCACATGTGTTTGCAATACATGCTTTGATATGTTTTTGGACAAAGTAGATAAGATGAATATAGATAGATGATAGATTTTGACTAAATTAACATGTTAAATTTCAATTTAATTAGATGAATAACAAATAATAATGGGAAATGCTCTCTATGAGAGAAAAGGACGTAATGAAATGACCTTGATTAGAAATAAAGGAAATACACCTAGATAAGAAAAAGAATGATAAGCTAGGCCCCTAACCGACCATAAATAGAGACTTTGATAGGAAACCAAAAGACCATGCATACAAGGCCATATATGAGGTTAAAATAAACCTGACACTAGCTAGTCGTAAACCAGATCTAGAAGGTAAATGGAAGGAGAAGTAAGTATTTATCTTGTCAAAATTTACAAAGGATAGAATACATGCTCACATTGGGAAAATAGGGTTCTCCATATGATTGACAAAAGGTCTTATGTCTCAGCTTCATGATTTTTGTTTTGACAGAAGAGCAAACTGATCAATGCGGGAAGTTTGCAAGATATAGAAAGACTAATCGATACAGGAAGTCTTTCAATGATGCTAAGAAGTAAACAAATATCCGTCCTTCAAGGGAACGGTCTATATTTCGAATGTAGCCATCCTTCAAGGGCATGGTCTATATTTCGAATGTAGCCATCCTTCAAGGGCATGGTCTATATCTTTTGATTCATTTGAAAATGCATAGATAGCTGTCCTTCGAGGGATCAGTCTATCTTTTGGGAATTTTTAGGATAGCACCTCCCCTTTTTTTTTGAGATTTTTGGAAGAAGCTCGGTGTAGACCAGCTAGATCGAGATAGTGTTGGTCCGAAAATCTATCGCGTGGACAGATCTATGGATAGACGAGCCAACAGTGTTGCAGGGCTTAGCCCCTCTTTGAGACAGCAAAGCGAAACTGGTTTATTGCTATTTCTACTAGCAGGAACCTATGCAAGTCTCACAGATTCTGCCTTCGGGGTTGGGATCTCATCCCGGTAGAGTGTTCCAGGCTGCGAAAAGAAAGGAATGAAAGAGAGAGAAGAGAAAGAACAGATCCGAAGGGAGAAAAGAAATGAATTCCAAAGCGAGAAGGTCGGAAGATCTATGCTTTTAGTTTGGTAGTAAATGAGCCAAACCTACTTGCATAAATAAACAAAGCAATCTTGATAAACAAATGATGGAAAAGTAGATATGAATCTAACGAGATCAAACACATACGAGATCTAACGTAAGAAAGATCTAATGTATAACACAAATATTGAGCACAAAGTCGAATAATTGTATTCTTGTTCTTTTACATTCTGAAAAAGCTCAAAGTCTTTCTCTCCTCACTTCTATTTCTATCTGAAAAATGTTCACCCCCTTGAATACAACAAGTATTCTTGTATTTATAGAAGATGAGGAGAGAGAGAAGGCAAAATGGAGCCAACCACTTATTTACAAGATATTTACAAAATATCCAAAAGTCATGTTGACTTTGACAACTTGGATGGATGACATCATCCCATGATGCAACATGGATGATGTCATCATTTGTGCCAACTTACTTCAGATATTACGAAAAGAAAGTCGGAGAATATAGAGGAGGAGAAGAAGAAGAAGAAGAAGAGGAAGCTATTCATCATCATCATCCTGTGGCCTAAAAGGGGTCGCCTGTTTCTGATGCTGATCAGGAGATGAGATGTGGAACTGAGCGCGGTATTCCAAGAACTTGCTGATCATCGGCCCAAATTGATCCTGTGATGGATACTTGTGCCGTTCACTGATTGCTTCGCAAGTCTCCCGCTCGTCTATGAGCTTTTCTGGGATCTTGGAATAGTCTTTACCCGCCTCGATTAGGGACCCGATGAAGTCTCTACAGGCCAGTAGGTTGTTGATGGATTCGATGTCGAACGTGACTTCTGGCCCTGTCCCTTGAGAAGCTACCTCCTTGAAAATCCGGATAGTGTCATCAGCTGATCTCAAGGTAAGGGAAGGAGTGAGCAACCCTGGAGTCATAGATAAAACAATTTTCTCCATTTGATGCATCGCATCCAGGGCCTCTTCCTTTACCTTGTCTATCTTTTCCAGAACAAATTCTAGCTGATCTATCCGATAGTCCAGAGTGGACATAGTTTTGTTGAGGGCCCTTGGATGGCCGAAGACTCCGAACTTAACCAGATCTTCGACTGAACAGTCGAACATTTGTTGGAAGGCTTCGTGCTGGAGTCTAGCATGCTCTAATTCTTCTGATATCGGGCCTGCTAATGCTTGGAGTTCCTTATTCGCCTTCTCGATATTCAGGTATAAACTGATATACTCGGCGATTACTCTTTCGCTATCCTTGAGGATCTGACTCCTCCAAGCAGAAACAGCCATGCCCTGCTCGCCGATCTTTGAATATTCATTGATCTTCTCCTGACTGAGAAGCTCAGGAGTCTCGGCGGCAGTTGTGGGAGGTGCACTTCCCATCTTCTGTAAGGCTTGAAGCAGGTATTTATTCTGCTCCTTCAGTAGCCTCTTTTCTTCCTTTGTTTCTTGAAGCTTTTCGCAGAGTGCATCAACTGCGGAAAGAGCTTCCCCTGGAGACTTTCTGAGGATGTCCCCATTGTGACTTGGGTCACTGTGAAATCTGCCGGAGACAGATCTTCTTTCTCTTTGGTGGGATCGGGGTAGGCTATTTCCATAACCCTCTCACCTGCAGCGCTCTTGGAGAAGCGTGTAACCGGCTTGTGCTTCTTTGCTCCTTTAGCGGAATGATGAAAAAGTCCATCGGAGTGATGGGAACTTTCCTCTTTTGTTGGCTTAGCTGCTGAGAGATCCAAGCTGGTCCTATAGAAGAAGGACCAGAGACAGAGGGGGAGGCAGCAACGGTAGAAGAGGGGAAAAACGTGGAGACACGCGGCGGCGGCATCGAAAGAATAGCCGAGGAAGTGCCCACGGGAGAAAGGGAAACCGCAACCGCAGAAGATATAGGAAGGAAGGGAGCTCGGAGATGAGGAAGAAATGGAAGAAGACAAATCAGCAAGGGAGGAGAAGATAGATGAAGAGGCGGGGGAAAGAGTAGAAGAAGGGGCAGAGGACACAACCAAAGGAGTGGTTGCTTGAGTCACTCGAGGAGGGGAAGGAAGAGAAGAAGAAGGGATAGAAGGGACCTCTGAAGTTGTAGCGACGCCCGACATCACAGGTGGATGGGCGTATAGGACTATCCTCTGTCAATTCTTTCTCTGGCGAATCCAGGGTTATTACTTGTTCGGAGCTCGAAGGAAGAGGACTTTCGGGGGCTTCCTCACGAATGGTGCTAGGTTCACCTTTGGTACCTTTGCCTTTCAAGTGACTTCTTTGTCCTTGGAGGTGCGTTGCCCAAAGGGGAAGTCGTGAAATCTACCCGAGGTAGATTAGTCCGTTCATGCGGCACCATGCTCCGTTCTCCGCATAGTTTCTTTTACCCTCTCCTCGGTTGTTTGAGGAGCCTTGCTTGTCATCGATGTCAGGAAGGGCCAATCATCCCCTTCGTGTCATTATACACTTTGTCTACTTCGTCTTCCATGGTTTGGAAGCCTTTTGGGACAATGGCCACTCCGTATTGGATGATTTCCGTTAATGCCAAGCGAGAGTGATCCTTTCTTCGATTTCTACCTCATGGAGAACGTCGAATGTAGATATCCTCAATCGAGGGACATGAATTGGATCAAGCTTAGCCCTTGGTAGACGGCCCCAGGGTCGAATGTAGGCCTTCTTTGGGAAATCATGCTTTAGGTTGAGCAATTCTAGCTCAAAGAAACATCTCCTTTTCCTTGTGATAGCTGGAGCATGTGTAACGCCTCTTGTGAGGGGAAAGGAGTTCCGCCCTTCTTTCTCTTGAGGCACTTTTCATGGTATGTGACGAGCTATCTTGACAGTTCCCAATAAAATCAGCTTTGGTCCAAAGACCTTACCTTGGTAGCTGGTTGGCTCTCCCAAAAAGTTGGCAGCCCTTAGATAGGTGAACGTGGGAAATTGGGTGAACAAGGCTCCCCATTTCTCTGTGTTGCCACTATGTTTTTGGTTGTCCATTATATGAGTCAAATTTGGCATGACATGCACATGATGTGGTAGAAGAAAACATCATTGATTTTAGCAAATGAAGAGATACTATTCTCTAGCCTTAGCTCTGGATAGTAATCAAATATCTTGGCCTGAGGCCATACTCCACTTCGGTTGAGCCCTGGGTAATCCCTTGCCGATGCTGCAGCGTAGACTACATAGGAGTTCATATGAAATACTCCAGTTGTGGCAAGCTGTTGTAGCAGCTTTCGAGAGATGTGCTTCTTGATTATTTCACCCAGTAAAGCGCTGATCGGGCAAATTCTTATTCATTGTTTCTAGGTACCGCAGCATCCACTTATGGAAATAGTGGGCATCTGAAAGCCCGAAGACTCTGCTCAAGAAGGTGATAGAATCACTGAGTTCCTCTGAGAAATCACTTCGGTGGATAGTCTGAGGCCACCGGGTCACTACCTTCTTATTCTTTAGGTAGACCTCATTCATTAACTGCATGCACTGGCCTTCGTTGTCTTCGTTGTCTTCCCAGGCCTTGATGCATTCCTGTTGGCTAACAGCCACGTAGTTCCGGTGGTGAGGAATGCCAAGCATCAACTCAAAATGGCGGGCAGTGAGGTTTATGACTACTTCGCCCTTGCTATTCTCGACACATCTCGTGTCTTTGTTGAAGGATTGTGCAACAACCATCATAAACTCGTTATTCACAGCGCTGACAGGGATTCCTCCGGCAAAGTGCAGGGCACTGCCTATTAGTTTGTCCATCCATGGACTTCTTGTAACCTTTTGAGTTCTAAGCCAGAACTCATCCATGTCAATGTGACCCAATTCAGAGTCCCGGACATCCATACTGCACTCAGCCTGTGATTCGGGCATCCTGACCCTCTGATATTTGTATTTCATTTCTTCTTCTGTTAGCTTTGCCTTTCCTCTTGGTTTGGTGGGCTTCTTGCTTGACGTAGACATGTGTTCTTTCGAACTCAGCTGCTGATCTGCACGAAGAAGAAGAGAGACCCAATCCAAAAAGGTTGAATTAGTCATTTGATCTTCCATTGGAAAGCTTAGCAGGAGGAGTTAGAGATTTAAAGGCTCAGGGCGCAGGAAAAATACAATTGGCAGGCCAAATAGATAAGGCGCGCAAGAAAGGAATGTTGCAGAGGTTATATTGGCGCCAAAAGCGCATGGCGCATGGATGAAGCAGGTTGCATCTTAAAGCAGGGCGCACAGGAAATGCGTGTTACATTAGGGTTCGGTGCGCCCTTTGGCGCAGGGAAAGACTGTGCAGCATGGACAAATGATGCGCCAAAGGAATATAGCGCGGCGCATGGAAGGTCTACACAACATTATGTTACTGCAATGGAGGATGCGCCCGCGCCTTATCTAGCTTTATACTTGCGCGAAAAAGGCTTTTGTTGCATCGAAACTGGGTGCGCTCTTTGGCGTATGGAAACATTATGCGGCATGGACAAAGGGTGCCGAAGGCTTTTTAAGGAGGCGCGGGTTTTACACTTGGAGCATGCAAAAAGGGGGTGCGCTTATGGGCGCATGAATTTCAGGCCGTAGCGAGGATGGCGGTGTGCGCCATGGCGCGGATCTTGAGTATGTTGCAAGTCGGATAGGTGCGCCGAGGGGCGCGACTGTCTTGATTGTTACAAGGCGCGCCGGTGCGCCTTGTGAAATAAGCTCTCAAACTTCTTTCTTTCTTTCTCTTCCACTTCAAAAATTGCTTGGACAAGTAAGGTTTTTCAAAAATCTTGTAAACAGACCAAGCTAGCTACAAAACGACCCCTTTTCCAGCAGATCCGGAAAGAGGGAGGTAGAGGAAGAGCAACAGAAGAAAATGAACAGGACAGCACGGGGGGAAAGGCTCGAACACATTCAAACTTTGATGAAAACCGGCCAGCAAGTTGGCACACACACCAAAACCGGACAAAAAACAAGCCCAAAGAACAGAAAACATAAAACAGGGAAGGGGAAGAACCTCTTACCTTAAAATATAGCGAAAATTCCTTGAGCGGGTCCACAACACGACACGCGGCAAGCGGAGAGCGAGGGGCTGACAAATCCGGAAAAATCACGTCTTGACAAAAGAATGAAAATGACATTGGCGCGCCGGGTATTTATAGAAAAACTTGTCATTAATCGCCACCACCTTTTGAAATGGCGCATGGAAAGCTATGTCGACAAGGTAAAGCGTCGCCCTTTGGCGCATGGAAGAAATGGCAACGAAGAATGAGCGCGCCTTTGGCGCACCAAATCGTCGTCGACATGAAGTTATGTGCGCCCTTTGGCGCACAAAACTTGGTGTAACAGGTATATTATGTGCGCCTATATGGCACACCAAAACTTACTCAACATCCTTTGGCGCACCGAAAGGAGTGACAACATGGAAAACCATGCGCGAAAGGCTTTTTAAGGGCGCATCAAAACGATGTTGCAAAGCAAAACCATGCGCCTAGCCAAAAAGGCTCAAAAAAGACTAAGTTCAAAAACTGAATTTCCCGGGAAGGGATTTTACAATATTTCGAACGCGAAGGATCCCTAACGAGGGATCGAAGCAAAATTTTCGGTATGGTTATCGGTAAAATTGCCCTTGTCAATTTTACGGGATAACAGCTGGCTCCTTCTGGGGACTATCTCTGAGCAAATTCGGGGGTAGAGAATCCCAGATCACATGTGCCTATCCATTGGGTACGGAGTCAAAAACAAGGGGGACCGGAGGGAGAACAAAGGAAACACACAACAAACTGAAAGCAAACACACGACTAAAATAAACTGTACAAAGAAGAGAGCAAGCTCTACTTCCTGAAGATCTTGAGATGTTGCCCGCTATAGGGAAGCGGGAGTTCAGCTCCATCCAGATATGAGAGATAGAAACTATTCTCTCCATTGAGTTGCTTGATTTTGAAGGGCCCTCTCCATAGGGAATCAAATTTTCCGTGCATACCCTTTGGCTCTCTTCGCTTGTCCCAGAGAAGGACGAGATCTCCCACTAGAAAATCTCTCTGCTTGGCCTTCTTGTCAAAAAGCCTCTTCACTTGATTCTGATGTTCAGTGATCCTGTCGACCACCTTTACTCTCTTTTCTTCAAGTTCTGCCAAATACATGATTCTCTTTTCTAGAGAACTCTGAAAAGTTTCATCTTCGATTGCTCGTGCCAAGCGTAGAGCAGGAAGTTCCGCAGAAATGGGAAGTTCGGCATCAGTGCCATATAACACTTGAAAAGGTGACATGCCGAGAGATCTCTTGGGGGTAATACGGTCCGCCCACAAAGCATCGTACAAAGACTTGTGCCACATCCACTGATTTTCATCTACTAATTTCCGTATGATGGTCACCAAGTTCTTATTACTGGATTCCGCCTGACCATTTCCCTGAGGGTAATAATCCGAGGCATGTGCTAAAGTTATTCCATATTCATAGCAAAAACTAATAACTTCCCGCGAAGAGAAGTTAGAAGCGTTATCAGCAACGATTTTGTCTGGAACACCGAACCTGACGATGATATTTTCTTTGATAAAACTGCAAACTACCTCAGAAGTGGCGTGCTTGACAGGTATGGCTTCCACCCATTTAGTGAAGTAATCCGTTGCTGTGAGGACATAGCTATGTCCAGCACTCGATTGAGGATTGAGTGCACCAATAAAATCAATTCCCCATTGCCTAAATGGTTCATTGATAATGACCGGCCTAAGGGGAAGGGCAGCCAACTTGGGCTTGCCGACGAATTGTTGACAGGGTTCACACTTTGCCACCCAGGTAGCCGCATCTTGAAAGAGCGTCGGCCAGTAGTACCTGGCTCGAATGATCTTGTGTGCTGTCACGGAAGAAGAAAAATGGCCTCCACAGGCTGAATTGTGAAAACTTTCCAGCAGTTTTACTTGCTGGGGCTTGTCAACACATCGCAGGAAGACACCGTCTATCCCGCGCTTATATAAACCGTCATCCCAGATGACATACTTAGCTGCCCTGAGCTTTATAGCACGCTTCTCCTTTGCAGTTAGGTGCATCGGGCATTCGCCGTAGGTAAGGAAGAAAGCAATGTCGGAGTACCACTCATCACCTGGTCATGATAATAAATAGAACCGGAGGCGAGAGAATCGAGGCTCCTCTAGAGGGCTTTGCTCTTTGTCGGTATAATTCTCTCTTTCATCGGGATTTTCGAACCCCTATTCTCGGCCATTAGGCGACACACGCCTTTACCCCTTACCAGCTTGGTGGGTTTAATATCCAGGTCATATTCACGGACTTTTGCGATCAATTCCCTCTCAAACTTCCTAACTCCTGCTGAGTTAGAATTGATTTCACCGCGGTGTCGGGAACCCGGCACCACCGTATGCGAGTTCGAAATGTAATACCTGAAATTCTTCACCGCTTTGACAACGGCAAAGGCGTGTTTTCAGTGAGTCATTTTCAACTCGTGAGGCTTGAGAGGAGAACTCATGAATGCGATTGGAGATTGATATCCTCAGAGTTCTTTTGCATTAGGATTGCGAGACACAGTATGTTCGGAGGCGTAACTATACATAATGAAGTTCTTGGAGAAATCCGGACATACCAGGACCGGTGCATGAGCAACAGAAGTTTTTATCTCTTCAAACGACCTTTTCCCCTCTTCACTCCATCTGAAAGTGGGTGACCCTTTCATCATGTTCAGTATGTGGCGGGTCTTCTCAGCAAAATCAGGGACAAAACACCTAAGAAAGTTCACCTTTCCGAAGAAAGAATGAACACCATTCTTGCTTGTAGGCAGAGTAAGGCTTTGGATAGCCTTAACTCTTTCGGCATCAATCTTCGTTCCTTCTTTGCTAACCACATGGCCTAGCAATTTCCCTTATGTAACCCCAAAAACAGACTTTTTGGGATTTAGGGAAATCCCATGTTCTCGGCATCTGGCCAATACTTGCTCCAAGTGATCATAATGATCACTTCGTAGTTTAGAGAACACGGTTAAGTCATCTAGATAAACTACGATGACTTTTCCCATCATGCCTTTGAATGCAAAGTCCATGGCCCGCTGAAAAGTGGCACCAGCGTTAGTTAGGCCGAAAGGCATCCTGCTATAGGCAAATGTACCCCATGGAGTAGTGAATGCTGTTTTGAATTGATCTTCAGGAGAGACTTCAATCTGATTATAGCCTGAAAAACCATCAAGCATAGACAGCATTTCCGATCCAGTCACTGCTTGCAGAACTTGATCCATTATGGGAAGAGGGTAGTTGTCTTTCAGCGAAGCTTGATTCAAGTTTCGAAAGTCTACGCAGATGCGTATCTCACCGTTTTTCTTGCGTACCGGCACAATGTTCGCCACCCAAGTGCTGTGATGGATAGGGAAGATGATTCTTGCGTCCAGCATCTTCTGAATTTCGGCTTGAATGGTGCCCGAAATCTTGGGATTATAATGCCTTTGCTTCTGACGGAAGGCTTTGGCATCTTCTTTCAGCGGTATATCATGCTGAACGTCCTTTGGCTTGAAGGACTTTAAATCTGCATAGGACCATGCCAATACATCCATATATCTTTTCAGCAACTTGACAAATTTCCGCTTTTCTTCAGGCGTGCAACATTTGCCAATGTTTACAAATTGCGGATGTGCCTCAGAACCTATATTGACTGATTCCGTCTCTGGGGACGAATCAGGATCATTTTGCTTCTTCTTTTTTATAAAACGATCGTGCCTGTCAAACAAGCGTTCCAGAGAAACTAGGCCTTTTGGAATCTTATTTCCCTTGAGCTGACATATGCCATCGTTCTCCCCTGACTCATGGTTTTGACCGTTGATTGATTCGCGGCATGGAGAGGTGGATCCTTCAAAATACAACTCATTAAAATTTTCTGATTTTTCTAGAAAGGCAATGAGGTGATTATCATTATTGAATACCTGCCAATGCTGAGAGTTGTCTGGCACGTTCGGGCGGAAAACCACTTCAATGGTGTATTTGTTTGTTTTCAAACCCGGGTGCGGGAGCATGAGAGATGCTGAAACGGCCAATGAATCGGCCATATCATTTTGAGCTCTTGGAATTGCCTCTATTGAAAAGGCATCGAATTCCTCAATGCTGTCCCATACTGCATTACGGTAGTGCCTGAGCCTTTCATTTTTCACTTGGTAAATCCTTTTGACCTGATTTACAACTAGCTCGGCATCACCTTGTGCCTTTAGATTTTTTATTCCTCTTTCCTTTGCAGCTTGCATACCGAGTAACAGAGACTCATACTCGGCAGTATTGTTAGTGTTGAAAAACTGCAATTTGAAAGAAAGAGGAATTACCTCCTCTTTGGGAGATATCAGTACAACTCCAGCGCCACATCCACTAGTCGCGCAACTGCCATCAAACTGCAGGGTCCAGACCTCATTAAGATCCTTTTCTTGAACAAAAACACCCTTTGTACCCGTCTCGGTAGACAAAAAGTAGTTCCCCATCCCTGATGATTCAAAAAGGATTTGGGCTTTGGGGTCTTCAGAGCTAGTGACCAAGTATTTCTTTTGGGATTCCGGCTCCAAAGTTTGCATTACGCCTTTGACTGGGATTCTAGCTTTGGACCAGTCCATGTGAATTTCTCCACCAACTTCGCTGCAAAAGCTCCTTCCCAACAGAATTCCATAGGCTGCCGGAATGTCAGCGACAAGAACGGTCATTTTTACCCTCTTTTCGGGAAAGGCCGCAAACGCAAATTGTGCGTCTTTGATTTGACCAATCAATGGCACTTGTTTGGTCTCCAATGAATAACATCTGCCGAAAGGTTTGGTAAGAGTGAGGCCCAAAGCATGGGCGACTTTCGCCGGCATGACGTTATCGGAAGCTCCGGAATCAATTATACAGTTGCTCAACTTATGGCCATTGATTAGGAGGGAGAGATAGAAAGGTTCTATCTTGCCTGATGCGGATGTTGAAGCAACATTTATATGGGATTCATGGGGAGTGGAAAGGATTCCTTTAGGGGAAGCCTGATTAGATATAACAGCTTGACTTTGGATATACTTAGTCAATCTTATAAGCTGTTCGGGGTTTGACTGAAGATACTCAGCTTCAGACATCTGGATCTTGGTCTTTTTTGCATGATCTATTATATCGAATGCGGCCAAGGGTTGCGTTGGTAAAGGAATGAGTCCTTCACTTCGCGATGGTGGAACAGGGTTACTGATCTTGATAGGAATATGTGGGGGTTGATTCGGAGGAGAGATGGGCGGGAAAGACTTCTTTGCAAAAGACTTAACAGGGAATTGAGTAGGAAGAGGATTACCTCTTCTAGCAATGGTTGGAGGCGCGTTTGACACGACCTTCTCCTTCTGCACATGGGCAGCAACTTCCGCTTCCTTTCCTTGCGAGCGGGTAAAAACAGCATAGGATTGTCCGCTTGCATAGCCCTGAGTACTCTCTTCTTCATCAGATTCATCCTCATCAAATTCCATGTATCCAATAGTGGAGTCGCCAGTCGGCTCACCGACATCTTGATCATCTTCGTCTTGAGGCGAAGGTTCTTCATAGTACTGCTCTTCTTCTTCAATTTCGGCCAGAGCATTGACCGGAGGGGCCTCAAGCGCCAACCGTGGAGCAGCTGCAGGCAAGCGCGGCCTTTGTGAAGCATTGTTAGGAACAAAATTCCTCATGCGGATATCCGTCGAGGAACTGGGAGAGGCTTGGGCCAGCTGCTTTTTTAGTGCAAGTAGGTCATTCGCCATCTTTTGGAATGCCGGATCAGATGAAGTGGTAGGCGAGGGATCCGAAGATTTAGGCTTTGACGATTCCTTTTTCAACTCGCCAGATATTATTAAATTGTCTTCTATCCGGATGGCAGCAGCCTGAGCAAGAGGTAGAGTAGCTACTCGCTCTTGAAGGAGCAAGAAGCTGACTTTTGAGCTCATGGCGTTCACGAAGAAACACTTCTGATTCTCCGGCGTTGGAAGCATGGCAGTAGGGACACGGTTGATTAGTGCATTGAAACGGGCGACAAAATCGCGCATGGTCTCATTTGCCTCCTTCTTCAGGTGAGTGATTCGTGATAGCAACGCAAATGCATCCTCTGAAGGCTTATATCTGTCTTCAAAAGCGTCCCGCAAGGTAGCCCAACTGGTGATAGATCCGGCCGGCAAATGCTGAAACCATTCAGCTGCAGGTCCTTGTAGGGTTTCCAGAAAAAGGCGAACTGACACATCTTCATGAGTCACGTCCAAAATACTGCATGACATGATGAAAGCAGATATGTGGGAATCTGTGCTTTGATTTCCGCTCCCGTCAAATTTAGGAAAATTCTTTCGATTTCCGTGAGGGAGTGCGTGAACTGGATGTGGCAGTGCGAGAGGACCCATAGCATTTCCCCATGGTACTGCCATTTGAAAGGCTGGAAAAAGCACACGAACTGGGAGGGTGGTTCCAGCGAGCGCGAGCACTACTGAAAGGGATGTAGATGCTCCTTGTAACAGACTTTTTCTTCGCGGAGGTGAGACACTCCTGGATGACCACCTAGCCGAGCTTAACGCTGAAAAACGTGCCGGTGTTACGCTGAAATTGTGCCTTTGAAGCAGATCGAAAGTAGGATCAACTTCTCCACGGGCTCTCCTGCTGCGCGTAAAAGGTTCACTCGCCAGTGTACCTTTCAGATCTGCAATATTACGGCGCAGATTTAAACTTTATTTTTGGGTGTACTTGCTGATTTTCTGGTTTTTCTGTCAAAAACCAGCAGCATGCACTTTTCTGAATATTTAAAAAAACTATCCTCTTCGAAAAACCGATTGCGGTTAATGACAAATAATAACGAGGATAAGATGGCAGGGAAGATAGTAAGCTGATTTTCAGATCTGATCTTTACTTTTTCAAAGGGTTTTAAACTTTTTGGAAAATAGTCAAAAATCCAGATCTACGGAAAAATAATGATTTTGATAAAAACTCAGCGAACTAAAGATCTGTAACTAGGCCCGATCTATGACTCTCAGAAGGAAATTTTTCGATTTGAGCACTTTTGCAAATTTTTGGATTTTTATAAAAAAATTCAGGTTTGCAAAATGGGCGTGAACTTTCTTATGATTTTCTGATTTTATCTTTCTATCTTGCTATCAGCATAGATCTGACAGATCTGTCCGTTCCCCAGCGGAGTCGCCAAAAACTGTTGGTCCGAAAATCTGTCGCGTGGACAGATCTATGGATAGACGAGCCAACAGTGTTGCAGGGCTTAGCCCCTCTTTGAGGCAATGACAAAGCGGCCGGTTTATTGCTATTTCTACTAGCAGGAACCTATGCAAGTCTCACAGATTCTACCTTCGGGGTTGGGATTTCATCCCGGTAGGGTGTTCAGGCTGCGAAAAGAAAGGAATGAAAGAGAGAGAAGAGAAAGAGAACAGATCCGAAGGAGAAAAAAGAAATGAATTCCAAAGCGAAAGGTCGGAAGATCTATGCTTTTAGTTTGGTAGTGTGAGCCAAACCTACTTGCATAAATAAACAAAGCAATCTTGATAAACAAATGACGGAAAAGTAGATATGAATCTAGCAGATCAAACACATACGAGATCTAACGTAAGAAAGATCTAATGTATAACACAGCTATTGAGCACAAAGTCTGAATAATTGTATTACTGTTCTTTTCTGTTACAAGAAAGCTCAAAGTCTTTCTCTCCTCACTTCTATTTCTATCTAAAAAATGTTCACCTCCTTGAATACAACAAGTATTCTTGTATTTATAGAAGATGAGGGAGAGAGAAGGCAAAATGGAGCCAACCACTTATTTACAAGATATTTACAAAATATCCAAAAGTCATGTTGACTTTGACAACTTGGATGGATGACATCATCCCATGATGCAACATGGATGATGTCATCATTTGTGCCAACTTACTTCAGATATTACGAAAAGAAAGTCGGAGAATAGAGAGGAGAAGAAGAAGAAGAAGAAGAAGAGGAAGCTATTCATCATCATCATCCTGTGGCCTAAAAGGGGTCGCCTGTTTCTGATGCTGATCAGGAGATGAGATGTGGAACTGAGCGCGGTATTCCAAGAACTTGCTGATCATCGGCCCAAATTGATCCTGTGATGGATCCTTGTGCCGTTCACTGATTGCTTCGCAAGTTTCCCGCTCATCTATGAGCTTTTCTGGGATCTTGGAATAGTCTTTACCCGCCTCGATTAGGGACCCGATGAAGTCTCTACAGGCCAGTAGGTTGTTGATGGATTCGATGTCGAACGTGACTTCTGGCCCTGTCCCTTGAGAAGCTACCTCCTTGAAAATCCGGATAGTGTCATCAGCTGATCTCAAGGTAAGGGAAGGAGTGAGCAACCCTGGAGTCATAGATAAAACAATTTTCTCCATTTGATGCATCGCATCCAGGGCCTCTTCCTTTACCTTGTCTATCTTTTCCAGAACAAATTCTAGCTGATCTATCCGATAGTCCAGAGTGGACATAGTTTTGTTGAGGGCCCTTGGATGGCCGAAGACTCCGAACTTAACCAGATCTTCGACTGAACAGTCGAACATTTGTTGGAAGGCTTCGTGCTGGAGTCTAGCATGCTCTAATTCTTCTGATATCGGGCCTGCTAATGCTTGGAGTTCCTTATTCGCCTTCTCGATATTCAGGTATAAACTGATATACTCGGCGATTACTCTTTCGCTATCCTTGAGGATCGGCTCCTCCAATGCCGAAAAGCACCATACCACCTTTCGCCGATCTTTGAATATTCATTGATCTTCTCCTGACCGAGAAGCTCAGGAGTCTCGGCGCGGTTGTGGGAGGTGCACTTCCCATCTTTTCTGGTAAGGCTTGAAGCAGGTATTTATTCTGCTCCTTTAGTAGCCTCTTTTCTTCCTTTGTTTCTTGAAGCTTTTCGCAGAGTGCATCAACTGCGGAAAGAGCTTCCCCCTGGAGACTTTCTGAGGATGTCCCCATTGTGACTTGGGTCACTGTGAAATCTGCCGGAGACAGATCTTCTTTCTCTTTGGTGGGATCGGGGTAGGCTATTTCCATAACCCTCTCACCTGCAGCGCTCTTGGAGAAGCGTGTAACCGGCTTGTGCTTCTTTGCTCCTTTAGCGGAATGACCGAAAAGTCCATCGGAGCGATGGGAACTTTCCTCTTTTGTTGGCTTAGGCTGCTTTGAGAGATCCAGCTGGTCCTATAGAAGAAGGACCGAGAGACAGAGAGGAGGAGCGGCAACGGTAGAAGAGGGGAAAAACGTGGAGACACGCGGCGCGGCATCGAAAGAATAGCCGAGGAAGTGCCCACGGGAGAAAGGAAACATGCAACGCGAGAAGATATAGGAAGGGAAGGGAGCTCGGAGATGAGGAAGAAATGGAAGAAGACAAATCAGCAAGGGAGGAGAAGATAGATGAAGAGGCGGGGAAAGAGTAGAAGAAGAAGGGCGAGAGGACACAACCAAAGGAGTGGTTGCTTGAGTCACTCGAGGAGGAAGGAAGAGAAGAAGAAGGGATAGAAGGGACCTCTGAAGTTGTAGCGGCGCCGACATCACAGGTGGATGGGCGTATAGGACTATCCTCTGTCAATTCTTTCTCTGGCGAATCCAGGTTATTACTTGTTCGAGCTCGAAGGAAGAGGACTTTCGGGGGCTTCCTCTGAATGGTGCTAGGTTCACCTTTGGTACCTTTGCCTTTCAGCAGACTTCTTTGTCCTTGGAGGTGCGTTGCCCAAAGGGAAGTCGTGAAATCTACCCCGAGTAGATTAGTCCGTTCATGCGGCACCAATGCTCCGTTCTCCGCATAGTTTCTTTTACCCTCTCCTCGGTTGTTTGAGGAGCCTTGCTTCTCGAATGTCAGGGAAGGGCCAATCATCCCCTTCGTGTCATTATACACTTTGTCTACTTCGTCTTCCGTGGTTTGGAAGCCTTTTGGGACAATGGCCACTCCGTATTGGATGATTTCCGTTAATGCCAAGCGAGTGATCCTTTCTTGAGTTCTACCTCATGGAGAACGTCAATGTAGATATCCTCAATCGAGGGACATGAATTGGATCAAGCTTAGCCCTTGGTAGACGGCCCCTAGGGTCGAATGTAGGCCTTCTTTGGGAAATCATGCTTTAGGTTGAGCAATTCTAGCTCAAAGAAACATCTCCTTCGCCTTGTGATAGCTGGAGCATGTGTAACGGCCTCTTGAGGGGGAAAGGAGTTCCGCCCTTCTTTCTCTTGAGGCACTTTTCATGGTATGTGACGAGTTTGTCTTGGCAGTTCAATAAAATCAGCTTTGGTCCAACATACCTTGGTAGCCTGGTTGGCTCTCCCAAAAAGTTGGCAGCCCTTAGATAGGTGAACGTGGGAAATTGGGTGAACAAGGCTCCCCATTTCTCTGTGACTGCCACTATGTTTTTGGTTGTCCATTATGAGTCAAATTTGGCATGCACATGCACATGATGTGGTAGAAGAAAACATCATTGATTTTAGCAAATGAAGAGATACTATTCTCTAGCCTTAGCTCGGATAGTAATCAAATATCTTGGCACGAGGCCATACTCCACTTCGGTTGAGCCACAGGTAATCCCTTGCCGATCTTTGCGGCGTAGACTACATAGGAGTTCATATGAAATACTCCGATTGTGGCAAGCTGTTGTTGGCTGCTTTCGAGAGATAGTCTTCTTGATTATTTCACCCAGTAAAGCGGCGATCGGGCAAATTCTTATTCATTGTTTCTAGGTACCGCAGCATCCACTTATGGAAATAGTGGGCATCTGAAAGCCCGAAGACTCTGCTCAAGAAGGTGATAGAATCACTGAGTTCCTCTGAGAAATCACTTCGGTGGATAGTCTGAGGCCACCGGGTCACTACCTTCTTATTCTTTAGGTAGACCTCATTCATTAACTGCATGCACTGGCCTTCGTTGTCTTCCCAGGCCTTGATGCATTCCTGTTGGCTAACAGCCACGTAGTTCCGGTGGTGAGGAATGCCAAGCATCAACTCAAAATGGCGGGCAGTGAGGTTTATGACTACTTCGCCCTTGCTATTCTCGACACATCTCGTGTCTTTGTTGAAGGATTGTGCAACAACCATCATAAACTCGTTATTCACACCAATGGCGAGGATTCCTCCGTGCAGTGCGGGGGCACCTTGCCTATTAGTTTGTCCATCCATGGACTTCTTGTAACCTTTTGAGTTCTAAGCCAGAACTCATCCATGTCAATGTGACCCAATTCAGAGTCCCTGACATCCATACTGCACTCAGCCTGTGATTCGGGCATCCTGACCCTCTGATATTTGTATTTCATTTCTTCTTCTGTTAGCTTTGCCTTTCCTCTTGGTTTGGTGGGCTTCTTGCTTGACGTAGACATGTGTTCTTTCGAACTCGGCTCTGATCTGCGAAGAAGAAGAGAGACCCAATCAAAAAGGTTGAATTAGTCATTTGATCTTCCACTGGAAAGCTTAGCGGGGAGTTAGAGATTTAAAGGCTCGGGCGCGGGAAAAATACAATTGGCGAGCCAAATAGATAAGGCGCAAGAAAAAGGAATGTTGCGAGAGGTTATATTGGCGCCAAAAGCGCATGGCGCATGGATGAAGCAGGTTGCATCTTAAAGCAGGGCGCACAGGAAATGCGTGTTACATTAGGGTTCGGTGCGCCCTTTGGCGCAGGGAAAGACTGTGCAGCATGGACAAATGATGCGCCAAAGGAATATAGCGCGGCGCATGGAAGGTCTACACAACATTATGTTACTGCAATGGAGGATGCGCCCGCGCCTTATCTAGCTTTATACTTGCGCGAAAAAGGCTTTTGTTGCATCGAAACTGGGTGCGCTCTTTGGCGTATGGAAACATTATGCAGCGTGGACAAAGGGTGCGCCGAAGGCTTTTTAAGGAGGCGCGGGTTTTACACTTGGAGCATGCAAAAGGGGTGCGCTTATGGGCGCATGAATTTCAGCTGTAGCAGGATGGCAGGGTGCGCCATGGCGCGGATCTTGAGTATGTTGCAAGTCGGATAGGTGCGCCGAGGGGCGCGACTGTCTTGATTGTTACAAGGCGCGCCGGTGCGCCTTGTGAAATAAGCTCTCAAACTTCTTTCTTTCTTTCTCTTCCACTTCAAAAATTGCTTGGACAAGTAAGGTTTTTCAAAAATCTTGTAAAAGCAGACCCCCGGCTAGCTAAAAGCGACCCCTTTTCCAGCAGATCCGGAAAGAGGGAGGTAGAGGAAGAGCAACAGAAGAAAATGAACAGGACAGCACGGGGGAAAGGCTCGAACACATTCAAACTTTGATGAAAACCGGCCAGCAAGTTGGCACACACACCAAAACCGGACAAAAAACAAGCCCAAAGAACAGAAAACATAAAACAGGGAAGGGGAAGAACCTCTTACCTTAAAATATAGTGAAAATTCCTTGGCGGGTCCTGACATGACACAAGACGAAGCGAGAGCGGGGGCTGACAAATCCAGAAAAATCACGTGCTGACAAAAGAATGAAAATGACATTGGGCGCGCACGGGTATTTATAGAAAAACCTGTCATTAATGCGCCACCAACCTTTTGAAATGGCGCATGGAAACGGCTGTCGACAAGGTAAAGCGTGCGCCCTTTGGCGCATGGAAGGAAATGGCAACAGAAGAATGAGCGCGCCTTTGGCGCACCAAATTCGTCGTCGACATGAAGTTATGTGCGCCCTTTGGCGCACCAAAACTTGGTGTAACAGGTATATTATGTGCGCCCTATGGCGCACCAAAAACTTACTCAACATCCTTTGGCGCACCGAAAGGAGTGACAACATGGAAAACCATGCGCCAAAGGCTTTTTAAGGGCGCATCAAAAACTGATGTTGCAAAGCAAAACCATGCGCCTAGCCAAAAAGGCTCAAAAAAGACTAAGTTCAAAAACTGAATTTCCCGGGAAGGGATTTTACAATATTTCGAACGCGAAGGATCCCTAACGAGGGATCGAAGCAAAACTAAGATCGTGTAAGATAGATTTTAATAGTAGAAGGGCCTTAGATGCAAGGCATTAAGAGGTACCATTTTAGGTACACCATCCATGGAAGACAAATGATAAGCCCTGCACCCATATTTATGAGTGACTACGTACGAACCCATCTAGTTAGGAGCGAACTTACCACGCTTACTCCTTTCTAGCGTAGTGACATTTTAGTTTTCTTTAAGAACAAGATCACCAACTTTGAAGTCACGGTGTTGCAAGTGCTTGTTATATGCACACTTGACATGATCAAGATAGACTTGATGATGCTCAAGAGCATTGAGACACCGCTCATCTAGCAACTCAAGTCATGTTTAGACGATTTTGACGATAGTCCTTATCAGAAACAAATTCTTTGAGAGAAACACAGAGAGATGGGATCTGGACTTCCAAAGGAAGAACAACCTCTAACACATAGACTAGAGAGAAGGGAGTAGCACCCGTAGGAGTATGAATGCTAGTTCAATAAGTCTAGAGAGAAAAAGGGATATGTAAATGCCAATCCCTACCAGCTCGACTAGTTACTTTTGCGAGGATATTACGCAAAGTTTTATTGGAAGCCTCATCTTGGCCGTTAGCTTGAGGATAGTATGGAGAAGAAAAGATGAGTTTGATATTGAAAGTGTCACAGAGGTTCTGTAAATCGATGTTTTTGAAATATTTACCATTGTCTGTGATGATTTTGTGTGGAATACAAAAGCAACAAATGATGTGTTAATAGAAAAAATCAACTATGGGTTTAGCTTTGGTCAATGAAAAAGGAATAGCTTCCACCCACTTAGTAAAGTATTATGTGGCAGTAATGATAGAATGATGATGCTGTGAAGAGTGGGGATTGATGAGACTGATGAGATCAAGACCCCATTGCAAAAAAGGCCACAAATCCGCTACAGGTTGCAAAGCCTGACTGGGGATATGTGTGAGATTGGAATGTTGTTGACACTTGACACATTTCTTAGTGTATTCACAACAATCTCGATTAAGAGAAGGCCAATAATAGCCTAAACGTAAGATGCATTTAGCTATAGCCAAGCCACTAAAATTTCCACCATAGATACCATCATGGACTTCCTGGATGGCTTTAGATGATTCAGGGGTTTTGAGGCACCGAAGCAAAATACCATCAAAACCACGTTTGTAGAGGATTTCACCTAGAATAGTATAGCAATTAGCGCATAGGATAAAATATCTTCTACCATTGGAAGTCAGATCTGGAGGAAGCACTGAATGAGATAGATAATCAATGATGTGTTGATACCACTCATCTTGAGTATTGGTTGCGATGACGTTAATTGAAGTCAACTGCTTGAGATGAGATGGTTGGTCTAAACGCTGCACAACCACAGAAATTCGTGAGTCTTCGGTAAAAGGTGGAATAAGCGAGGCTAAAGAAGCCATTGTATCTGCGAATCAATTCACAGTGTGAGGAATAGCTTGGATAGTAAATTTATCAAAATATTGAAGCTGAAAGAAAATGATATCGTGATATTTTTGAAGGATATCGTTCTTGCATTGATAGACACCCATGACTTGATTAACGATGAGTTCAGAGTCACCAAAGATGTCGATATGGCAGTGCAATATTAATGGCATTTTGAAGACCTAAAACAAGAGCTTCATATTCAGCCATATTATTGGTACACTCAAAGTTAAGTTTGTGTGCGACTGGGATAGGTGCACCCCAAGGAGGAATCATAACGAAACCTGCACCTCCCCCTTGCTAGCATTTGGATCCATCAAAGAAGAGTTTTACTTTAAATGGAGAAAAACCAAAATCAATTTGTTGGATATACTCATCGGGGAATTGAGCGAGGGGACTTGAGTGTCCGGAAGAGGAGCATCAACTAATTGATCTGCAATGACCTGACCCTTGATAGATTTTTACGGGATAAACTCAAGATCAAATTTTGTCATGAGCATGAGCCAACGAGTGATACGATCATTGTGATAAGGCTTTGCATGCATTGTCTTGAGTGGATTGACACTTATGACAATGTAAGTTTTATGATTGAGGTAGTGACGAAGCTTAGAAGTTACAAAGAAGAAGAGAGCACAACACAACTTTTCAGCTTCGGAATAACGTGTTTCATACTCATGGAGAGTGTGACTGATGTAATAGATGGCTTGTTCTTTACCACTAGCATCCCGATGTGAGATCATGGCTCCCAAAGCATGGTCAGTCACAGAAATATAAAGATAGAATGGCTCCCCCTCGTGTGGAGGTGTAAGCACAGGTGGGGAAAGAAGATAATCTTTGAGATCATCAAAGGCCTTTTGGCAATGCTCATCCCATTCAAAATGAACATTTTTATAGAGGAGATGATGAAAAGGTTTACAATGGTCCTGATAAATTGCGAGATAAAATGACGCACTAATTGAAGCCATCCTTGAAGACCACGAATTGCTTTAAGTTAGAATTGGGATGCATCTCAAGGATAGCTTTTATTTTTACGGGGTCCACTTCAATACCCCTAATAGAAATGATAAAGCCTAAGAGTTTACCAGTGAGAATGCCAAACACGCACTTAGATGGATTTAAGCAAAGACAAAAGCGAATGAGCCTCTCAAAGAGAGGTGCACGAGTGAAAAGATGATCTGACAAAGGTGTTTGGATTTACCGAGGAGATCATTGACGTAATCTTCCAAAGTTTTTGTAAGAGATCGTGGAAGATGTAGGTCATTTCTCCCCGATAGGTTGCTCTTGCATTCTTAAAACCGAAAGGCATGACACGATAACAAAAATTCCCCCAAGGAGTTATGAAGGAAGTATTATGTTGGTCCTCTGGTGCGATGAGAATTTGATTATACCCATAGAAACCATCCATAAGAGAAAGCATCTCGTGACCTGCCGTTAAATCCATGAGTTGGTCGATATTAGGTAGAGGAAAATCATCTTTTGGACAAGCAAGATTAAGATCCCGGAAGTCGGTACAAATTCAAATCTTCCCAGTAGCTTTGGTTACTGGTACTACATTTGAAACCCATTGTGGATAATCAATGGGTTGGATGAAGTTAGCAGAAATCAAATGTTGCAACTCTTCTTTAACAAGAAGGGCTACTCGAGGGTGCATTTTACGTAATTTTTGCTTAACCGGTTTGATGTCTAGAAGAGTAACGATATTGTGGACCACGATATCGGATCGAGTCTTGGCATATCCTTATATGACCAAGTGAAGGCTTGACAATGGTTGGAAAAAAAGTGGTGAAGTCTCCTAACTCATGTGGATTAAGAGATTGGCCGACCTTAATGATGCGAGGGTCTTTATAAGTCCCTATATTAAGGTTGAAAATGGCTTTGTTAAGAAGCGTAGATGTATCAGAAGGAATGGTTTTAGGAAGATAGGAATCCTCTGCCCCCAGATAGGTGAGGACAGAATCATCATCTACACAGTGGATAGTGTTGATAGTAGGAGAGTGGTCTCAAACTATTTTTGGGAAGACTAATGGTATGGAAGTGGATTTGTTATTAGTTTTATAGGTCAGCGGCCCTAAGGAGATGGTATTGACTAAAAAAAAAGTTAGACGGGATGGAAATGGTGTCATCCACATCAAATGATGCTTCTGACCTAGTGGGAGAAGATGGTTCTTCAATGGGAAGAGGCTCATCAAGAATAGTGATGGTGGCTTTTGAAAGAGGTTTAAATCCTAAACCAAATTTTTGATGTGGTTTGAGAGTTGGAATGGACACGAGGTCATGCACACCCTGTTCATACTTTCCCAGGCCAAAATCCTTCCACACGCATCGATATAAATAAGTTTTTGCAAACGTGGAATTCTCAGAGACAATCAAACCCTGTTGAATAGGGTTTGGCCCTAGGAGGAGAATCCGGGTGATAGTGAGGTGTATCAAGACCACCGTAAATGAAGTTATTCTGTTGATTGGGTAGACCAATGGTGATGACGTGACCAAGACCTGACTGATATTCAAGTTGTTTTTCTGGTCTACCATACTCATTAGGCTTGAGATGGATGTCAAAAGAGAGAAGAGGAAGTTCTCCTAGTGTGAAACGCTCATGATGTCTTTTCTAGATTTTTTAAATCTGGTAGTTTTGTTACAGGTATGGAAGAGGATGAATCCTCATTAAGAGAATAAGCATTCTCCTTTAGAGGGGCAGACCCTGTGGTCATGTCGCATTGTGTAGAAGGAAAAGGATCTCCTGGATGAGTATAGATTTTTCCCTCATACTGATATTTTAAGCATCGATGGAGGGTTGATGGGACGCAATGCATTGCACAAATCCAAGAGCATCCAAGGATCATATTGTAGTGGAATTTCCCTTCAACAATGTAAAAGAGCTCGTGAAGCAGCTTCTTACCTACTCGAATGGGTAGGACCACAGTTCCTAAAGTAACTGCCAGCTGATCATTAAATGATCGAAGGGCGAAAGGCGGTGGTGACACTACGTTCTTTGGTAACTTAATTTGCTCGAATGCATCCGAGGAAATGACGTTGAGTGTAGCACCACTATCAATCATAGTGCACTTTAACGTAGTGTTGTTGATTTGAACTGTGATAAAGAGGGGAGCCTCTAAATCCTCGGAAGAAAGGGAAGGAATTTCTGAATCTTCAAAGGAAATGGTTGTTAACGGTTTATTTAATCCAAAAATCATCTCAACAGTTGGGGTTCATCCAATACACTGCGATATGACATAGATTATCAATCAAAGCCTAGCAATGTTGTGGAGATGATTGAATGAGGTCGAAAAGAGACATTTTGACCGGAGCATGGGTAATTTGTTTCATAACACTCTCCTCTACTGACATAGGAATCTGAGCTTGAGGTGAAGCATGAATAGAGACCCTAGGTCTTGAGGCTGATGTGGAAGGAGGAATGCCTTTAGGGGATGCAAAAATGACAACCTATGGCCGAGATGTAGATAATTATAGATTATCATATTGTTGTGTTCTAGTGGTGATATGAATCGTGTCGATTTGAGAAGGTGGAAGACCATCCAGTGGAATTAACGTAACTAGATGCCCGAGTAGATCACCGAGGCTCATATGTGGTTGAGATGACAAGAGATACTTTTTCCTCCTCTTCTTCTAACAGAAGATCACTTTCTTCCTAAATATTGTTAATGACAGATTGAAGGGCTTTACATCCCTCGGTGTCATGTCCTAGAGTGCGATGGTAAGCACAAATCAAATCAGAGTTGAACCAGGAAGGTTTTACTCCTTTAGGATTATAGGGTTTGATCGGAGGAAGGGATATGGATGAAGACTGGATAAGTTGGCAAATAATTTCAGTATAGAATCTGGTAGACAAAGATGAGGACAGAGATGACGGAGGTGCCTCTTTTACCTCCATAGACTGCTGAGGTAAAAGAACCTGCATGTCTAGTTTGACAGTCTTTTTAGGGATCATTTTACTTTTTCAGACATCGGGAGAAGTAGCCTTGGACACTTGAGATGGAAGCAAGTGAGGCATGATTGATTTCTGGAGGAGGAGCTCCTAAGATAGATTTTGAAGATGATGAAGATGTGACAAGTGTTGTGGTCTTCAGAGATAGGGAAGGCTACTTGATCGAAACAGATGACGATTTAGATAATGCTGATTTAGATGAGGGAGGAGCTCCCAAAATAGGTCTGATCGGAGGAACAGAGGGTGCCTTGGATTTTGGTGACGAAGATGATGGTCCTGATAAAAGAGGTGATGCCTCTCTAGTCTGTGAATTCACTTTACAAGGCACCAGCGAAGAAGGTGTTGTAGAAGAAGAAGATGATGGTTCTGATGGTATTGTAGAAGAAGACACCTTCCCATTTGATAAATCCAATCTTTTATGAGGCGCAGAGAGAGATTTTTGAGGGAAAGCACCAAGAGTCTTAATAGTCCAAAATATGGGTTTTCCTTTTTCAGGGATGGTGACAACTTCAACCGCATAAGGTGATTGTAGCCTTTTCGGGGAAGGAGATGAGGAGGTGCTGATGATGTAACGTTAGACTTTAGTTGTCTTGGTTTAAGTTTAGGAACTGAGAGTGTAGGTGCCGGTGCTATTTCTTTAGATTTTCCCTTAATAGGCAAAATAGTATCGGTGATGGAAGAAGTGGATGATGAAGGAGCAGTTCCTTGCGAGGGAGATACTTTTGGTACAGTAATTGTGGGTGTAACTACTGTGGGAAAGGAAACAGAAGAGTCAAAATTGAAGACGCTTCCGTCGAAGTTGGTACAACTATAGGTATGTTTACCAATGGCATAGTCACAACAAAAATGGGAGAAATAGAAGTAGATGTATTCGTGGTGGAAACTCGAAGGGATGTAAATGCCTCGAGCATCAAAAGAATATCTGACGATGAGACAGATCAAGATGACACTGTCTTGGGCATGGATGGAAGATCAGATAAAGAGGCAGAGGGAGATGAATTTGTCTCTAACAATGTGGGAATATTCAAAGATGGGTTGTCTGAAGATACTGGAATCCCAGTGATTAGTGGAGCGGAAGGACATTCAGATTCGGTTGATGTGTTTGTAGATGGCTTAGTTTTAGAAGAAGATTCTTCAATAGAAATGAAGCTGATAGTATGTGTTTGGTTTTTGAGACTCTAAAGCATCATTGTTCAGGAAATGATTGGGAAAAGGTTGTTAAAAAACATCAAGCACCTAATTTGGGGGAGCATTTGGGTTATCCAAAGTGAGCTCACCTTTATCAATGAATTTCTGGATAATATTTTTGAAGGTCGACATCGTTTAATGTCATGGCCTTTGGTTTTATGATAATGATAGAATTCATTTTCCCTATACCAGAATGGTCATTCTTGGTTCTCATCAAAATTTATAATAGGGGGAAGTTCAATCATGTGAACTTCCAACATTTTTTCCAAGATAGAAGCATATGATTCCCCCAACGAAGTAAAAGATCAAGATGACGAGGGTCATTTTCGAGAAGATGGGGAGTCTCTCTGTGGTGTTTGATTAGAAGTGTTATCGGCTCATGGTGTTTTTAATATGATAGCATTGGTAGACCCCTTATTCTTGTCTTTGTTAGAAGTGGAAGGGTTTGTTTTTATAAATCGAGAAAAATCTGGTTTAGATTTAGAGTGAAGTTTTAACTTTCCTTGTTCAATGGTGCGGGATTCAAGTTTGCGTGCCATTGTAAAGGCTTCTTCAAATGTATGAAAATTTTGGATCCTTAAATTAGAAGAAATATGATTAGCACAAGATTGAGTAAACAACTCAATCTGTTGAGATTCGAGAAGGGACAAATACAATTGGTTTATTATCCCTCTCCAACGCGCAACAAAGTCTGCAATAGACTCATCATCGAATTGATGAATGTTATAAAGATCTGTAATCGAGATCTTATGTGCGATGTTTATTGAAAAGTTTTCAACAAAAATCTAGGCCAATTGAGAGAAAGAAAACAAGGAATGTTGGCGAATGTTATTATACCAGTCTAAAGCAGGCCCTTGTAGAGACATAGGGAAAGTATGAAGCATAAGCTCCTGATCCTGGACTATCAGGTAGCAAGCGTGTTTGAATACTCATAGGTGCTGTTGAGGATCCTCCCGACTATGAAATTTTGAGAACTTAGGAAGTTCCCATTGGGGAGGATAAGGCTTAAAAGCCACTGATGGATGAATGGGTTCATTACACACTTCTTCAAAAGAGTATGAAGGACAAGCCCCTTTAGTGGAGGCTTCTAGGTCTGTAATTTTCTTGAAAAGAATTTAGACCACGTTAGATTGAGGAGGAGGCATACTGGTATGTCCTACATAAGAATCGAAAGGTGGATTTTGTTGAGGCGTCAACGGGGGATTCATCTGTTGATTAACAGGATGATAAGAGGAATAACCAGGTGTTCTGGGTGACGCCTGGTGAGGTATTTGTTGTGAAGGAGCCTGTGTATAAACAGCTATGAGATGACAAGTGGTTGAGAAAAAGGTGGTTGAATGAAAGATAGAGCCTATGATTGGTGGGCTCCTACACTTATCGACTAAATCAGAATGGATTGAGGAACATGGGTATTAATTTGATTGGACATGGTGGGGAACAAGGTCTGAATGAGGCTTTTGACTACCGGATTGGTTATTAAGGGTGCCGACGCTAGAGGATGGGTGAAGGTCACTGTCACTTGGAGCATTGGAAGAAAGACCAACTGGAGGATGAGAAGCAAGAACCAACTGACTTGTAGAAGGGGGTTGATTCATAAAGAGGTACTGACCCTAGGACACAATGGATGGCATAGAATAATTAACAACAATCTGTGGGTGTAGATGTGCCCATTATAGCTAGAGAAGAGGACTTCTCAGAAGTAGGTTGTGGAATAGTCGAGGTAACTGCGGCACTAGGAATAGGAAAGACTATTTGAGAACTAGTCGACATGGTCGGTGGAAGAGAAAAAGGAGGCACAGGTGCACCACCCTCTTCCGTGGTTCAAGGTGAGAAAAAATATGCTAACTATTCTATAAAATCCTAGGATGGTTCATGAGGATAATCGTAAACTTGTTGGATTGGTGGTCCCTGATCAGATATTTGAATAGACTTATGTACTAGATAGTCCATAAGGGCTACTGGATTGTGATCAAGGAGTGCCTGAAATTCAGGATCCCCGTGAGGAACATACTCTATATCAGAAGCAGATGATATTTCTAAAGGACTGGGGAAGCTGGACGTGATGGGATTGCTTTAGGCTGATAGAAAGGATTATATGACCAAGATGGGGAACCAACTAATAGCGGTCCTAAGGAAGACCCGAGGGGTGCCGAAACATCCACACTAGTGGTGATCTCGGAGGAAGAAGGGGTCATTTGAGCCATTTTTCTAGATTGTAATCGAGTGATGACCGTCATAAACAAACAAAAATATAGAAAAAGAAGATTGACCTAACTAATGCATAAACAATTCAAGCAGCGTAGGTGATTATCTCTTTTAAATTTTCCTGCTTTTAAGAAAGAAAATATTAGGGAAGGCTTTTTAGAACAGGAACTACTCAGATAGCCAAACTAAGGATGGTTTGGGGAATGTTTTGGTGAGGAGTCCCAAAGGCACTTTAGTAAAAGACTAGTACGTGGCTTGATATAGGGGCCTACCCCCGCACTTCACACACCGCTGCGATAAGGGAGTTGGGTGCTTTGCCAATATATACCAGAACTTCCGTGAATTTATAGCGTGGCCCGAGTACCATGTAGGCTCTTCCTCTTGGATGTCACTTCCAAGTAGGTGAGGCCAGGGGAGGAATTTTGTTTTGATGCTTTATACCTAGTGATTTTGGCTTTGTGTGCAAGGGTGAAAAATAAAAATCAAACAGTTTCACTACCAATTTTGATCAATTTTTGCAGCCTATTTAGAAAACTAGATGAATAGCATACAACAGAAATGACAAAGGAAAAGTTCTTTTTAAGCACTAAGAATGAAGTGTTGGATTTCAATGAAGACAAGTCAAAAAAATTCTTTCCCAAATGCGATTAAATTATTTTTAAGCACCAAAATCGAAATGTTTGAATGTGATAGAAAACAAACAAACAAGTTATTTTTAAGTTCTTAAAAAGGAGAAAACACCGTAAAAGAGGAATACCTGTAGATTTAGCTCTCCATGGTGTGTGGACTTCAAAAAGCGTGTTGTTGATCTCTTCCCCTTGAACAATCCCATGAAAAAGCAATGTGCTCCGCAAGAAAAGGTTAAGCAAACACCCAATAAATCCAGAAAGATATATCCAGATAATAGTAGAATTAAAATTTCTATTTAAGGAACTAGAAAACTTTCAAGAAAATAACACTTTTGCAAAAAGAGATGGATCAAAAAAATGCAATTTTGAAATCAAATGAAATATTTACTGATCTTCAAATAGGAATTGGAATTTAGTTTTACAAGAAAGAAGAAACTTTAACTTTGCAAATTATAAGTGAAAGAAGCAAGACCAAAATGAAGGAAGGAAATGCTACGGAGAACTGATGAAAAGTAGTGAAGAAACAGAACAAAATCTCAAAACTGGAAAAGAAATGAACTTACTAATAAGGGACTTTGGTTGGGTCCCATTGGGCATGCCGAATGTAGATCAATAATTTTGGGCTTGTTACCTATCCAAGTTAATGTACCAAACTAAACACAAAAACCTTGAAAAACTCAAATGAAATCAATACCTAATAGATAAGACAAGATCCGAATATGTAGATGGAAAAGAAAGCCGATGTAGACAAGATGGGTGCACATGAGTGATCCTGCAAAGTAGATCCAAGAAACCTATGAGACACAGATGCTTGACAGAAAAAGACAACGTTAAAAGATATTTGGGTGGACTGCCTAAAAGCGGTCCGAGAAGCGATAAGCTCCCTCGGTGGATGTCAGTCCACATTTTCAATTAAGGAAAGAAGCATACATGATAAAAGATGTAAGTAAATGTCTATATTTTGATTAAAAATGACAGACAGAATGTAAACAACAGATAGAAACCAATAAAAATGGGAAAGTGTGAAAACAATGCTGGATTTGTGTTCCCTGAATTATTTTACTTGTCCACAGGTAGATCAGCGTCGATTAGGAAAATCGGCATCGATTGAGATAGGTCGGCGCCGACTAGAAAGTATCAAAGATCGATCGTTATGGTCGGCGTCGACTAGGGAAAAATTGCAGGAAGATTGAGAAATGCAGACAATGGAAGCTAGATCATCGATCTCCGCTGGATCTGTAAGAGCCGTAGGGATACTGAAAAAGCTCCACCTTCGCTGGATGTAGGAACAGAGTCACCAAGAGATCGATGGAGGCTCACGATGTCGATGTGGAAGGAGTAGAGTAACGGTACTCCTCTCAAGGATTTATTTGGATAGAATTCACTTTTTCTTGATAGATAATGCTCAGACTTGATGCTCAAAACTCTTTGTCATTCTTTCTATCTAACCAGAACTGAATTTTGGCCCTGTATTTGTAATCGGTGCCAACCGAGATGAAATCAGCACCGCTCCGAAAAATCGGTGTCGACCGAGTACACCTCGGCGCGCCGATCAGGGAACAGACTCCCAAAATGGCCAAAAGGGGTGATTTTTGGAAAGATGAAAGTGATCCTTCCACCTCAAATACGGGAAATATCCCACTACTCGGTTTGGGAGGAGGAGAAATAGGGGGATAGATGGATAAAATAGATATGGGAGGTTAGGAATTGATATGGGGTAGATAAGCGATTAATATATATGTAAAAAGTATAATTAAATAGTCAATATTTAATTATCTATGGGTAAAACATAATGGGGTGAAATAAACTTAGGATAGATGTTAAAATCAAATATTAAATAATACCCTAAGGGAGAAGTGGTGATATAAATGTACCCCAGGTTACCTGAGAATCCAAACGCACATGGGGGACACTAAATTGAATAACCAATTTTAGGTGTCTACAAGAATTACGGTCTATTTGGTGAATCAAGCTTTTCTTTTTAGCACGGTAGATATCGAAGGTAATGTGTTTTCCTTGAGATAGGAAAATGTGGGTTTGTACCACGGGGAATTGGGACCAACAACATCACAAGCCAAACAAGATTTTGGCTTATCATATGCGGGCTAGTATAAGTTCTCTACAAAGAATGACATTTCATTATTCCCTAGTGGAATATGAAGCATAGAACCCACTCTCGCCATGGCATCTTCCAATCTATTCTACGCTCTTGGGATTTGTTCAAATGTAATGCACATGAAGTACTCCTTTAGAGTTTTGATCGACTTTTTGTAAGGTATGAGCTTGTCATCCTTAACCTTATATTCATCATTAACCTATTTGATAATTAATTGAGAATCACCCACAACCTTGACATGATGAATATTCCACTTGATAGCTAGCTTCATCCCTACAATAAGTGCTTCATACTCTATAATATTGTTTGTGCAAGGGAATCCTAGGTGAAAATCCTGTGGTATAGGATCGCCGAAGGAGTAATAAGGACTACCCCGCACCCGAACCATGAAAATTAAAGGACTGTCAAAATGTATCTACCATATGAAAAATTCTTCAATGTAGAGCAAGGAGGCATCCGGCAACACCGCATTCAAAGGTTCGGTGCCTTGCGCAAAGGTGCTTCGCTAGCTGGTCAAGAATTACTTATCCTTTAACCAATTTCTGATGTACAAATTCTATGTCAAACTCACTAAGTAGAATGATCCAATCAGCCATTCTACCTTTGAGGGTGGGTTTAGATAGTAAGTACTTGAGTGGGTCGACCTTGGAAATTAGCTTTGTTTTGGTATTCAATAGATTATGTCAAATTTTTTGAAAATTAAAAACAACGACCAAGTAAGATTTTTCAATTTTAGCATAATTGAGCTCATAGGTGATGAGGGTTCGACCGAGATAATACACCATTTTTTCCTTATAACCAAGGTCGTACTTGGCAATGAATGCACCAATAGCAAATTGCATAGCAGAAATATAGAGAAAGAGTGGTTCTTCAGGAGTTGGAGGCATGAGGATAGGCGGATTAGCCAAGTATTGTTTAAGAAAAGCAAAGGCTTGTTGTTGCTCAAGTCCCCAGAGGAAACTAACATCCTTTTTAAGCAAGTGGGTGAATGAGTGGCACTTATCTGCAAGCTGGGAGATGAAGTGGCAAATGGCTTGAATTTTCCCCTGTAAGTCGTGGTAGTTTCTTGATATTCTTAGGTGGAGGCATTTCAGTAATAGCAGACACTTTAGCAAGGTCTACCTCAATACCTCATCTAGATACAATGAAGCCCAAAAATTTTCCTAATATTACACCGAATACACACTTTTGGATTCATCCTAACCTTGGAATCACGTAGGCACTCAAACATACGTTGCGGAATGACAGGTGATCCTCTCTTGTCTTAGACTTTCTGAGGATGTCATCCACGTAGTCCTCCATGATATCATGAATCATATCATGAAAAATTACCATTATTTCCCGTTGATAAGTAGCTCCTGCATTTTTGAGACCAAAGGGCATCACCTGATACTAGAAGGTACCCCAAGGAGTCGTTAAAGTGATTTTGTGCTAGTCTTCTTCATCTATCTTGATTTGGTTGTATCCTAAAAATCCATCCATGAGAGATAACATCTCGTACCCTGCTATTGAGTTGACAATCATATCAATATTTGGTAGTGGAAAATCATCTTTAGGGAAATCCTTATTAATGTCTCTAAAATATGTGTAGATTCGGATACCGACATGATTTTTCTAGACAGGAACAATGTTCGATATCCAATTAAAATAATCAATAGGAAAGATGAATCCTGCCATAAGAAATATTTCCAACTCTTCTTTAACCTGTAAGGATGCTCTTGGGTGCATCTTTTGGAGTTTCCATTTGATAGGCTTAGCATCTATGTGCACACCTAAGTTGTGCATGACCTAAGTTGGATCTATGCTAGGCATGTCTTTTAAGACCATGCAAACACATCTATAAACTCTCACAACAGCATAGTGAATGTCTTCTGTTCTCTAGCCGAAAGTGATACTCCCATTTTACTATCTTGGGATCTTCTTTTGTACTAATATTCACATCAATGGTTTCTTCGACTAGTAATTTTGATAAGTCCTCCATATGCATAGGATCAGGTGGGAGGTTGAGATCTTCATCTAGGGATGTCTCCATGAGATTTTCATCCTTAGCATGGTCACTTTGTTTGTCCTTTGATTTTTTTATTTATTTTTCGGCCGGTGCCTCAAAGAGGTTTTCACTGTACGACTTGGACTTTGGTTTTTTCCAAGGCTTTACGTTGGAAATTCTTCCCTCGCTTTTCTTTAAGTTCTAATGACCACAAATCTCATCCTCCTCACCGAAGTAGGCACAGGTATCCAAGTCAATAAAGAAACCTTTCTTGTGATCTCCAATGGGAATTGTATCCCTTATGCCCATGAACTCTGCAATAGCTTCATCATTCTCAAATAAATCTAGCGACATGTGATTTTGTTGGTCCCATTCAATAAGGGAGGGGTACATAGGGTTTAGGGTTGGTTATGTGGGGGTTATGGTTAGGACAACATTTTTCATGAAAAGTTTTGTGGAGGTCGATCCCCATATTGGCTACAATGGGAATTTGTATCACTATCTAGATAGTCGATCTATCCTTACATTCAGAGAAAGTAGCTTCTACTAATCATTGGGGTGTGCTCCATAAGGGAGAATCCTAATGCCATATCTTTCTATTTTGAAATGCGGAAGAGGTACCTAGGTTCTCCCCTGTCCTTGTTCGTTTCTTCCACATCCTAGGCCCTTGTAGCCCATGGAGTATATCATTTTACCTGGATTTCTCGTATTCGGGGTTTGATAACAGGATGGCTAAGTATTCTAGGACCCAAGTTATAGGTGGATCAAGAAATTTTTCCTCAACTAACCGGACTCTGTAAGAATGATCGAATAGTGTGCTCACTTCTAGGTCTTCTAAACCGGTAGTTGGGACACCCTTTAGTCTTGGGTGGAAATGAGAGATCTGAGACCAAGAGCACTTGTTGTACATTGTATTCCCCGCAGCCATATTCAAGGATTTTAATCTCCCACAAGTCAAAAGGAGATGTTGATGTAGACGCCTTATGGGCATAAGAACCGAGAGAATCTGAGTCTATCCAAGATTCCATGGCCTCAGTTGGAGAGGGACCGCTATATCAGTGGAGGGACATGCATATGGTCTCTTACGTGAAAAATTGTTGAGAGCTCTGCAGTGAGTAAAGGGATCTAAATCTCCTTGTATTGTAATGGTGTTTCCCTCATGTTTCAACTTAATACATTGATGAAATGTCAATGGCACGGCCTGCATGGCATGAATCCCTGGTTGGCCTAGAAGCATGTTATACAAAATTTCCAAGTCTAGGACATGAAACTTTGTTTGATGGCAAGTGGCACCCACCTCCATGGGAAACGTGATTTTTCCTATTGACTCCCTTTCTGCGTTGTCGTATGTGGTGATAGTGATGATATTGGACTCAAGATCTGTCTCAGTATGTCCTAGTTGTTTAACCAACTTGAGTGTGCAAATGTTCAACCTTGATCTGTTATACATAAGCACTTGTTTGATCTTCTTGTAGGTGACAACTACCTCAATATATAAAGGAAGATTATGTGTTGGATTCTTCGTAGGGATCTCCTTATGGTTGAAGGAAATATGTTCATTTGGTACAATGTTTTCCACTATGTAGCGTGAAGGTGCGTAGGGTCAACCTCTAAAGGCACTCCCGACCCTTGAAGAGTTTGATACAAAATGTCTTTATGCACATTAGATATCTTAAGAAGATCTAAGATCGAAATCTTAGCAGATGTCTTCTCAAGTTTCTCTAAAAGGTTATATTTACCAGTTTGTGGGGTTGATGGAGAAGGTTCTGGAATCACGAGGTAGGCACACCTTATTACCGCAACATAGTCCTTTCCCTTAATTCGGATGGTGTTGACATGGTCGAGGAGAGAGAATACATCCAATAAGTGAATCATAATGATTTTTGTATTTTTGGTGTACAAGTAATCCGTTGCTTTATAGCCTTGGGATGACTCTCCTGGTTTGGCTTTGACTTTTCTGATTTATCATTATTGGGGATGGCTCTTTATATATCCCCATTCTCTCATTAGGTGTATTTGTTTTCCCGGGTTGTCCACCTCTATCTCCCCATTGTTAATTAGGTTATGAATATAATGACAGAGTCGTAGACATTTGTCTGCCTTATTCCCCTTAACACAATGCATTTCGTAATATTCACACTCCTTGTACCATGAAGGTTTTGGAGCATTTTTGCTAAATGGTTGCATCATAGGATATGTCATCATGTGGGCTACATCCAATTGTTTTAGAATAACCGACAAAGGCTGATTGAGAGAGGTGAACGTTCTTCATTTTGGTGGTGGTTGAATTGGTCCTTTGCTTACTTTAAAAGGTTGTCTGCCTGGACCTCTTGTACACATTTGGAATCAATGATCCCATCTCTAACCACATTTTAATTTTTGTTAAAGACCTTCAGCTTCTTCGTGGATTTGACATTTTGAATATCTCTAGATTGGACTTTGAGGGTACCTTTGGCAATGAGAGATTTCTCTATCCAAACCCCTTTTTCAATGAGCTCCTCAAAAGTGCAAACACAATGCATTTGGAGGTGAAAAGCTATATCCGGGTTTAGGTTGGGAACAAAAATACTAACCAGTTGTTTTTCAGGGAAATCGCAAGGGAAACGACTAGTTATCCCTCTCCACCATTGGAGGAAGCTAGCAAAAGTCTCATTAGGGCATTTTTGGCACCACATAAATATGCCATGGTGACATCACTCTCTATGTTGTACAAGAAATGACACATGAACCTTTCTAGCCAATTTTGGCCAAGTGAAAATTGATCCTCGTGGTAAGTGTGTAAACCATTCCAGGGCTTGACCTCTGAGACTCTTAAGGAAAAGTATAATGAGATAATTGTCATTGTAAGACACCTCTTGACATGCCATATAGAAATATTTGACATGATCCCGTGGATCTCCTTTCCCTTTATATTTGTTGAATTTTGGCATATCAAATTTCTTAGGAAAGGGTTGAAGGGTCATAGTCTTGTCAAAAGGATAGGGGCATAATTATTCATATTGATACTTTCTAATGCTCCCTATATTTCTCTCTTGTAGGCTCATGAGTGTCACTTTCATAGACTGTACCTCTTGTGCAATAAATTGTTCTCTAGTGGGAGAAGCGGGGATATATATGTGATGATACCCTGTATCTTCTTCTCCTTGGTTTTCCCTATGGATTTCATTGATCTTAACCTTAGGATTTGACTTTTAAATGTCTTTTTTACTTCCTTCTATACATGGGAGGTTAGCAAAGCTAATTTTTGGCTTATGTTACTAATTTTTTGTTGAATTGTGGTTTCTTCTTCTAAAGGCTCTTCCTCTTCGTATCGTGGAGGTTCTTCACCCATCTCATGTTTTGTCTTGTTTCTACATGGCACTTTGATAAAGGGTATTCTATGCCCCACCACTTTATCATTCCCTACGTTAGAGGTAGAAGCATGTCCATGCATCAAAATATCCTCCATGTTCATAAGGGTCTGTTCTTCCTCAGTAGCATTATTCACATGTGGGATTGTTTCATTTTAAGTGGGCAATTTGGCCCCTAATTCTACGACCCGTGCGAGCACTCTATCTTTATTTCTGAAAAGAAAATTGTCTAATAAAGTAGGGTCAAAATCAAATTCTGTGTGTGGGGATTCTATCTCTTTTCACAAAAATAGAGGTCCTAGATCATGTCCAATGAAGGGGTTCAACTCTTGTCTATTAGAGGCTTCCCAAGATTGTGCTTGTCGTTCCTCATATGTCTATTTCTTGAGTCCTAGTCATGTCTTAGGAGCCATTTTTTTGTGATAGTTTTCACTAGGGTAAGTTGTAAATGTGTTCAAAACTTTGTGACCACACCTAAGTGAAATGCAAGATGTATCGTCAAGAATATGAATGAATAACAATGTGTGAATACCAATGTGATAGATTGATAAATCACCAGTGACACAAATGTTTGATATCTAAACCTATCAAAGGAAGTACCTCCTAGACTACGTTTCAAAAAGTAGTTTCACGTCACAAGATGATTAACAAGATGTTCTTACTTATGCGAAGTTCATGAGAATGAACATAACGTAAGTAAATACAAAAAGTCAATGTGACCTCCTAACAAGATATATTAGGAGCAAGCTCAAACTCAATTAAGACCTATATCTCAAAAAGTGCCAATTACAATTCATGAATGACACAACAATATCACCAAGATATGTTAACCAAACTTTGCGAGAAAGTAAGGTATTGATATCAAGGTGTTATTGATATAACACGCACAAATGGTAACACCCAACACTCTTCAAAATCGAGGTAATAATAGAATCAAACTAAAGAGATCAAAGTATAGCTAGGAATAGTTAAAAATGTGTGCAGCGTAACCTTATAATATAGATATTTATGTCGAGTTTACAAGAAACAAGACGTAAATATCAAAATTGTAGTGATACGATACAAACAAGCTAACCCTTCTAAGGAAGTTCAAGATGATGAACCACACCTAACTATAATGACGATCTTGACATGGGTATCAAGATCACAATGGTCACTAATGATATGAATATGTCTCTGCACTTTAGACGTTTAACTTACCCAACCGCAAACATGGATGGGTGTAAATGGACAAAAAAGTGGCAGAAATAATCGATTGGTAACACAAAGGTAGTCACTCTCCTTCTGATCAACAAAGTGTCAAAAGAATGTGAAGGAAGTAAATAAAAAAAGGATGAAAAATGCTTGCTTCACTTCAGCAGAGTTTCACCTCACCCTAAGGTAAGTAAAAACTAAGCGAAAGTAATGCGTCACACGTTTCACAATAAAAATATGGTTCACAACTCAACACTATTTTAGAATGGTCAAATTTGGCTCTTGGCCAAAGTATATTTTCTTAGGTGGTTCTCTCATCCTAGGTGTTACAAATATTATCCACAAGCAGGACGATTTACCCAAATAGTGCCGACTATCTTAGGAGTATCTCGACTTTTCCCCTTCAAGCACAGTGGGCATTAAATACATCCATCGTGTACTTAAAAGGGTCGCATAGGGACAACTTGTAACTCTATCTCACAAAGGAATCACTAGTCAAATAGGTAGTGTGGAGCACTTCCCATTTTATCCACAAGGTTCCCTCTTGTGTGGACTACTTTGGGGTTCCTGGAACCACCCCATTATTGTAGCTTAAGGTGTTATGCCAAAGGGGTTATGTTCCAGTTGAGCGGAGAGGGATGTACCCTTTTCTGAAACCTGTAATACAATGTTTTGAATATGTTGTTTGTTTTATATTTTTTAATTAGGTGTGGTTTTCTTGAACACCGTTTGGCAACATGTATAACAATTGTATTAGTAGTTTTGAATTTTGTTTGATTCCTCCGTTCTTTGACAAGCGATGGCGTTTTGGTCCTATATAACGATTTTTAGTAGTTTTCCATCAAAAGAGAAGGCACCATTTCTGATTCTCCAGATCATCTAAGGATGCAAGAGAAGAGCATATGTGATGTCTTCAAAATCCAAAAAAAGATATCAAATGGAAAAACACTTTAATTCAACTATGCCAAGTTAACCAATTCTAACTCAAATATTCCTAACAACCTTAAAGCATCAAAAGGACTTTAAGAATCATTTCTGATTCCCAAGATCACCCCAAGGGACGTGAGGGAAGAGCATACGTGATCTTATTCCTATAAGTAAACAAGTCAAAAATCCATCTAATAAAGTGCAAACATGTAAAAAAATAGCCTGTAAATGATAAGTATATGATTAGATAAAACCTACAAGAATGTTATAACCTCAACACATTAATTTCAAAAATACGAAACCACACCTGCACCCCTTTTTTGGCACCTGCACTCGCACGCAGTTAAGGCATATGTACGACTCTGTGCTTTTCTCGAATTGCAATGCATCTACGCCACCCGAGAGGTGTGTGTGCCACGAAAATAATGCATGCGCTACTCTACGTATTTTTCTTACCATGTACCTATGCCACCAGAGAGGCATGTGCGCCACAAAAACAATGTATGTGCCACCTTCAAGAAAAAAAGATGGGAAATCAAACAGAATTCCTATGCCACCGGGAAAACGTGTGTACCATCGGAAATGTGTGTGCACTACCGGGAAAATGTGTGCGCCACCACTTTATAAAACAGTCCCATTCCAGATTACACGAACGTCTCGTGTCACTAAAAATGCATCTGTACCACTAAAATAGCATGTGCACTATAGTTAGGGTGTACGCACCGATCTAACAAGTTTCGTAATGCGGTGAAGGTACAAAGATGAAATGATGTCTATGCCCGTGTTAGTGCATCTACGCACTAGTTAGGGTTTGTGTGTCAGGGTTAGCGCACATGTGCCAGGGTCAGTAAAAAGAGAGCCAGGTTTTGATAGTGCGCCTGCACAACCAGAGAGGCATGTGCACCACAAAAATTGTCCCTGCGCTCCTAAAAATGTGCCTACGCCAGACCTGCAACCAAAATATGACAAAAAAAACAAGAAAACTCACAATATCTCAAATTTTGACAAGTTAGTTTAAGAATGGAAATAACCCATTAAAAATATGGCTATGAACAAGAAGTTACACATATCAACTTAGAAAAAATTCCAAGAAAATGGACATTAATTACTACATATGCATATCAAAAGTTAGCCATAATAATGAAACTTAAACTAAAATGCCATGGGACTAAGGGTCCCACCGGGCATGTCAAATGTGTGCATGTGTAATTTTCTTAATGCTAAATTAAATGAGGCAAGAACTACCACCTAAAAATAGTTCTACAATCTAGCTAAGACAATGCACAAGCACCATCAAGATTAAGAGCTAAACAAGATCTATTCTAAACATCAATAACTTTGAAACATAAGATCAAAACTATGCATACTATTCGAAATATCTACTCTCCCGGATTACCAACAAAATTCATGGACCTATTTATCTCTAATGGCAATCAAAAATTGCTTGTTTGATCCTTAAAGAATGCAAGAATAGGAAGCTTAGCTCTTAACAATGGTGACCTCTCAAGAAGACAAAATACAAGCTCTTAGTCTCTTTGCTATATGCTTTGCATTTTCTCTCTCAAGAAGTTTAGGTGTAGGTATAAAGGTAGAAGGAGGGCTCCTTATATAGCCCAATGGATAAAGGAAACACTTCATCCCTTTACATGTGGGATAAAGGTAAAACATGATTAGGAATGGATAAGGTTGCTTTATAAAAGGTAACCTTACTTTAGAAGGGTTTAATTTATGCTTAGTAAGTCATGGGAGTTGGGGGATGTTTTAATTAATCAAAGGTGATTAACAAATAGGTAGATGTAAGCTTATAGAAGCTAATAAGAGGAATATTAGTACGATTTAGGCTATTAGAAGGGGATTAAATCAATTAAATATTGAATTATTGGTTAAATGGAAGGGAAAGCTAATTAATTAATAATAATTAATTAGTCTAGCTAGATGGGGTGATTAATTAATGGAAGGTCGTTAATCGGATATTAGTTGGATAAAAGACTTAATCAATTAGCACCTTGTAATTAATTAATGACAATAAGAGCGAATATGAGCGCTTTTGATGATATGTTGTTGATTTGCGAGAAAGGAGATAATTAGCGTAATTTAAGTATTTAAATTGCTTGGGCCTAATTATGGGTGTCTACATTGGGAGCCTTGGCTTCAATGTGGATTAGTTATGGAACTTCCAGACTTAGTTCTGGTACTCTATCACATAGTTTATGAGCTCTATCGCTTAGTTATGGAACCCCAACACTTAGTTCCTAACTCGTATGTTTAGCTCGGAACTTTCACTTAAATCAAGAACAATCCCTCGTTAGTTTTGAAACTCCTCCAAAGTTCTAGAACCAATGGGAATCTATTATTTTGATGACATCCAATGATAAAGCAATCAATGAATCCTTTCAATCACAATCATATCATAATATTTTGAGTCTTCATACTCAAAGATCTACGGATAACTTATCATATATATATATATATATATATATATATATATATATATATATATATATATATATATATATATATACACGTCCATCAAGGTTCCAAATTCAACATCTATTTTGGGCATGATTCGGTTCCATTTGAACCGATAAAACAACTATGGTTGTAAATACATCTTTGAAATAAATACATATATAAAGACCAGATAGATTAAGAAAGGAGAACATATACATACGTACACATACGAGATAAAGATCAAGAAATATTCAAGACATTTTTGTAAGACACAATATTTCAAAAATAAAATAACCACTTCATTTTGAGAGAATATCACTTTTTTCAAATCCCGATTCAAGGTGGACCAAGGACCCACTCCTCTAAGAACCGGATTCTCGTTGTATTGGTATTTATATTTCTAAAGAAAATAAGTAGATCTTTTAATTTGGTAAATGTCTTTGATTCTTTAAATTAAACTCTATTTTATACTTTTCCCGTAGGTGTTATAGACTAGATTTTCATTTCCTTGCAATCTTTTCACAACATTTTTAACCATGTGTTTATTTCTCAAAGCAAAGTGTGTTTACTTTTGCATTCTCGTGTTTGTTTTCGCCATCTATTTATTCATGTATGTGTTTTTATTTCCCAAGAATTCATTCTAGCAATGAGTGTTTATTTCAACAAGTGTCTTACAACATAGAGATAATAATTCTTTGGCCATAGAATCCTACTGAGACACTACAAAATCCCCAAATTTTAAAATAAAAAAATACCTACTAATCAATTACTAGATCACTAATATTTCTTGTTGCATATAGCTTCGGACACCCCTGGTTTGAATATGACATCAACAAAGAGTTGATTAAATGAAGGGAATAATGACACCCATCATAAGGGTCATGGTTAGGTGAATGTGTTTAAGTTGGATATTCGAAAGGGTACCAAGGGGAGTGTGACCCAATTTTGGTTTCTACACACCAAAGATAAGGATCAAATAGTACAACTATGGATAAACAAACTTCCCAAAGGCTTGCTTACGTTGGAGTCCATCTTCAACCCGAATGATCAATTTCGTAAGGAGAAAGCCAACATATATGTCAAGGCAAAATATTTATAGCCAATCTCACCAAAGAGGACAAGACACTCTAAATCAGAAAATTGACCATTGAGCAAGAGATTTAAGAGTTCACACAATGTTTCTAAGAGTTTACAAACATCATTTCTTGGAGCTATGAAGACTTGCAAGGATTCAATTCAAAGTTGGCACAAGATACCATAGAATCTGATCCAGGATGCTAATCCCATCGTGCATAAGAAAAGAAAAAACAACCCGCACATTGAGCCTCTTATGAAGAAGGAGCTAAATAAGCTAATAGAGGAAAGAATTATACTTCTAATTAAACATTCAAGCTAGGTTACAAAATTGGTTCCGGTCGAAGAATGGAGAAATTAGGTTGTGCATGGACTTTTGAGATCTGAACAGAGCATCTCTCAAAGACCACTACCCACTTCCTTCAATGGAACAAATCTTATAGGTAGTATCCGGATTAGAAATATTCTCTCTCCTAGATGGCTACTCGGGTATAATCAGATAATGGTGAAAGAAGACGATCAATTCAAAACTACCTTCACCACTAATTAGGGCACCGATTCCTACGAGAAGCTTCCATTTGGATTGTCTAATACCAAAGCCACTTTCCAAAGGGCGATGGACATGGCATTCAAGGGGTTGATAAAAAAATACTACTGATATATCTTGACAATATCATTGTGTTCTCCACAAACACATTCGATCACCTCTTTCATCTGAGACGGGTATTTCAAAGGTGTAGGAGATTTAGGCCATCATTGAATTCCAAAAATGCATATAATTGGCTCATGAAGGAAAGCTCCTAATCCATATTGTGGTAAAGGAAGAATTGATGATTGATCCAAAAAATAGTTGAAGAAATTCGATAATTTCCCTTGCCAATTCATAAGAAGGCTCTTCAAATATTTCTAGGAAGGATCAATTTTTTTCTCAGGTTTGTGCCTAATTTTTCTGCTCTTGTGAAGCCAATAACGCTAACGTTGAAAAAGAGCATGGAATTTAAGTGGAAAGATGATGGAAAAGCAAGTTTTGAAGCTATCAAATAGACCATATCGCAAGCTCCAACTCTCATGAATCCAAAATTGTCTAAGGACTTCATGTTAAATGCCTTTGGTGGTGGGGACACAATTTCTGCAATCCTAGTGCAACAAAATAAAGAGGGTTCCAAACAGCTTAGTTTCCTTCTTCAGTCAAATTCTAGAGGACTATGAAGTGAGGTACTCCTTCATCAAGAAACATGTCCTTGAGGTGATCAGGAGCTTATAAAAATTCAAGCACCTAGTCTCAAACAACAAAATTGAGATGTTTTTCTCTCATGCGGGAGTCAAGGACTTCCTTTTGAACAAGGATCTGAATGAGAAACGTGTAGGATGGATCACTCGTGTCATGGAATATGACATTGAATTTAAGGTCACTAAGCTATTCCATGGAAAGGGACTATGTGAACAGGTAGCCTCAAGTCAAAAAGTGGATGCAAGTAATGAAAATGAAGTTGTTTTGGTACTACAAGATAGTCAAGAGCAAACAAATGATGATGTGGCCACTCCTTGTTGGACTCAAAATATGATACACTTCCTATAAACATGCCTATTCCTTCCAGAAATGAGAAAAGAAAAGAGGATATACTTCAAATTACAATACATTCCATATGTGCTTGTTGATGGTGTTTTGTTCAAGAAATACATTAATGGTGTTCTACTGAGATGCATTAAAACAGGTCAAATCGAGAAGGTGTTGCAAGAGTTTCACAATGGAGAAGAAAGAGGTCATTTTTCTCTCAGTGGTTAACAACTCTTAATATAATAAAGGTGGGATATTATTGGCCCACAAGTGTTCAAGTGATTATTACACTTGGATCAAAAAGTGTAAAAATGTACATTCTTCATAGGAAAAGAAAGGTTAGCAGACTTCCATCAGTATCCAATTTTAGTTGACCACCATTCATGTAATGGGGATTGACTTCATTGGGGTCGTCAATCCAAACTCAACCCAAGGCCACAAGTGGATTCTCACAACAACAGACTATTTCACCAAGTGGACTAAGGTGGTAGCACTCAAAGAAGTAAACGATTCTAGCATACTATACTTTTATGAAGGAATAGTGACTAGGTTTAGAGTACCGACGATTATCATATCAGACAATGCATTGGCATTCCTAAGTTCCAAGATCATAGAATTGGCTGTTAAGAATGGAATCTACTTGATCACCTCTTGAAATTATTACCCATGAGGTAATGGACAGCCAGAGTCAACAAACAAGAATTTTCTAAGAATCGTCAGAAGGACTCTAGATGAAAACCAAAGGACATGGCATACAAAGCTGAAATCAGCATTATGGGCTAATAGGATCACACCAAAGAGGTCAACAGGTAATTCCCCTTACAATATGGTCTACGGGAAAGAGGCATTGTTGCCTATATCATTAGAACTACTTGCATTAGAGCTCATGAAGCAGTTGGAGTTATATAATTTCGAACCGATGGAGGCCGGTATGCGAATCGATGGAATTGGAAGAGATTAGAGAAATGCAGTTCAAACAATGGATAAGGATCAAGCCTTAGTTAAAATATGGTTTGATAAGAAAGTAAGAGCAAGGACCTTTCAGGAAGGAGACCTAGTTCTGAAGTGGGATGCAGATCAAGCAAAAATAGGAAGGCATTCTAAGTTTGATGCCATTTGGAGTGGCCCGTACATGGTCACGAGATGTAAAAGCAACAATGCCTTCCAATTTTCTACATTAGAGGAAAGGAGCTTCTAATTTTGGTTAATAGAATATATCTTATACATTAGTCTGAAGAGAAAAGGTTTCACCCTTGTAAATATTAGCCTAGGATTTTAATTCCTCTAAGTGCGTATGCACACTATCTTATTTTAGTTTAGGTTTCAATTTCATTATGCTTTCAAGGTGTGCCTCTTGACAGATGTTGTAATGGATGGAAGTGTATATTTATGGGAATAGTTCCTAGTTCCAAAGGAAAACAAATATAAAGAAACTAAAATTAGGTTCCCGATGATACTTCATTTTAGGGACAAGTGAAAACTCCAGGTCAAGACAATTTTCTACTCTCACAAATCTGATCTTCAAGAAATACTTAGGAAAATTGAGAGTCTCGAGCGCTTGTGTTCAAGTTTCAACAACAAGATCGATGTCAGTATATCATTCATTACTCCATGCCCAATGGATACTTCAAGGAAACTGATCTTCCACCTAGCAGAAGGTGATCCCACGAGTCACCAAATTGTTATCCAATTTTTCCCCTTGGGAAAAATTGGACAAACAAGAACTTACACGCAATGAAAATGGAGGATTTGATTCAGTCATAGAGGCTTGCATTTTGGATCTAGGTGAATAAATTTAAAACAGGTCAAGAAAATTGTAGGGAAGCTCAGGAGATCGAGCTATTTCTAAGAATCAAGAAATTCCAAAGTAAAAAAATTGGACTTCGGAGGTGGAGTTTCTTGGAGATCTCGGCAAGACAAAAGTTCTGAAATCTTAAACTCAAAAATTTCATACTTTCGAGTTTTGGGGTTTTGGAGATCTTAATGGGACAAAACAGAAAAATTGAGTAAAAATCCTAAAATCTGAAACTCCAAAAGTCCAAAATTTTGGACTTTTAGGTTTCATATTTTCAGAGATTTGGGATTTGGAGTTTTAGAGTCTTCAGTGGAAAAATTGGAAAAGTGACCAAAAATTTCTGAAATTCCAAAATTTTGAATCTCGAAAGGGTTCGAAAGTCTACACAGTTTCGGGGTCAAGCCAACAAAGCGCTTTCGGGTTTTGGAGTTTCGTGATTTTAGGTTTCGAATTTTGAAACTCTAGAGGTGATTTGGGTGATTAACAAAGTGAAAACGTTTTGAAAAGTAAAAATGTTTGAAATTCTGAAATGTTAGACTTTCATGTTTCGGAGGTTTGGGTTTCGGACTTTTGGAAATCTCAAGAAAAGTTGACAAATGAACAATGTTTCAATCTCTGAAATGGAAACTTCCCAAAGACCAAATTTCAGGATTTCGGAGGTTGCATGCATTTTGGACTCCGAATAATGACAAAGTGACCACCTGCCATTTTTGCATAATGACACCTCGACCTTCAGATGGCCATAATGTTTGACTGGGAGCTCAGATTTTCACAAGAAAGGACTTTTTGGAAAGCTATTGGCGTCTACGAATAAAATTAGAGGAACTAAGTTATTCAAAATTAAGAAATACAGTCTGACATTTTTAGGGTGTTAGACTTCTCACCTACCAAAATAATGAAGTATGGGCTTCCTTTCTTTCCCAACAAGGAACAACACATGGAGGCATGGTTTTTACAGTAGAACCCATCATTGTTATAGGTGAATTCATTACATTTTGGGGTTGTTGAAGTAGGATTTTGGATTCTACTCATCTCCTTCTCTCATTCTTCCTATATATTGTAAGGAGGGGAATATTTGAGGTTGTTAGATAATTTTTTTTTGCACCCTACCTTCTTCTCTTGTCTCTAAGTGCATTTATGGAGTTCAAACCTCCCATTCAAGTTGTAATGTAAGTTTGTGCCTCTTGGCCATTGTAATGGACTATATCAAATTTGTGGAGCAATAAGAATAAGTTTGTGGATGATCTCAACCCTCTCTTGTGTTCATTTTCTTCATCTGATCTATCATTGCAATTCCAGTTATCTGTGTATGGTGGTTGTGTCACATTTTTAATGGTTTATGTTTAATAGAAAATATGTATTCAACATTCCTTTGGTGCATCACCTCTGTTATTTTAGGTTTATTTTTTTTCATCTTCTTAACCCTGTCTCCTTGGCAAGTTAGAGTGTGCATCTGAACAGAGGAATAGGAACCAACCTTCATCTGGAGAGCTTTCTTGATTGCAAACTATGACACTTTGGAAAAATATTCATGTCATGCAATCACACTGATAGTTTCAACCCATCGAAATGCATACCTTCAGGGGTGTTGTGATTACGCATCAACAAACATATCTAACAATTTTTCACATTCACAACAATACAAAGGTTTGAAGATCAAACCAAATAGAGCAAGGTTTATGAGATACCACCTCCTTATGCCTTCAAAGTGAAGTGGGAGTCTTACCCTAAGCCTCAAAGTGCACAAAATAATCACACAAAATCCTTATCTCTCCCTTGCAAGCATGCAACAAAACCATGATTTCATTTTCACTCCCCATAGGTAAGACTCCCATTCACACTCCCACCAATTGAATTTCTCACTAAAACTCCATTTCCCCTACCCAATGGTCCCATAAGCCATTCTCTGACACCAAACTAAGGCCTACTACCCTACCAACACACAAACATCTTCACAAGACAAAACAAATAACTTTACAAACACAACATTGCATATAAATATGAAAATAACATAATGAAAAAAGTGGAGAGCCTACCTCTCCATCAAGTTCCAAGAAAATTCCACAATCCTCTTCAAATCCAATCCAAGCAATTTCTAAGAACTCCAAAATCGCTATTTCCAAAAGTGCACAAGAAGAGAAGAACAAGTAACCCCCATTCCAACCAAAAATCACCAATAAATAGAAATGGAATGTGAGGATGATGAGGTGGCTCCATGTAAGATGCCACTTCATCATTCCTCCATCCCCACACTCAAGTCAACACACCAAGACCAAGAAAATCAATGCACATGCAAGGACTATAACAACCCACATGGCTCAAAACTTGCACACCATGATTTCAAAGGACCTAATAAATTGGGGTAGAAAGAAAGTGCAATAATTTTCCTTCTTTTACACTCAAAAATGGACAAAGAAGTCAAAATTAAGCTTCCCAACCCATAGGTAGGTTTTTTTGGTACATTTAAGAGGCATGGGACAAACCTTGCTTATCCCACAAGCCACCAAAAATAACCCCCAAGTCAAAATATGAATATTGAAATTGGGGTGGAGTAAAACACTCCTAAATCAACATTAATTTTACTTACACAAGGACTACCAAATCTCATCATAACTATTTGTAGAATCCTTATTTTGGTTAACTAAAACTAGAAGGGTTAAGCTTAATTAATACACATTTACAACATGCTAATAAAGTGAAAAAATTATAAATTTTAAATACACAAAATATAAATAAGGCACATACGAAAATTAAATAAAGGGAACACAATTCCCCCCATGGCCATATATGTGAAGTCACCCCCCATGGGAGACCTCCAAACTAGATATGAAAAACACCACACTAAACAACATTACACAAGTTTTCAAATTTGGCCTCGTTTCTTAACACCCAACATCCTTCCATGGTTGGTCCCCTATCCCCTTCGACGTATGTGATAAAAATTCCTCAACACAACAAAATACCTCTCTGGCCTTTCGGTTGTATTATCAACATCGAGACAATATACATATAAGCTCAAAATCATCATTCAACATTAGTAATTATTTTATCCATCAATATATCAAAATCTAAACCTAACATTCATAAGATTATAAATATACTCAAAAATCCCAAAAATAACGTGTCGGAAAGAATCCATATCATGAAAATCAATATATATCAAATTGTCTAACATTATTATGTATTGTATCACAATAAAACGTAAACATTAAAATGTCAATAGTCCAAATATCGTGAGCTCTATCACCTCACGATAAATTTATCAAAATAAAAATTGTATGAATATCAATCCAACAATATCAATATCAAGATGAAATAGTGTCGAAGAGGAGTGGGCACTACATCCCCCTCTCCTTAGACTTGACTTCTTCCAATAAGTCACTAGAATAGATGATGAAAATCATCTCACAAAATAGTGGCATCCTGTCGAGTGGCTACCATCTCGTTGTACCTATCCCATTGACCCGTGCACTGGTCAATCTCATAGCCTTGAAGGCACAAGGTCCCGCACTTTATGATGCACAAGAGGATCCACTAATACATGCCCCTGCTCTTGCACCTATAATGCGGTCTAATCCAAAACATAAGAGGGATCTATAATATACATATTAAGTACATATACATGAACTACATCGTGCACGTGAGACAAGTCAGGTGGAAATGCTAGATGATAGGTCAAGGGACCGATACACTCGATGATCTCAAAGGGACCCATAAACCTAGGAGATAACTTAGAGCCTTTCCCATAATGGATAGGACTCTTATGAGGTTTGACACGAATAAACACCTTCGTGCCCACCTCAAAAATACAATCTTTCCTCTTCATATCTACATACTTCTTACGCCTATCTTGAGCCTCCCAGAAGGCTCTGTCGAATCAAGACAACCTGCTGCTCCATATCCTATACCAAATTTGGACCAATAGAAACCCTTTCCTCTAATCTATCCCAACTCAAAGGTGTCTTGCACTCTCTATCATAAAATGCCTAAAAAGGATCCATGCCAATCGAACTCTTAAAAAAAAAAATTTGCAGGAAAACTCCACCAAATATAGGTACATCTCGCCACCTAGACCGATGATCCATGACATACATCTACAACATATCCTCCAAGATCTGATTTACCCGCTCCATTTTTCCATCTGTCTCTGGATGATAGGTTGTAATGAATTTGATACATGTACCAAGAAATTTTTTTCCTATTAGTCCTCGAAGTGAGAAGTGTATAAGGGATCGTGGTCACAAATGATCTTTTTACGTAATCCCGTGCAATTTAACAATCTCATTAAGGTACATCCACGCTAGCATGAGCTGTATATGTGGTCTTCACTGAGATAAATGAGCCACTTTCATCAATTTATCCACCGTGACCATGATGGTGTCATTGTGGTATCTCAAGGTCGGTAGCCTTATGATGAAATCCATGGAAATGGTATCCCATTTCCACTCCAGTATGGCATGCGGGTAGAGAAGGTCAGCTGGATGTTGATGCTTGGCCTTCACCTTCTGACACTCTAAACAACATGACACAAACTGAGCTACATATTTCTATAGAACTCTCCAATGATAAAGTTATCTCAAGGTGGTGTGCATCTTCTTCACCCCTAGATGGGCTAAATAAGGTGCATGATGAGCCTCTTCCAAGATATCCTATCTCAAGCCTCTATCTCTAGGAACATATATCCAACCTCTGTGTCTGAGAAGACCATCTTCCTCTAATGAGAATCTATCAAACTTCCCTTCAAGGAGTCTCTAAGACTCAATATCTGATTTGGATGCAAGGTAGAAGTTTTCGTGGGCAAGAAGGCTGTTGTAAAATCCTACTACGCAAATCTATCCCCACCGAGGTAGCCATAGCCACATGTCTCCATCTACTCAGGATTCTACAACCACATTCTCATTCTCCTTCACATGCTCTATCTCCAAGTTGTACTCACATAGAAACTCCATCCAACACCGCCGACAAGCATTGAGATTGGACTACGTAAAGAGGTGTCAAAGACTCAAGTGATCGATCCCGATTATAAATCTGCAGCCACGAAGGAAGTGTCTCCATCAAAATAAGTCATGCATAATCGCTACAAGCTCAAGGTCATGATTTGGATAATTGAGCACATAATCTTTGATTTTACGAGACTCAAAAGCTACAACACATCCCTCCTACATCAACACACCTCCTAATCCTACCAAAGAAGCATCTGTGCAGATGAAGAACTCACCCTGAGTGTCTGGCACTGCAATAATAGGTGTTGTTGTAAGGAATTACTTCAAAGGTCCTCGAAGGCCTACTCACATTTATCTCGACCAAACAAAATTATTCCCTTTCCACTGAAGGGAAGTGATGGGGTGTACAACCCAAGAAAATTCTTGAACAAATCACCTATAGTATCATGCCAATCCCATGAAACTGTGCACATCACCACACTAGTGGGTGTTGTACAATCCATAATGGCTCTAATGTTGGAAGCATCGATCGTGATACCTTTCCTAGAAATGATGTGCCACAAATACTACACCTCGACTAAAAGAATGCACACTTCTTGAGGTTCCCATAAATGCATTGCTCACGAAGACACCGCATAACCTCGACGAAGGTTCTCCTCGTGCTCCTTATGCATGCATGAGTAGATAAAGATGTCATCAAGTAACACGAGTACGAAGTGATCTAAAAAGGTCTTGAACAACTCGTTCATCAAACTCGTGAACACTATGGGGCCGTTCGTCAGACCTAATGGCACAACCGTAAATTCATAGTGGCCATATCTCGTGCGGAAAGATGACTTTTGACATCTTCCTATGAAATCATCAGATTGATGGTATCCTAACTTAATATCAATCTTAGAAAATACGCTTCCCCTTCATCTGATCAAACAAATCATCGATGTGAGGAAGGGGGTAATGATTCTTAATCGTTACTTTGTTCAACTAATGATAGTCCACACACAACTACAAGGATATGTCCTTCTTCTTCTTCAAACATCACCGGTGCATCCCAAGGGGATACAATAGGATGGATTAGGCATTTCTCAATAATTCCATCAAGTTGCAACTTGAGCTCACATAGCTCATGTGTGGTCATCCCGTAATGAGCCATGAGATAGGTTCCACTCCACTGAACCAAATCATTGTGAAAATATATCTCATGTGAGGGAGTCATCCTTGGAATCTCACTACGAAACACTTTTGAGAACTCCTATAAAATGGGTGATCATTGAATGAAGGTTCACTAACCCCATCCTCCAACCTATCACTAACTTGTAATAACATACACCTAACAACCCATTGCACACACCTCTTTAGCTGTATAATGGAAATAGTGCTAATAGAGATGGGTCTCCTAAATCCAACTATCACTGAATCCACATCCAAATCATCTCGCATAAGATATAATATTACTATAGCAATCAACTCGTGCTCTGTGTGTAGACAACCAATCCATTCCAAAAATCACTCCATAAGAACCCAAAGGAAGGACACGAAGATCCAAAGTTGTGGTAAAGGGTCTTAGGTCTACTACACACTTTGCTTGACTAAGGATTCAACCGATATCTTTTCTCCGAAGCCATCTCAAATCACAAATAAAATAGGGATAGAAATACTACCAATGCTACATGTGGTCTTTATCACCATGATCTCGGTGCTCTTCTTGGTAGTTCTCAATCATTGCATATATCATGTTGCTCTTATCCATGTAACCAATAGTACACTTATAAACAGTGCCTTACCCTAATTAAGAGGGTTTTGAGGATACTCTATGTAATGATGTATGCATACGCCTCATCCATAACAAGTACTTGGTCCTCTCCACTTTGTCCGATAGTCCTCTAGGTGACCCAAGAAGTACGTGTTGAAGGACCTAATGACCCTGCCATAGATATCTTTGATTGTTGCGGTGGACGCGCTCTTGTTTATTATGCTTGAGGTGGAGCCTATTTCCTTTTGGGACCCCTAACTAGAGGTCCCATACTACGCCCTCTCTATGCATCATGGCATTGTGGATTTCAAAAGGGAGGTCAATTCTACTACTTCGAGGAGGTGGAAGAGGCTGAAAGTAATACTGTGTTGAAGTGTTTCCACCATGAGGAGGAGGAGTGATTCCCTTGATCTATTATCCTACAATTGCAATATGCCACTCCTCACTCAATCACATGTCTGTTGAGTCTTCCCCTAGTTTCCTTTGTAAAATAGGCCTTCTCAACAGCCTCTGATAATGTCTATGGATAGTGAATGTGCACTTCCCCACCCAAGTCTAAGTTCAGGCCCCTGATGAGCCTTTGAACTCAAACTTGTTTGTCCTCCATGTATTCTACATACTGAAGTAGATCTAGGAACCATCACTCATACTCTATTACCATCATGGAGGCCTATCGCGGATCATGGAACTCATCGATCTGTTCTTCTAAATGAACCCTTTGGAAATATATATGCTCCTGAAACACTCCTCAAAGAGCTCCTAAGTGACTGTCTTAGAATCTACATGGAGCTTCTGTTCCTCGGTCCTAAACCATACTCCCACTCCATCTCTTAGAAGGTTGATGATAACACTAACTTTTGTGTTGCTAGAACAAGGGCATAGCTAGAAGAATCCGCTCGAGCTAACCAACCACGCCTCGGCCTAAAATCCACCTATGTCTTCAACAAAATGAGGTGGGTGCAACTTTAACATCTCTCTAATGTGCTCCACTTTGCAGATGGATGTCATCCTCTAGGCCTCTCAACCTACTCATCTCTCATCCTCGGCTCCAAGACATGTCTCGTGCATCGTAGCTCGATCCCCGAGCTCCCAGATGTGACTCATGTCTAACTAACTCCACGTGGGAGTTCTCTACGCTATCCTTTGCACTATGACGCGAGGGCACACGATGCTCCACTTATGGCTCTCTCTCCTTCCTACTAGGTCATCCTCCTAAAGATCCTTCGCGTATAGCGGCATTAACCTCCTATAAGATCTCGCAATATCTCGAGGTAGAATAGTTACTACTACCTAATCTAGAAGTGGTAGATCTACATCCACGTGTAAGAACCCTCATCCGGTCAGTGCATGCCTCTCTGCACGAGACTCAAGTCAAGAGTTAGTTTATAATCATTTAATTTTTCTTTTATTTTTCTAAATTTTCTACGTTTCAAAACATCATGCATAATTGTGTGTACTAGTATTAAAGTTGTGCTAGTTTTATTTATTTTTGTTTTGTGTTTTCTAGGTGTACCCGAGGTCCAAGCGTTGAACCCACGACTCTGATAACAAGTGTAATGCCCACAAAATTTACACACAAAACCAAAAACCAAACAAATGTTATAATAAAAAAATATGGGATAATTTTTTTTTCAAGGGAAATGAAGACGACAATAAGGTTGACCTTCGGTTTCAAACGGTCACCACAAAATTACTTAAATAATATTATTAAATAAAGGAATGGATTTAATCTATGGTTAGGTTTAAAATATTTTATTCAATTAATCCTAAATTAATTTAATACATAGGTTTCTAAGGTCATGCAATAATTTAATAATTAAAGTCCAAGTCTAAAATAACCCTTTTATTTACACAAGGCTATTAATTTAATTTTCCAATAAAGAGGGTCTAAACTATTAAGGAAGAGGGTTTAATTAAATTCCCCTAGGTCATGGTCTAATTAATTTTGAAGTAACAAAAGAAATAATTCAAAAGGAAAAGCTAAATTTTAAATTACTTTCAACCCACACAAGTGGCCCCATTCAAAACAAGACCCATGTGATCAAATGATCATCTCACCAACCCCCACCTAACAATTGTAGGAGACAATTTGGGCCATTGGATGAATCCAATCTAGGCCATTGGATGAAGAAATTTTAATTCGACCCTATTGTCCACTCAAAATTCCCCTAGCTTTTGAGAAGTTGCAAATTAAAATTTTTGAGGTTAAGTGTCTTTTCTGTTGTCCTGGTAATGTGAAAAGTCAAGAAATTGGAAGAATCTATGTTTTTGGGTCATTTGGTGTGATTTTCGGGCCTGTCGGACATTTTTGTCCCAAGTGTCCCAGGTTCATTCGGGCTCTCTTTTCCCCGATCGGCCAATTTACCCGAAGTCCGTTCTTTTCGGGCCCGTCGGAACTTTTTGTCCCAAATGTCCCAAGTTCGCTGGACCCATTGTTCCCTTTTCGTCCGATTCGGCCGAATCACGTATTCCACGTACTTTCGTCCCGCATGTCCCAAAAACATTTGTGCATCTTTTCCCCGCATCGCCCGAATCGGCCGAACCGCGTACTTCGCGCTTTCACGTCCCTCGTGTCCCAAATGAACCAAGTGCCATTCGTGCTAATTTTTCCTTCTCTACTGAATATATTAATTTTCAATTTGGTAGATGTGTATTTAATGCGCATTTATTGTCTTTCTCTCTCCTAAACGGCTATATAATGAACTGCCCCCTATGCATTTTTGCACACTACTTTCATGCTATCTATTGCTCGTACCCTTGCGACCAAAATTTCTGTGCGCATATCCATTTCCCCTGCAATTCCATCCCAAGTCCAACCTGCAGCTCTGCTCTCCAAGTTACTATCAACATGAAGATTAAATTCCAGGGGCAGGAACAAGTTTCACCACTCGAGTCTGTCGTTCCCGATATCGGGGACAGTGAAGTTCGCCACCTTGATTTTGGGGATTTTTGGGCAAGGATGACAGATGCAAACCCTTCAGCTATGGCACAGATGATTCATGACAGTGGCTTGGCATTCGCCGGTGGCTTCCCAATTTCAGTACAATGTGCAGATACAGTACTCGCTTGCGGAGCTCATTTCAGTCCCGACTCAAGTGAACTAACAAACGTGCATGGAGAACTCATTGCCAAGTTAGATGCCACCACCATTAGCACTTGCCCTAAGGATTCCTGAGATGGAAAATTCCATAGTAATCTCTCAGAATCAAGCACAGGCCCTTTTCGATCAAGACAGTGAGAACTATAAGGCGCGGGTGGTGAAGTCCTGGCTAAAAACCCTAAGAAGGGGGCATCTCATCTATCCAAGACTCTTTTCCGTGCGGATTTCAATGAAGAATTGTCAGATTTTATAATCCTACTAGCTCGGGTCATGGGTTTACCCTCTACCAATGAGTTCCATTTTTGGATGTGCCCACTTATCAACATGGTGTGTGAAGGGACTCAGAATATCAACTGGGCAGAGATCATTAGTATGAACCTAGCAGAGCAACTATCAAATGTGCAGCAAACTAAGAAATTTTATATGACTTCATACCTGATGTATACTCTGGCAGCATCGAGGCAATGGTTTGGTTTCTCATACATCGATGCTCACAAGGATGACCCCGTGTATGCCTACTGCCCGCAGTTCACCCTGGAAACCAGCAATCACAATTTCCGAAGGGTGAATGATGCTTTCACCATGTACATTGTCAGGATACTAGAGAGCGACACCGCAAGGATATTTTCTGATGAAGCTATGAATCTGATATCGCGCTATGGTGCCTACTTTATTCAATTCAAAAAAATTTCCTATATCAGGCTTGCTGGCTATGAGAGCACTCCCCTCAAGCTTCCTATGTTCTGCAATGACAAAATGGCCTTGATAGAAGTGTGCAGGCAATTGGACAAATTGCATAGAACCTGCAGGGATAAGAAAATTACTGGCTTGCATTTCCCCATCTCTTTGGGAAACTACACCTGCAAAACAACCCTGGATGCACAAAATATAGAAAGAGCCCTAGCTCCCATTACTGTCCATTTCTTCAAGCCAAGAACTTGTTTTGACTTGAAGAAGTTTATTGAGCAGAACATCAAGATCACCTATCATCATAGGGCAGACACAGAGGACTATTGGGCTGACTGTGCTGATGATTTTGAAGCAAGAAGGAGGCATTACGGCAGGTTTTCTCTACAATTGATTCAGGAACTCAATTTGTACCAAGTTCCTGAAGGGCTTCAAGATGATAATTCTGACCTGTACTCATATGAGTATGACAATGTGGTCAAACACACTCCCTTGGAGGACTTGGATTGGTTCAAAAAGGAGAAGGATGATTTGGCTGAAATCCTGGCTCCGGTCTTAGTCAGGACCAAGATCTGGTTTGATAGGAAAGTCCGTGAGCTTAGGAGGCACTCAGGGGAATCCTCCTCCAAGGATGCTTCAACACCAAGGAGGGAAGCATCGACACCCAGATCAGAAGCACCTATGCAAACCCCTCCTGCCTCGTCAACTCAAGGACCTGCAGTCTCTACTCCTTCCTCATCCACCCAGGTGTATCAGAAGAAAGTCAAAGAAGTTAAGAAGGAGCCTGTGGAAGAAGACCCCCTGAGGAAGCATGCAGAATTGCCTTCAGGACCAGAGAACATTATTGTTCTCAGTGAAAGTGAAGAGAGTGAAGTGCCAGCTCCTGCAAGCGCCCCTGAAGTTCCAATGGATAAGGATAAAGAAGTCCAGAGCACTGAACTTCCAAGCACTGTTGATTCCTCTGCACCAGGAGCCCCAAGTGCTCCACTCATATCTCAACTCGAGGTAACAGCAGTGTAAACCTTGGGCGCCATGAGTTCTCTGTCTCTTGGTCCTCTTTCCCCACCTGCTTCTTCCTCCTCCTCTTTCGCATGGGTGCAGCCTCTTGTCGACAGTAGGAAGAGAAAGTCTTCCTCCCGGATCTTAGGACCAAATTTTGATGTTGTGGCGGCCTTGTTAGGCACTACTCCTCCTTCTCGCATCAAAAATCTAGAACTACCTCCAGGATAGTGTCTGATGCTCAGGGCCAGCACAATTCTTGGAGATAGCCAAGCCTAAGGTAGACAAACCTGAGCAGGATTTGCAGGCATCCGACCTTGAACTCTCAAGAATTTCCATGGGAGAGTCCACCCCTAAAGGTGAGATCCACAATCTTCAGGAAACAGTCACCAGAGTCATTGGGAGGGTAGAGAGAGGGCAGCAAACCATTGAACAGTTGGAAGAACAAGCCCATATTCTTACGAGTTTCATCAAGTCCCTACTGTCCAAGGATAAAGTTTTGGATCCTACCCCATTGACTACTCTTCCACCACCTGTAATTCTGAGCCAGGATGAAGTGCAGAGTATCAAAGACATGCACAAGTATTTTGTATATGGAAGGGCTATGGAGGCCATGGTGGATGATATGTTGGTTGCAGGATTAAACTTCATTGATGAAGCCTTCAAACTCCATGGGAAGGTGAGTAATTTGCAATAGAAGCTCTCCTCCACTATTGGGAGCATTGATAAAGAACTTAAACTTTGGGGCAGTTGCATAGTAGACCTCCGTCTAATGGGACAAACAGATGAAAACATTTTATTGGCAAGCAAGGTCTTTGAAGATACAAAGGATAATTTGTCAAAGTCCTGGGTCTACAGTGTGGAATGGAAGATCAAGGTCCTGGAGGAGGCTTTGGGAGAATTAAGGAATAGCTGGCAGAAGGGTGAGGCCTTCAAAACACTAGTTATATCTGCCTTCAAAGATATACATTGCCATCTTCATGATGAGACTTCTGGTGTGCCTCTCACTTTACAAGAAATCAAAGCTCAATTCAGAGCTTTTGTCAAAGGTGATCTATTCAAGGAAAGCTCCATTTCCAAGGAAAAAATGAAGGAGATATGCTCTCTTCAATCTGCCATAGAGGAAGCAAATAAATATTATCATACTCATGTCGAATTCGACAAAGAGATGGAGAAATGTCTCGGATTTTGGACTCAGTCCACCACCAACACGTTTGTTCCACGTGGCAGAGACATAGCAGAGGCGTTGAAGAGATTCAGACAACGGATCTTGAAGTCAGTGGGTCCCTCCCAGTCATGAGCACCTATCTTCTTCTCCTAATTCTTCTCTTCTCTTCCCCTTTTCCTCTCAAATTTGTTGTAATTAGTCGGGTATTGCGATTTTCATCCCTTTAACTAATCCTTCGTTAAAGAAGTAGTTACCGAGAGTAACTAATTTGTAAACTATATAGTGGCCTCTCCTCGCCATTTTGCAGGGGAAGAACTTGGCTTATTTCTGAAAGTGTAAATAAATCATAAAGAAATCAATACAGAAGGATTTTTCATTCTTTGTCTATCTGGTTTCCTTTATTCTCAAGCTATTCGTTTAATTTTATTAGATCATTTGTCTGTATTATGCTGAGAAGCTTTGTATTCTTGCGCAGATGTTATTTACAGAACTTTGTGTCTTTTCAAATTCCATCTTATTAATGTGATACAAATGATCTTATTCCAATTCGTTGTACCCTCGCATGCATAAGGAATTACTCTGTCATCTATAATTCTGAATGGTGCCTTTCTACTCATTCT